>CM010612.1:5624134-6071268 GCA_003430845.1 Xanthoceras sorbifolium | reverse complement strand
TTCTAGGGTGCAGCAAGCTAAGCATGATTTAGAGTCTGTGCAATGGGATATTCAGAGGCAGCCTACGAACATTTCTTTACATGGGGAGGAGTCTCGGTTGGTGAAGCTTTATGGTGATTTGAGTAGAGATGAAGAGAGTTTTTTGAGACAAAAGTCCCGGGTTCAGTGGATTAATTTGGGAGATAGGAATTCTAAGTTCTTTTTTCGATCGATGAGACAAAGATATAGTAGGAGTAAGGTATTATCTCTTACCGATGAGCATGGTAGTCGTGTGGAGGAGCCTAGTGAAGTTAAATCATTGGTGGTGAACTTCTTTGAGACACTTCTGAGACAGCCTGCTGGATGCCCTAGGATTGACCTTGATTTAGTGAGGCGGGCTCTCCCGAAGCGTATTTCTGGTGATCAGTGTGCTACCTTGGGTAGAGAGGTTAGTGATGTTGAAATTAAGGCAGTTTTGTTCTCTTTAAAAGATAATAAAGCTCCTGGTCCGAATGGGTATAATGCTACTTTCTTCAAGAAAGCTTGGTCTGTTGTTGGTGATGATTTTCTTCGTGCTATTCATTCGTTTTTTAGCTCCGGGAGATTGCTCAAGCAAGTGAATGCTACTGTGGTTGCTCTTATTCCAAAGGTTCCTAATCCTTCTAAGGCTGGGGATTTTAGGCCTATTTCGTGTTGTAACACTATCTACAAATGCATTGCCAAAATTATTGCGAATCGTGTTCAGATGGTGCTGCCTGATGTTGTTAGTCCTTTTCAGTCGGCCTTCGTTGCTGGTAGGAGGATTAGTGATAATATATTACTGTCGCAGGAATTGTTAAGGAACTATCATCGTGATGGGGGTCATCCTAGGTGTGCGCTGAAGGTAGATTTAATGAAAACTTATGATTCTGTGCAGTGGGATTTCTTAGTGGCTATTTTACAGATTTTAGGCTTCCCAGAGCAGATGATAACTTGGATTTCTGAGTGCATTTCCACTCCCCGTTTCTCGATTTCTATCAATGGCGAGTTGAATGGTTTCTTTGCTAGTGGCCGAGGTTTGAGGCAGGGGGATCCTATGTCCCCTTATTTATTTGTGCTGGCTATGGACGTTTTCTCGGGGTTGATGCATATTATGGAGCAGGAGGGTCAGTTTGCATACCATTGGCGGTGTGGGAAGATTGGTATTTCGCATTTATGCTTTGCGGATGATCTTATGGTTTTCTGTAGGGCAGAGAGGGAGTCAGTTGCTGCAGTTAATGTTGTCCTTGGTCAGTTCCAAGCTCTTTCTGGGTTGATTCCTAATCCTAGCAAGAGCAATCTTTTTGTGGCTGGTGTGTCTTCTGAGACTAAGCAAGAGTTACTTGGGATTCTTGGTTTTTAGGAAGGGGTATTACCTGTCAGATATCTTGGGGTTCCTCTGATTTCTACTAAGCTTACGGCAGTGGATTGTAGGGTTCTTGTTGACAGGATTGTAGCGAGAGTTAAGAGTTGGACTAGTAGGGTTCTTTCTTTTGCAGGGAGGCTTCAGCTCATTCAATATGTATTGTTCTCTATTCAGGTGTATTGGTCCTCCATTTTTATCTTGCCTAAGTCAGTGGTGATTAAGGTTGAAACTACTTTGCGTAGTTTTCTTTGGAAGGGTTCAGATTTAGGTAAAGGTGGGGCAAAGGTTGCATGGTCTTCGGTGTGTTTACCAAAGGAAGAGGGTGGTCTCGGTATTAAGAGCGTTGAGTGTTGGAATAAAGCTGCCATAAATAAGCATTTGTGGGCTGTCTGTAGCAATTTGAGGTCTTCTGTCTGGGTCTCGTGGGTTAGATCTACTCTGCTTAAGGGAAAGAATGTGTGGGAGATCAGGTGCCCTGGGGATTGCTCGTGGAGTTGGAGGAAAATTCTAGGCCTTCGATGTCTTGTGCGGCGGTTGATGCAGTTTCGGGTGGGTAATGGGGAGGATATTTCTCTTTGGTTTGATTATTGGCATCCGTTGGGTCCTTTGGTGGAGGTGTTTGGGCGACGGATTATTTATGATTCTGGTTTTGGTCTTCATGCTAGGGTGGCGGATGTTGTTCAGGGGAGGGATTGGGCTTGGCCTCGTTCCCTGACCGGGAATTGGGTGGACATTATCAGTGGTATCCCTGCTTCCTTCAGGCCTAATAACTCTCAAGCTGATACTTTGTGTTGGGTTGAGGACTCTCGGGGGGCTTTCTCTATTCGTAATGCTTGGGAGGCTCTTCGGTCCCGGCAGCCAGCGGTGGATTGGTTTAGGTCCGTTTGGCATTCTAAATCAATTCCTAGACATGCTTTCATCTTCTGGTTGGCCATTAGGGGTGCTCTTTCTACTCAGGATAAGCTTCTTGTTTATGGCTTGATTCCGGCTATTCGTTGTGTGTTTTGTGGAGGGAGTTGTGAGGATGTCCCTCATCTCTTTTTTGAGTGTTCTTATTCTTGCGAGGTTTGGTTTGCTCTTTTAAGGAGGTGCAGATTACCTCTGCGTGCTCGGAGTTGGGCGGATACTATTCTTTGGTCTTGCCATTTCCGCGGTCGGCAACTTCGTGGGTGGGTGATGCGTATTATGCTTGCGGCTGCTGTCTATGCTATTTGGCGTGAGCGGAATGCTAGGATGCATGGCAAGTTACCTAAACCTGTTACCATGGTTGTTCGTTCCATTGTCAGAGATGTTTGTATGCGTCTTAATTCCTTATCTGGTGTGATGCCTTCTCCTACTAATAGGTGGCTCCACCAGTCTTGGGGTTTATCTGATTCTATTTTTTTGTAATTCGCTTGTTTTGCCTTTTGTGGGGTTTGGTGGGTTCTTTTGGCTGTACCCTATGATAGGGTTTGTGCTTAGCTTTTATTGCTTTGCTGTTTTTTGAGTTTCGGTTGGTAGTAAGCCTGTCCCTTGTCTGACCTTGTGATCTTCTCGCTGGGGTATGCCCCTTTACTTTTGTTTTGTCTCTTTGGTTAATATACTTACATTATCCAAAAAAAAAAACCTAGAAAAATCTATGAAACAACATGATTACAACAAACCAAAAGACTTTAGAAAAGTAGATTACAACATGACAACTACTTTAAAAAAGGAAAACAAAATAAACTACTTTATGGAAAAGTAAAATGATGATGAGGTAGGAAGATTCCCACTAAGGTCACGTGTCCTTGTTACCTTAACATAAAGGTGGTGAGGTCGAACAGGACCTTATCCAAAAGGAATCTAAACTTTATAGGGATCTGGATTGTGGTCATTATTATACACGCAGTCCATAGGATCCTGGCTGTATCCATTCTTACATGGGTGATATTCTCCAAACGACATTCCTTCATCGTCTTCTTCCTTAGATTGAGATTTACAACTTTTTTTTTTTTGGATAATGTAAGTATATTAACCAAAGAGACAAAACAAAAGCAAAGGGGCATACCCCAGCGAGAATATCACAAGGTCAGACAAGGGACAGGCCCCCTACAAACCGAAACTCAAAACACAGCAAAGCAATAAAAGCTAAGCACAAACCCCGTCATAGGGTGCAGCTAAAAGAAACCATCAAACCGACAGCAAAAGGGACAAACCCCCTAAAAGGCAAAACAAACGAATTACAAAAAAATAGAATCAGATAAACCCCAAGACTGGTGGAGCCACCTATTAGTATGAGAAGGCACCACACCAGATAAGGAATTAAGACGCATACAAACATCTTTAACAATGGAACGAACAACCACGGAAACAGGTTTAGGTAACTCGCCATGCATCCTAGCATTCCGCTCGCGCCAAATAGCATAGACAGCAGCCGCAAGCATAATACGCACCACCCACCCACGAAGATGCCGACCGCGGAAATGGCAAGACCAAAGAATAGTAGCCTCCCAACTCCGGGCACGAAGAGATAATCTACACTTCCTTAAAAGAGCAAACCAAACCTCACAAGAATAAGAACAATAAAAAAAGAGATGAGGGACATCCTCACAACTCCCTCCACAAAACACACAACGAATAGCCGGAATCAAGCCATAAACAAGAAGCTTATCCTGAGTAGAAAGAGCACCCCTAATGGCCAGCCAGAAGATGAAAGCATGTCTAGGAATTGATTTAGAATGCCAAACGGACCTAAACCAATCCACCGCTGGCTGCCGGGACCGAAGAGCCTCCCAAGCATTACGAATAGAGAAAGCCCCCCGAGAGTCCTCAACCCAACACAAAGTATCAGCTTGAGAGTTATTAGGCCTGAAGGAATCAGGGGTACCACTGATAATGTCCATCCAATTCCCGGTCAGGGAACGAGGCCAAGCCCAATCCCTCCCCTGAATAACATCCGCCACCCTAGCATGAAGACCAAAACCAGAATCATAAATAATCCGACGCCCAAACACCTCCACCAAAGAACCCAGCGGATGCCAATAATCAAACCAAAGGGAAATATCCTTCCCATTACCCACCTGAAACTGCATCAACCGCCGCACAAGACACCGAAGTCCCAAAATTTTCCTCCAACTGCACGAGCAATCCCCAGGGCACCTAACTTCCCACACATTCTTTCCCTTAAGCAGAGTAGATCTAACCCACGAGACCCAGACAGAAGACCTCAAATTGCTACAGACAGCCCACAAATGCTTACTTATGGCAGCTTTATTCCAACACTCAACGCTCTTAATACCGAGCCCACCCTCTTCCTTTGGTAAACACACCGAAGACCATGCAACCTTTGCCCCACCTTTACAACTTGCCAACTTGCTTTTGATAGTTGCTGGTAAAGTTCCTTCTTTAAGCAATGCCTTGGCAAGGGATAAAACTTCTTTTTTTTTTTTTTGATAATGTAAGTATATTAACCAAAGAGACAAAAAAAAGCAAAAGGGTATATACCCCAGCGAGAAGATCACAAGATCAGACAAGGGACAGGCCCCCTATCAACCGAAGCGCAAAACACAGCAAATCAATAAAAAGCTAAGCACAAACCCTGTCATAGGGTACAACCAAAAGTAATCCACCAGAACGACAGCAAAAGGGACAAACCCCCTAAAAGGCAAAACAAGCGTATTACATAAAAATAGAATCAGATAAGCCCCAAGACTGGTGGAGCCACCTATTAGTAGGAAAAGGCACCACACCAGATAACTTGGATTTCTGAGTGCATTTCCACTCCCCGTTTCTCGATTTCTATCAATGGCGAGTTGAATGGTTTCTTTGCTAGTGGCCGAGGTTTGAGGCAGGGGGATCCTATGTCCCCTTATTTATTTGTGCTGGCTATGGACGTCTTCTCGGGGTTGATGCATATTATGGAGCAGGAGGGTCAGTTTGCATACCATTGGCGGTGTGGGAAGATTGGTATTTCGCATTTATGCTTTGCGGATGATCTTATGGTTTTCTGTAGGGCAGAGAGGGAGTCAGTTGCTGCAGTTAATGTTGTCCTTGGTCAGTTCCAAGCTCTTTCTGGGTTGATTCCTAATCCTAGCAAGAGCAATCTTTTTGTGGCTGGTGTGTCTTCTGAGACTAAGCAAGAGTTACTTGGGATTCTTAGTTTTCAGGAAGGGGTATTACCTGTCAGATATCTTGGGGTTCCTCTGATTTCTACTAAGCTTACGGCAGTGGATTGTAGGGTTCTTGTCGACAGGATTGTAGCGAGAGTTAAGAGTTGGACTAGTAGGGTTCTTTCTTTCGTAGGGAGGCTTCAGCTCATTCAATCTGTATTGTTCTCTATTCAGGTGTATTGGTCCTCCATTTTTATCTTGCCTAAGTCAGTGGTGATTAAGGTTGAAACTACTTTGCGTAGTTTTCTTTGGAAGGGTTCAGATTTAGGTAAAGGTGGGGCCAAGGTTGCATGGTCTTCGGTGTGTTTACCAAAGGAAGAGGGTGGTCTCGGTATTAAGAGCATTGAGTGTTGGAATAAAGCTGCCATAAGTAAGCATTTGTGGGCTGTCTGTAGCAATTTGAGGTCTTCTGTCTGGGTCTCGTGGGTTAGATCTACTCTGCTTAAGGGAAAGAATGTGTGGGAGGTTAGGTGCCCTGGGGATTGCTCGTGGAGTTGGAGGAAAATTCTAGGCCTTCGGTGTCTTGTTCGGCGGTTGATGCAGTTTCGGGTGGGTAATGGGGAGGATATTTCTCTTTGGTTTGATTATTGGCATCCGTTGGTGATGAGAATAAGGGAGCTGCACCAAGGGATCCATTGTATGTTCCGATTGGGCCTATAACAAGGGCAAGGGCTAAGAGATTCAAAGAAGCACTCAATGGCCTAATTCAAGATACTTGGGCTGATTCTGAATTATTAAAGCCCAAGATGAACCCATATGAAGACCAAGGCTTGATTAACATCATCAAGGCAATTGAGTGGGCTGAATAAGAGAAAGCTTGGCATAATTTCGGTTTGGGCTTGATTTAATAGTTTGTTTTAGTTTTGGGCCATTTGTAAGGCAATTATGGTCATTCTAGTTTTCTATTTGTAAGGCCTTAATGGCTATCTTGTTTTCTTTCCTTTGTTTTAGGGTTTCATTATATAAGGATATTGTTGGATGTAAGAGGGAATAATTAATTTTGAATGAAATTTGGGAGAGTTTTCTCTTTGTTCTTTGAGAACTAACTGGAACTTATCAGAATTCTCTGTGGCGTTCCTCCTTGACTTATCAATCGAGTATTTCATCCTTGATTGTGGCGTCCTCCTTTATACCAAGGTTCACATCTCGATATAGGTGTTGGGTCGCGGTTTCCATCCGAACCTGAGGTTAGAACGAATATTGGCATCAATCTTGATACAATCAACGAGGTTCATATCAGTTGGGTCCTTTGGTGGAGGTGTTTGGGCGACGGATTATTTATGATTCTGGTCTTGGTCTTCATGCTAGGGTGGCGGATGTTGTTCAGGGAAGGGATTGGGCTTGGCCTCGTTCCCTGACTGGGAATTGGATGGACATTATCAGTGGTATCCCTGCTTCCTTCAGGCCTAATAACTCTCAAGCTGATACTTTGTGTTGGGTTGAGGACTCTCGGGGGGCTTTCTCTATTCGTAATGCTTGGGAGGCTCTTCGGTCCCGGCAGCCAGCGGTGGATTGGTTTAGGTCCGTTTGGCATTCTAAATCAATTCCTAGACATGCTTTCATCTTCTGGTTGGCCATTAGGGGTGCTCTTTCTACTCAGGATAAGCTTCTCCTACTAATAGCTGGCTCCACCAGTCTTGGGGTTTATCTGATTCTATTTTTTTGTAATTCGCTTGTTTTGCCTTTTATGGGGTCTGGTGGATTCTTTTGGTTGTACCTATGACAGGGTTTGTGCTTAGCTTTTATTGCTTTGCTGTTTTTTGAGTTTCGGTTGGTAGGGGGCCTGTCCCTTGTCTGACCTTGTGATCTTCTCGCTGGGGTATGCACCTTTGCTTTTGTTTTGTCTCTTTGGTTAATATACTTACATTATCCAAAAAAAAAAAAGGAATCAGGGATACCACGGATAATGTCCATCCAATTCCCGGTTAGGGAACGAGGCCAAGCCCAATCCCTCCCCTGAATAACATCTGCCACCCTAGCATAAAGACCAAGACCAGAATCATAAATAATCTGTTGCCCAAACACCTCCACCAAAGGACCCAACGGACGTCAATAATCAAACCAAAGGGAAATATCCTCCCCATTACCCACCCGAAACTGCATCAACCGCCGCAAAGACACCAAAGGCCCAAAAGATAAGAAGAACACACCCACAACTACACTATCTCCACTTACCCCCCCAGGGAGGAATGCTTCTTATTCTTCTTACCTTTACTACTATAACCTTTCTTCTTCTTCTTCTTCTTTTCCAAAGAATCCTTAACTTTAAAAGCCAGAGCATTCCGTGGAGGACTAGAATCGACACCATTCTTACCATGACCAATCTCGTCATTACCACAAAGAGCATCCCCATCATCAACACATGTAGTAGTCCTATCATTACAATGAACAACCCCTACATCACAACCAGTATCCAAAATTACCAAAGGAGTACCCACTTTCCCATCTTCCAAATCAATATCATCCTCATGAGTCTTCAAAGGAACTAAATCTAGGTCATCAACTAAACCCGGAGCAAAAGCAGCCCCATTAGCACAATTCACAGGTTTATCATCCAAATTAGCCAAACCAACATCTTTATCTTTGTTCTTCCTTTTCACCTCAACCCAAGTAGACTTCTTTTTTTTTTTAAATAATGTAAGTATATTAACCAAAGAGACAAAACAAAAGCAAAGGGGCATACCCCAGCGAGAAGATCACAAGGTCAGACAAGGGACAGGCCCCCTACAAACCGAAACTCAAAACACAGCAAAGCAATAAAAGCTAAGCACAAACCCCGTCATAGGGTGCAGCTAAAAGAAACCATCAAACCGACAGCAAAAGGGACAAACCCCCTAAAAGGCAAAACAAACGAATTACAAAAAAATAGAATCAGATAAACCCCAAGACTGGTGGAGCCACCTATTAGTATGAGAAGGCACCACACCAGATAAGGAATTAAGACGCATACAAACATCTTTAACAATGGAACGAACAACCACGGAAACAGGTTTAGGTAACTCGCCATGCATCCTAGCATTCCGCTCGCGCCAAATAGCATAGACAGCAGCCGCAAGCATAATACGCACCACCCACCCACGAAGATGCCGACCGCGGAAATGGCAAGACCAAAGAATAGTAGCCTCCCAACTCCGGGCACGAAGAGATAATCTACACTTCCTTAAAAGAGCAAACCAAACCTCACAAGAATAAGAACAATAAAAAAAGAGATGAGGGACATCCTCACAACTCCCTCCACAAAACACACAACGAATAGCCGGAATCAAGCCATAAACAAGAAGCTTATCCTGAGTAGAAAGAGCACCCCTAATGGCCAGCCAGAAGATGAAAGCATGTCTAGGAATTGATTTAGAATGCCAAACGGACCTAAACCAATCCACCGCTGGCTGCCGGGACCGAAGAGCCTCCCAAGCATTACGAATAGAGAAAGCCCCCCGAGAGTCCTCAACCCAACACAAAGTATCAGCTTGAGAGTTATTAGGCCTGAAGGAATCAGGGGTACCACTGATAATGTCCATCCAATTCCCGGTCAGGGAACGAGGCCAAGCCCAATCCCTCCCCTGAATAACATCCGCCACCCTAGCATGAAGACCAAAACCAGAATCATAAATAATCCGACGCCCAAACACCTCCACCAAAGAACCCAGCGGATGCCAATAATCAAACCAAAGGGAAATATCCTTCCCATTACCCACCTGAAACTGCATCAACCGCCGCACAAGACACCGAAGTCCCAAAATTTTCCTCCAACTGCACGAGCAATCCCCAGGGCACCTAACTTCCCACACATTCTTTCCCTTAAGCAGAGTAGATCTAACCCACGAGACCCAGACAGAAGACCTCAAATTGCTACAGACAGCCCACAAATGCTTACTTATGGCAGCTTTATTCCAACACTCAACGCTCTTAATACCGAGCCCACCCTCTTCCTTTGGTAAACACACCGAAGACCATGCAACCTTTGCCCCACCTTTACAACTTGCCAACTTGCTTTTGATAGTTGCTGGTAAAGTTCCTTCTTTAAGCAATGCCTTGGCAAGGGATAAAACTTCTTTTTTTTTTTTTTGATAATGTAAGTATATTAACCAAAGAGACAAAAAAAAGCAAAAGGGTATATACCCCAGCGAGAAGATCACAAGATCAGACAAGGGACAGGCCCCCTATCAACCGAAGCGCAAAACACAGCAAATCAATAAAAAGCTAAGCACAAACCCTGTCATAGGGTACAACCAAAAGTAATCCACCAGAACGACAGCAAAAGGGACAAACCCCCTAAAAGGCAAAACAAGCGTATTACATAAAAATAGAATCAGATAAGCCCCAAGACTGGTGGAGCCACCTATTAGTAGGAAAAGGCACCACACCAGATAACTTGGATTTCTGAGTGCATTTCCACTCCCCGTTTCTCGATTTCTATCAATGGCGAGTTGAATGGTTTCTTTGCTAGTGGCCGAGGTTTGAGGCAGGGGGATCCTATGTCCCCTTATTTATTTGTGCTGGCTATGGACGTCTTCTCGGGGTTGATGCATATTATGGAGCAGGAGGGTCAGTTTGCATACCATTGGCGGTGTGGGAAGATTGGTATTTCGCATTTATGCTTTGCGGATGATCTTATGGTTTTCTGTAGGGCAGAGAGGGAGTCAGTTGCTGCAGTTAATGTTGTCCTTGGTCAGTTCCAAGCTCTTTCTGGGTTGATTCCTAATCCTAGCAAGAGCAATCTTTTTGTGGCTGGTGTGTCTTCTGAGACTAAGCAAGAGTTACTTGGGATTCTTAGTTTTCAGGAAGGGGTATTACCTGTCAGATATCTTGGGGTTCCTCTGATTTCTACTAAGCTTACGGCAGTGGATTGTAGGGTTCTTGTCGACAGGATTGTAGCGAGAGTTAAGAGTTGGACTAGTAGGGTTCTTTCTTTCGTAGGGAGGCTTCAGCTCATTCAATCTGTATTGTTCTCTATTCAGGTGTATTGGTCCTCCATTTTTATCTTGCCTAAGTCAGTGGTGATTAAGGTTGAAACTACTTTGCGTAGTTTTCTTTGGAAGGGTTCAGATTTAGGTAAAGGTGGGGCCAAGGTTGCATGGTCTTCGGTGTGTTTACCAAAGGAAGAGGGTGGTCTCGGTATTAAGAGCATTGAGTGTTGGAATAAAGCTGCCATAAGTAAGCATTTGTGGGCTGTCTGTAGCAATTTGAGGTCTTCTGTCTGGGTCTCGTGGGTTAGATCTACTCTGCTTAAGGGAAAGAATGTGTGGGAGGTTAGGTGCCCTGGGGATTGCTCGTGGAGTTGGAGGAAAATTCTAGGCCTTCGGTGTCTTGTTCGGCGGTTGATGCAGTTTCGGGTGGGTAATGGGGAGGATATTTCTCTTTGGTTTGATTATTGGCATCCGTTGGTGATGAGAATAAGGGAGCTGCACCAAGGGATCCATTGTATGTTCCGATTGGGCCTATAACAAGGGCAAGGGCTAAGAGATTCAAAGAAGCACTCAATGGCCTAATTCAAGATACTTGGGCTGATTCTGAATTATTAAAGCCCAAGATGAACCCATATGAAGACCAAGGCTTGATTAACATCATCAAGGCAATTGAGTGGGCTGAATAAGAGAAAGCTTGGCATAATTTCGGTTTGGGCTTGATTTAATAGTTTGTTTTAGTTTTGGGCCATTTGTAAGGCAATTATGGTCATTCTAGTTTTCTATTTGTAAGGCCTTAATGGCTATCTTGTTTTCTTTCCTTTGTTTTAGGGTTTCATTATATAAGGATATTGTTGGATGTAAGAGGGAATAATTAATTTTGAATGAAATTTGGGAGAGTTTTCTCTTTGTTCTTTGAGAACTAACTGGAACTTATCAGAATTCTCTGTGGCGTTCCTCCTTGACTTATCAATCGAGTATTTCATCCTTGATTGTGGCGTCCTCCTTTATACCAAGGTTCACATCTCGATATAGGTGTTGGGTCGCGGTTTCCATCCGAACCTGAGGTTAGAACGAATATTGGCATCAATCTTGATACAATCAACGAGGTTCATATCAGTTGGGTCCTTTGGTGGAGGTGTTTGGGCGACGGATTATTTATGATTCTGGTCTTGGTCTTCATGCTAGGGTGGCGGATGTTGTTCAGGGAAGGGATTGGGCTTGGCCTCGTTCCCTGACTGGGAATTGGATGGACATTATCAGTGGTATCCCTGCTTCCTTCAGGCCTAATAACTCTCAAGCTGATACTTTGTGTTGGGTTGAGGACTCTCGGGGGGCTTTCTCTATTCGTAATGCTTGGGAGGCTCTTCGGTCCCGGCAGCCAGCGGTGGATTGGTTTAGGTCCGTTTGGCATTCTAAATCAATTCCTAGACATGCTTTCATCTTCTGGTTGGCCATTAGGGGTGCTCTTTCTACTCAGGATAAGCTTCTCCTACTAATAGCTGGCTCCACCAGTCTTGGGGTTTATCTGATTCTATTTTTTTGTAATTCGCTTGTTTTGCCTTTTATGGGGTCTGGTGGATTCTTTTGGTTGTACCTATGACAGGGTTTGTGCTTAGCTTTTATTGCTTTGCTGTTTTTTGAGTTTCGGTTGGTAGGGGGCCTGTCCCTTGTCTGACCTTGTGATCTTCTCGCTGGGGTATGCACCTTTGCTTTTGTTTTGTCTCTTTGGTTAATATACTTACATTATCCAAAAAAAAAAAGGAATCAGGGATACCACGGATAATGTCCATCCAATTCCCGGTTAGGGAACGAGGCCAAGCCCAATCCCTCCCCTGAATCACATCTGCCACCCTAGCATAAAGACCAAGACCAGAATCATAAATAATCTGTTGCCCAAACACCTCCACCAAAGGACCCAACGGACGTCAATAATCAAACCAAAGGGAAATATCCTCCCCATTACCCACCCGAAACTGCATCAACCGCCGCAAAGACACCAAAGGCCCAAAAGATAAGAAGAACACACCCACAACTACACTATCTCCACTTACCCCCCCAGGGAGGAATGCTTCTTATTCTTCTTACCTTTACTACTATAACCTTTCTTCTTCTTCTTCTTCTTCTTTTCCAAAGAATCCTTAACTTTAAAAGCCAGAGCATTCCGTGGAGGACTAGAATCGACACCATTCTTACCATGACCAATCTCGTCATTACCACAAAGAGCATCCCCATCATCAACACATGTAGTAGTCCTATCATTACAATGAACAACCCCTACATCACAACCAGTATCCAAAATTACCAAAGGAGTACCCACTTTCCCATCTTCCAAATCAATATCATCCTCATGAGTCTTCAAAGGAACTAAATCTAGGTCATCAACTAAACCCGGAGCAAAAGCAGCCCCATTAGCACAATTCACAGGTTTATCATCCAAATTAGCCAAACCAACATCTTTATCTTTGTTCTTCCTTTTCACCTCAACCCAAGTAGACTTCTTTTTTTTTTTAAATAATGTAAGTATATTAACCAAAGAGACAAAACAAAAGCAAAGGGGCATACCCCAGCGAGAAGATCACAAGGTCAGACAAGGGACAGGCCCCCTACCAACCGAAACTCAAAAAACAGCAAAGCAATAAAAGCTAAGCACAAACTCTGTCATAGGGTACAGCCAAAAGAACCTACCAAACCCCATAAAAGGCAAAACAAGCGAATTACAAAAAAATAGAATCAGATAAACCCCAAGACTGGTGGAGCCACCTATTAGTAGGAGAAAGCATCACACCAGATAAGGAATTAAGACGCATACAAACATCTCTGACAATGGAACGAACAACCATGGTAACAGGTTTAGGTAACTCGCCATGCATCCTAGCATTCCGCTCACGCCAAATAGCATAGACAGCAGCCGCAAGCATAATACGCACCACCCACCCAAGAAGTTGCCGACCGCGGAAATGGCAAGACCAAAGAATAGTATCCTCCCAGCTCCGAGCACGCAGAGGTAATCTGCACTTCCTTAAAAGAGCAAACCAAACCACGCAAGAATAAGAACAATCAAAAAAGAGATGAGGGACATCCTCACAACTCCCTCCACAAAACACACAACGAATAGCCGGAATCAAACCATAAACAAGAAGCTTATCCTGAGTAGAAAGAGCACCCCTAATGGCCAACCAGAAGATGAAAGCATGTCTAGGAATTGATTTAGAATGCCAAACGGACCTAAACCAATCCACCGTTGGCTGCCGGGACCGAAGAGCCTCCCAAGCATTACGAATAGAGAAAGCCCCCCAAGAGTCCTCAACCCAACACAAAGTATCAGCTTGAGAGTTATTAGGCCTGAAGGAAGCAGGGATACCACTGATAATGTCCATCCAGTTCCCGGTCAGGGAACGAGGCCAAGCCCAATCCCTCCCCTGAACAACATCCGCCACCCTAGCATGAAGACCAAAACCAGAATCATAAATAATCCGTCGCCCAAACACCTCCACCAAAGGACCCAACGGATGCCAATAATCAAACCAAAGAGAAATATCCTCCCCATTACCCACCCGAAACTGCATCAACCGCCGCACAAGACACCGAAGGCCTAGAATTTTCCTCCAACTCCACGAGCAATCCCCAGGGCACCTAACCTCCCACACATTCTTTCCCTTAAGCAGAGTAGATCTAACCCACGAGACCCAGACAGAAGACCTCAAATTGCTACAGACAGCCCACAAATGCTTACTTATGGCAGCTTTATTCCAACACTCAACGCTCTTAATACCGAGACCACCCTCTTCCTTTGGTAAACAGACCGAAGACCATGCAACCTTTGCCCCACCTTTACCTAAATCTGAACCCTTCCAAAGAAAACTACGCAAAGTAGTTTCAACCTTAATCACCACTGACTTAGGCAAGATAAAAATGGAGGACCAATACACCTGAATAGAGAACAATACAGATTGAATGAGCTGAAGCCTCCCTACAAAAGAAAGAACCCTACTAGTCCAACTCTTAACTCTCGCTACAATCCTGTCGACAAGAACCCTACAATCCACTGCCGTAAGCTTAGTAGAAATCAGAGGAACCCCAAGATATCTGACAGGTAATACCCCTTCCTGAAAACCAAGGATCCCAAGTAACTCTTGCTTAGTCTCAGAAGACACACCAGCCACAAAAAGATTGCTCTTGCTAGGATTAGGAATCAACCCAGAAAGAGCTTGGAACTGACCAAGGACAACATTAATTGCAGCAACTGACTCCCTCTCTGCCCTACAGAAAACCATAAGATCATCCGCAAAGCATAAATGCGAAATACCAATCTTCCCACACCGCCAATGGTATGCAAACTGACCCTCCTGCTCCATAATATGCATCAACCCCGAGAAGACGTCCATAGCCAGCACAAATAAATAAGGGGACATAGGATCCCCCTGCCTCAAACCTCGGCCACTAGCAAAGAAACCATTCAACTCGCCATTGATAGAAATCGAGAAACGGGGAGTGGAAATGCACTCAGAAATCCAAGTTATCATATGCTCTGGGAAGCCTAAAATCTGTAAAATAGCCACTAAGAAATCCCACCGCACAGAATCATAAGCTTTCATTAAATCTACCTTCAGCGCACACCTAGGATGACCCCCATCACGATGATAGTTCCTTAACAATTCCTGCGACAGTAATATATTATCACTAATCCTCCTACCAGCAACAAAGGCCGACTGAAAAGGACTAACAACATCAGGCAGCACCATCTGAACACGATTCGCAATAATTTTGGCAATGCATTTGTAGATAGTGTTACAACACGAAATAGGCCTAAAATCCCCAACCTTAGAAGGATTAAGAACCTTAGGAATAAGAGCAACCACAGTAGCATTCACTTGCTTGAGTAATCTCCCGGAGCTAAAAAACGAATGAATAGCACGAAGAAAATCATCACCAACAACAGACCAAGCTTTCTTGAAGAAAGTAGCATTATACCCATCCGGACCAGGAGCTTTATTATCTTTTAAAGAGAACAAAACTGCCTTAATTTCAACATCACTAACCTCTCTACCCAAAGTAGCACACTGATCACCAGAAATACGCTTCGGGAGAGCCCGCCTCACTAAATCAAGGTCAATCCTAGGGCATCCAGCAGGCTGTCTCAGAAGTGTCTCAAAGAAGTTCACCACCATTGATTTAACTTCACTAGGCTCCTCCACACGATTACCATGGTCATCGGTAAGAGATATTACCTTACTCCTACTACATCTTTGTCTCATCGATCGAAAAAAGAACTTAGAATTCCTATCTCCCAGATTAATCCACTGAACCCGGGACTTTTGTCTCAAAAAACTCTCTTCATCTCTACTCAAATCACCATAAAGCTTCACCAACCGAGACTCCTCCCCATGTAAAGAAATGTTCGTAGGAAACCCTATCAATATGGGTTTTAGAGAGAGAAAATGCTCTGCCTTCTCTCTAGAATTTTTTGAGTGTTCTTCTTAATTTTTTTCTATTCTCTCTTTGGGATCATTATTGATTTCTTTTGATGATTACAATCTCAATTTTCGTTCTTCTTTAGTTTTAGGTTTGCTGGTCCGTTTTCTTTAATTTATTAGAAGTTTTAGTTTGCTTTTCTACTATGGATGATTTTAATGTGGCCAATCTTGGTGGTTTTAAGGCTAATTCGAGCTGCAAATTGTCTTCAACCAATGGAATGAAGGCTAATTCGAGCTGCAACTTGTCTTCAACCAATGGAATGAAGGAATGTAGGGTTTTGGTAGATCAAACCCAAAATCCTACTGCTGGTGGTGTGAAGAAGGATGGAGACCATGTTTCTTCTTTGATCTCAAATGGAATGAAGGGCTATCATATAGCTGATGGTGGTGTGAAGAAGGGTGGAGACCATGTTTCTTCTTTGAGTTCCAATGGAGTGAATGGTTATCATGAAGGGCTAGTCATGGGCTGTCATGATATATCATCTATAGATGGTGGTGTCAAGAAGGATGGAGACCATGTTTCTTCTTCTTCTTTGATGATCAATGGGATAAAGAGCTGTCATGAAGGGGTAATGAAGGGCTGCCATGATATGCCCTCTATTGTTGATGGTGGTATGAAGGATGGCAACCATGTTTCTTCTTTGAAATTCAACGGTATGAAGGGCTGTCATGATAAAGCTTCAGCTGGAGTTGTTAAAACTGAATTTGGTAATGGTGGTGCAATGAAAAATGTCTCTTTTGGTGTAAGTAGTAGGTCTCTTGAAATGGATGATAATTGTGATGGAGTAGGAGCTGTCTCCAAAGGAAGAATTGGTTGTCTTTCAACTATTTCGGGATTGGACAAGAAGATAGGTGTGGTTGACATTGGTGACAAGGGTGAAGACTTGTTGAATGAGGTGTTGCATAGAGATAATAATGGACACAATTTTCAAGTGGTGGTTGGAGACATGTGCAAGGGGCAAATAATTCAAAGGATGGAAGATTCTCATGGGCAGATTTTTCAACATAAGGATGCTAATATTGACATTAATGGCCAAAATTGTCAAAGGAAGGTGGTTGTTGATGACCTTCCTCCACTAAATAAAAGTATTCAGCAAGGAATGGGGGTAATAGAGTCAAAATGTGGTGCTTTGGGTTCAATTTCGGGTATTGGTAATGTTGGGCACGAAATTGGAGCTAATGGGGCTGATTCTACAAAATTAGATGGGCCAAGGATTAATGTTATTGAATCACCTTCGAATTATGGTGGAGTTGGGCTTGCAAGAGATGATAATAGAAAGGAAAAGCTTGGTAACTTGCATTTTGGGTCTGATGTGGGTGTAATTGGGCCGAAATCGAGTGCTTTGGGCTCAATTTCGGGTCTTGGTAGCTTTGGACACGGAGGGGCTGATCTTGGACCATTTTCAACACCTTCTTCCATGCATGATCAAGGGCTGAAACCATCCTATGCGAAGGCTGTCCAGAATTCTTCTCCTATTGCTTGTGAGGTACGATCTTCAACCTTTGAATCCTTACAATATTTTAAACCTACTGAAGAAAATGGAAGAATTAAAGTTAGCCCTCCGGTTGAGGTAGCTATTGAGGGAAGTGAAGAATGGAGAACTTCCTTGATAGGGTACTTTGTGGATAAGCGAATTCCATTCCCCGTAGTGAATTCAATAGTTCATAAAATTTGGGGTAGGTTTGGCCTTAAAGAAGTCTTATCTTCAGAACAAGGGTTCTTTATTTTCAAGTTTGATAGTCTTGACCATGCTTGTGAAGTTCTTGAAAAAGGTCCATGGCATATAGTGAATAAATTGCTTGTTCTTAAAAGGTGGCAGCTTAGTTTATCCTTGTCTAAAGATGAGTTACGCAATATTCCTGTATGGGTTAAACTTTATAATCTACCTTTTGAATATTGGACTTCTAAGGGCCTGAGTTTTGCAGTTAGTGCTTTGGGCATTCCATTACATGCCGATCACATTACATTAGCTAGGAAACGTCTTAGCTTTGCTCGTGTGTGTGTTGAGGTTGATGCTTCGAAGGATGTCATTAATGAGTTTGATATTCAATGTGCTAATGGGGAGTGGAAAACTATTTATGCTGTTTATGAGTGGCTTCCTTCTAGGTGTAATATTTGTAAGGTGTTTGGGCATGAGTCGGGTATATGTAAACCAAGTGTTCAAGATTTGGGTGACAATATGAATCTGGTTACAGGAAATAGAGGGGTTGATGTTCATGATATGAAGAAGAGGCAAGAAGACTCGTTGGGGCCTAAACGACCGGTTTGGGTTGAGGTTAAAAAAAGAACAAGGGTGGAGAATTATCTACTATGGGGAACAGTGCTAGTGTTCCGCTTGTGGAAAATATTGATAATCATCTTAATTTAGTGCCAATGGAGGGCAATGACCATACTCTGAATTTGGAAGTAACGGAAGAGGGTACTCCTTTAGCAATTCTGGACACTGTTTGTGATGCAGGGGCTGTTCTTTGTAAGGATGGGGCTAATGGTTATGTTGATGACAGGGATGCTCTTTGTGATGATGGAGATGCTCTTTGTGATAAGGATGTGGCTGGTCATGGTGAGGATGGTAGTGATTCTAGTCCTCCTCGTAATGCTTTGGCTTCAAAAGTTAAGGATTCTCTGGAAAAGAAAAAGAAGAAGAAAGGTTCTAGCAGTAAGGGTAAGAAGAATAAGAAGCACTCCTCCCCTAGGGGGGGTAAATGGAGATAGATTTGTGGGGGTTTCTTCTTATCCTTGTATATTTATTATGATTTTTGGGTGCTGGAATATTAGGGGTCTTAATGACCCTTTGAAGCAAAGAGAGGTTCGCAATTTGATTAAAGATGAGAAATTGTCTTTGTGTGGTTTAGTGGAAACGAAAGTTCTGGAGAAAAATAAAGATGTTATTCTTAAGACTATTGACCGGTCTTGGAAGGTGGAGTGCAATTATAATTTTTCCTCTTTGGGGAGGATTTGGGTTTGTTGGAATCCGTTCGATGTTACTGTTTTGGTTGTCGGATCTTCTGAACAAGTTATCCATTGTAGAGTTTCTTCTGTTGATTCTACTTGGGAGTGTATGATATCGATAGTGTACGGTGATAATTGTAATGTTCGTAGGGAGGCGTTGTGGGCTGATTTAGTGGCGCGCGGAATGGAATGGGAGAATAGTGCTTGGATTGTGATGGGTGACTTTAATGCTATTAAGTCTTCGGTTGAGAGTGTTGGAGGATCAAATTCTTGGCCACATTGGAAAGACGACTTTTCTAATTGTTTAGCTGAGTCTGGGTTGGATGATCTGCGATTTAATGGGTGCTTCTATACATGGTCTAATCATCGTACGGTTGATCCTATTCTTCGAAAGTTAGATCGAGCTTTGGTCAATTTGAAGTGGGATATTTCATTTCGAGGTTCTGAGGCGCATTTTCTTCCTTCCATTGTTTCTGATCACTCTCCTATGATTGTTAAGATTGTGGATCTCCCTCGGCGACGGGTGCCTTTTAAGTTTTTCGATTTCTGGGCAGATCATCCAGAATTTTTATCCTTGGTGGATCGAGTTTGGGCGGAAAGGGTGGATGGGTCTCCTATGTTTCAGCTATGTAAGAAGCTAAAAAGATTGAAAGTGGAGCTTAAGAAACTTAATAGGGAGTGTTATTCTGACTTGTCTTCTAGGGTGCAGCAAGCTAAGCATGATTTAGAGTATGTGCAATGGGATATTCAGAGGCAGCCTACGAACATTTCTTTACATGGGGAGGAGTCTCGGTTGGTGAAGCTTTATGGTGATTTGAGTAGAGATGAAGAGAGTTTTTTGAGACAAAAGTCCCGGGTTCAGTGGATTAATTTGGGAGTAGAAGCACCCATTAAAACGCAGATCATCCAACCCAGACTCAGCTAAACAATTAGAAAAGTCGTCTTTCCAAGGTGGCCAAGAATTGGATCCTTCAACACTCTCAACCGAAGACTTAATAGCATTAAAGTCACCCATCACAATCCAAGCACTATTCTCCCATTCCACTCCGCGCGCCACTAAATCAGCCCACAACGCCTCCCTACGAACATTACAATTATCCCCGTACACTATCGATATCATACACTCCCAAGTAGAATCAACAGAAGAAACTCTACAATGGATAACTTGCTCAGAAGATCCGACAACCAAAACAGTAACATCGAACGGATTCCAACAAACCCAAATCCTCCCCAAAGAGGAAAAATTATAATTGCACTCCACCTTCCAAGACCGGTCAATGGTCTTAAGAATAACATCTTTATTTTTCTCCAGAACTTTCGTTTCCACTAAACCACACAAAGACAATTTCTCATCTTTAATCAAATTGCGAACCTCTCTTTGCTTCAAAGGGTCATTAAGACCCCTAATATTCCAGCACCCAAAAATCATAATAAATATACAAAGATAAGAAGAAACCCCCACAAATCTATCTCCACTTACCCCCCTTAGGGGAGGAGTGCTTCTTATTCTTCTTACCCTTACTACTAGAACCTTTCTTCTTCTTCTTCTTTTCCAGAGAATCCTTAACTTTTGAAGCCAAAGCATTATGAGGAGGACTAGAATCACTACCATCCTCACCATGACCAGCCTCATCCTTATCACAAAGAGCATCTCTCCATCATCACAAAGAGCATCCCTGTCATCAACATAACCATTAGCCCCATCCTTACAAAGAACAGCCCCTGCATCACAAACAGTGTCCAAAATTGCTAAAGGAGTACCCTCTTCCGTTACTTCCAAATTCAGAGTATGGTCATTGCCCTCCATTGGCACTAAATTAAGATGATTATCAATATTTTCCACAATCGGAACACTAGCACTGTTCCCCATAGTAGATAATTCTCCACCCTTGTTCTTTTTTTTAACCTCAACCCAAACCGGTCGTTTAGGCCCCAACGAGTCTTCGTGTCTCTTCTTCATCTCATGAACATCAACCCCTCCATTTCCGGTAACCATATTCACATTGTCACCCAAATCTTGAACACTTTGTTTACATATACCCGGCGCATGCCCAAACACCTTACAAATATTACACCTGGAAGGAAGCCACTCATAAACACCATAAATAGTTTTTCACTCCCCATTAGCACATTGAATATCAAACTCATTAATGACATCCTTCGAAGCATCAATCTCAACACACACACGAGCAAAGCTAAGACGTTTCCTAGCTAATGTAATGTGATCGGCATGCAATGGAATGCCCAAAGCACTAACTGCAAAACTCAGGCCCTTAGAAGTCCAATATTCAAACGGAAGATTGTAAAGTTTAACCCATACAGGAATATTGCGTAACTCATCTTTAGACAAGGATAAACTAGGCTGCCACCGTTTAAGAACAAGCAATTTATTCACTATATGCCATGGACCTTTTTCAAGAACTTCACAAGCATGGTCAAGACTATCAAACTTGAAAATAAAGAACCCTTGTTCCGAAGATAAAACTTCTTTAAGGCCAAACCTACCCCAAATTTTATGAACTACTGAATTCACTACGGGGAAAGGAATTCTCTTATCCACAAAGTACCCTATCAAGGAAGTTCTCCATTCTTCACTTCCCTCAATAGCTACCTCAACCGGAGGGCTAACTTTAATTCTTCCATTTTCTTCAGTTGGTTTAAAATATTGTAAGGATTCAAAGGTAGAAGATCGTACCTCACAAGCAATAGTAGAAGAATTCTGGACAGCCTTAGCATAAGATGGTTTCAGCCCTTGATCATGCATGGAAGAAGGTGTTGAAAATGGTCCAAGATCAGCCCCTCCTTGTCCAAAGCTACCAAGACTCGAAATTGAACCCAAAGCACTCGATTTCGGCCCAATTACGCCCACATCAGACCCAAAATGCAAGTTACCAAGCTTTTCCTTTCTATGATCATCTCTTGCAAGCCCAAATCCACCATAATTCGAAGGTGATTCAATAACATTAATCCTTGGCCCATCTAATTTTGTGGAATCAGTCCCATTAGCTCCAATACCCGAAATTGAGCCCAAAGCACCAAAGTTTGACTCTATTACCCCCATTCCTTGCTGTCTAGTATTATTTAGTGAAGGAAAGTCATCAACAACCACCTTCCTTTGACAATTTTGGCTATTAAGGTCAATACTAGCCACCTTATTTTGAGAAACTTGTCCATGAGAATCATTCATCATTTGAATTATTTGCCCATTGCACATGATCTCATTCAACAAGTCATCACTCTTTTCATCAATGTCAACCATAGCTTTCTTCTTGTCCAATCCCGAAATTGTTGAGAGACAACCATCCTTCACATGGTTTTCACCCAAAACCAGATTTCTACCTTCACCCAAAACCAGATTTTCATCTTCCTCCTCATGCACCACCCCATGAAGAACATCAGCATGCTTGGCTTCAATATCAGCCCCATTAGCTTCAATTTCGTGCCCAACTTTACCAATACCCGAAATTGAAACAAAAGCACCAGATTTTGGCCCATTCTTGACACATCTCTCACCCAAAACCAGATTACCATCTTCCTCATCATGCACCACCCTATGAAGAACATTAACATGCTTGCCATCTTCCTCATCATCCACCACCCTATGAAGAACATCACCATGCTTTCCATCAATCCCATTTGCACATGCCTTGTTGCCCATTTTACCATTACTAGTCTGATTCTTAAAACTATGCAAAACATGTTGCTTGCTTAATAACAATTTTGAAGAAGCATCACAAGAGATCCTACCTCCAATAGCTATGTCAAATGGATCATCACCAGCAGCTCTCTTCTCTAGTTCTCGAGCCTTCATACGTTGAATATTCATATTAAGACCCAAATCTGAATCTTTCATAAAACCATCATGATAGCCCTTTATTCCACCAATTTTTACATCACCAGCAGTTGGTGAACCACCAACCATGGCTCCAACTAGAACACCAAGAAGAAGATGAAGATCACACCCCAACAATAAGGAAAAAATTCAGCTCAAAATCACAAGCATACCATGGCACAAAACAAGCTAAAAACTGCCCAGAAAATGACCAGCAAACCTAAAGCTAAAGAAGAACGAAAATTGAGCTTGGAATCATCAAAAGAAATCAATAATGATCCCAAAGAGAGAATAGAAAAAAAATCAAGAAGAACACTCAAAAAGTTCTAGAGAGAAGGCAGAGCATTTTCTCTCTCTATTGTTCTAGAGAGAAGGCAGAGCACTCAAAAAGTTCTAAAGAAATCCCAACATATTTTTCCTTCATACCATGATCAACACCCTTATCTGCTTTCAAGACCACATCCTTTTTGTTACTCATTTCCAAACCTTCATCACACCCCAAATCTTGAGCATTTTGCATACAATTTCCTGCCATGGCCAAACACCTTACAAGCATTACACCTAGCCGGAAGCCATTCATAAATTGCATGGATGGTTTTCCACTCCCCATTCCCACATTGAATATCAAACTCATTAATAATATCCTTCGAAGCGTCAACCTCAACACACACACGAGCAAAGCTAAGACGTTTCCTGGCCAAAGTAATATGATCAGCATGCAAAGGAATTCCCAAAGCACTAGTAACAAAACTCAACCCCTTAGTAGTCCAAAATTCAAAATGTAAATTATGAAGTTTGACCCATAAAGGAATATTACGTAACTCTTCTTTAGACAAGGATAAACCCGGCTGCTACCTTTTAAGAACAAGCAACTTATTCACTATATGCCCTGGACTTTTTTCAAGAACTTCACATGTATGGTCAATACTATCAAACTTGAAAATGAAAAACCCCTTTTCCGAAGATAAAACTTCTCTAAGGCCAAACTTACCCCAAATTTTATGAACCACCGAATTTACTATAGGGAAAGGAGGTCGCTTCTCCACAAATATACCTTATCACAAAAGTTCTCCATTCCTTACTCCCCTCATCCGCAATTTCAGACGAAGGGCTAACTTTCACTCTACCATTTTCTACTATAGGCTTAAAATATTGTAAAGATTCAAAATTAATAGATTGTACCTTGTCACAAGCCCTAGGAGGCGAATTTTGGATAGTCTTAGTATAAGACGGTTTCAGCCCATAATTATACATGGAAGAAGGCGTTGAAAATGGTCCAATTTCATGCCCAAAATTACCAATACCCGAAATTGCACCCAAAGCACCAAATTTTGGCTTTTTTTTTTGGATAATGTAAGTATATTAACCAAAGAGACAAAACAAAAGCAAAGGGGCATACCCCAGTGAGAAGATCACAAGGTCATACAAGGGACAGGCCCCCTACCAACCGAAACTCAAAAAATAGCAAAGCAATAAAAGCTAAACACAAACCCTGTCATAGGGTACAGCCAAAAGAACCCACCAAACCCCATAAAAGGCATAACAAGCGAATTACAAAAAAATAGAATCAGATAAACCCCAAGACTGGTGGAGCCACCTATTAGTAGGAGAAGGCATCACACCAGATAAGGAATTAAGCCGCATACAAACATCTCTGACAATGGAACGAACAACCATGGTAACAGGTTTAGGTAACTCGCCATGCATCCTAGCATTCCGCTCACGCCAAATAACATAGACAGCAGCCGCAAGCATAATACGCACCACCCACCCACGAAGTTGCCGACCGCGGAAGTGGCAAGACCAAATAATAGTATCCTCCCAGCTCCGAGCACGCAGAGGTAATCTGCACTTCCTTAAAAGAGCAAACCAAACCTCGCAAGAATAAGAACAATCAAAAAGAGATGAGCGACATCCTCACAACTCCCTCCACAAAACACACAACGAATAGCCGGAATCAAGCCATAAACAAGAAGCTTATCCTGAGTAGAAAGAGCACCCCTAATGGCCAACCAGAAGATGAAAGCATGTCTAGGAATTGATTTAGAATGCCAAACGGACCTAAACCAATCCACCGCTGGCTGCCGGGACCGAAGAGCCTCCCAAGCATTACGAATAGAGAAAGCCCCCCGAGAGTCCTCAACCCAACACAAAGTATCAGCTTGAGAGTTATTAGGCCTGAAGGAAGCAGGGATACCACTGATAATGTCCATCCAATTCCCGGTCAGGGAACGAGGCCAAGCCCAATCCCTCCCCCGAACAACATCCGCCACCCTAGCATGAAGACCAAAACCAGAATCATAAATAATCCGTCGCCCAAACACCTCCACCAAAGGACCCAACGGATGTCAATAATCAAACCAAAGAGAAATATCCTCCCCATTACCCACCCGAAACTGCATCAACCGCCGCACAAGACACCGAAGGCCTAGAATTTTCCTCCAACTCCACGAGCAATCCCCAGGGCACCTAACCTCCCACACATTCTTTCCCTTAAGCAGAGTAGATCTAACCCACGAGACCCAGACAGAAGACCTCAAATTGCTACAGACAGCCCACAAATGCTTACTTATGGCAGCTTTATTCCAACACTCAACGCTCTTAATACCGAGACCACCCTCTTCCTTTGGTAAACACACCGAAGACCATGCAACCTTTGCCCCACCTTTACCTAAATCTGAACCCTTCCAAAGAAACTACGCAAAGTAGTTTCAACCTTAATCACCACTGACTTAGGCAAGATAAAAATGGAGGACCAATACACCTGAATAGAGAACAATACAGATTGAATGAGCTGAAGCCTCCCTGCAAAAGAAAGAACCCTACTAGTCCAACTCTTAACTCTCGCTACAATCCTGTCGACAAGAACCCTACAATCCACTGCCGTAAGCTTAGTAGAAATCAGAGGAACCCCAAGATATCTGGCAGGTAATACCCCTTCCTGAAAACCAAGAATCCCAAGTAACTCTTGCTTAGTCTCAGAAGACACACCAGCCACAAAAAGATTGCTCTTGCGAGGATTAGGAATCAACCCAGAAAGAGCTTGGAACTGACCAAGGACAACATTAACCGCAGCAACTGACTCCCTCTCTGCGCTACAAAAAACCATAAGATCATCCGCAAAGCATAAATGCGAAATACCAATCTTCCCACACCGCCAATGGTACGCAAACTGACTCTCCTGCTCCATAATACGCATCAACCCCGAGAAGACCTCCATAGCCAGCACAAATAAATAAGGGGACATAGGATCCCCCTGCCTCAAACCTGGGCTACTAGTAAAGAAACCATTCAACTCGCCATTGATAGAAATAGAGAAACGGGGAGTGGAAATGCACTCAGAAATCCAAGCTATCATCTGCTCTGGGAAGCCTAAAATCTGTAAAATAGCCATTAAGAAATCCCACCGCACAGAATCATAGGCTTTCATTAAATCTACCTTCAGCGCACACCTAGGATGACCCCCATCACGATGATAGTTCCTTACCAAATTTTGGCTCTATCACACCCATTCCTTGTTGATTACTTTTATTTAGTGAAGGAAAGTTATCAACAACCACCTTCCCTTGATAATTTTGGCTCTTAATGTCAATACTAGCCACCTTATTTTGAAAAACTTGTCCATGAGAATCATTCATCCTTTGAATTATTTGCCCATTGCACATGATCTCATTCAACAAGTCTTCACTCTTTTCACCAATGTCAACCACACATTTCTTCTTGTCAAATCTCGAAATAGTTGAAAGACAACCAGCCTTCATATAATTTTCACCAAAAACCAGATTTCTACCTTCCCCCAAAACCAGATTTTCATCTTCTTCATCATGTAACACCCCACGAAGAATATCATCATGCTTGGCTTCAATCCTATTTGCACAACCAACAGCTCCATGCCTATCATGTGTTGTTTTATTAGCTTGCAATCCTAAAACGGTAGCAAGACAACCATCCTTTGAACAATTCTCACCCAAATTTGGACTTTTTCCTTCTACAACTCCAATACCATGAGGCAAATCCGAAGGAACAAATTTTGAAGACACGCAACACCCGGAAACATCCTTAATATCACCATCTATTTGCCCCAAAATAGAAGGAGTTGTTGAAGACAAGTTGGATCCCGAATTTGCCTTCATACGTTGAATCTCCATATTCTGATCCAAACCGTGATCCTTCTTGTTTTCAAGCAGTCCCGAGGCATTTTATAACACCAGAATCGTGCACTAAAACAGATGGAACACTTTTAGAAGACATGCCACAATCTGAATCTTTCATAAAATCACCAAGAAAAGAAAACTAAACTTGAAAACAGTAGCAAAACGAGCCTTAACTAAAGAGAAATCAAAGAACTCATGATCATCAAGAAAAGAGAAGAATAAACATGAAGGGAGAAGAGAAAAATAAGAAGAACACTTAAAAAAATTCTAAAGAGAAGGCAAAGCATTTTCTCTCTCTAAAAATGAATCCACTGGCCGATAAAACTTCTTTTTCTTCTTTAGATGAAGAGGAAGTAGAAGTAACCTCCTTTCCTTTGCCTTTCTCATTAAGGCGCTCTGGAAACCGCTTTGGTGGAAACAGAGTGATCAAGTTGAAGGTTCTAGCATAAAATTCATCAACTGGATATTTCTGCCACCAACGAGTGTAGAAGACCCTAAGAAAAGCTGAAGTAATACCCGTTTCTACTTCTAAACTGAAAGGATCTTTATTAAACTGATACTCCCATCTCAAAATCCATGGAACTTGATAAAGAGCCAGGAAATAAAGAAAGGAAAGTTCTAAGGGAACCTTCTTCTGATTATGCTGGTAGAACTTGTTTGAAGCTTCCAGGACACATTCTGGAAGAGCATCTCCAACTATACCATAATTTAATAACCATTGCTGAAACCAACAAGGGATAGGGACCCTACTAAAATCTTTAGTGGTAATGGATAGTTTGATGAGCCAGCTATG
Organism: Xanthoceras sorbifolium; assembly: GCA_003430845.1. Lineage (NCBI taxonomy): Eukaryota > Viridiplantae > Streptophyta > Magnoliopsida > Sapindales > Sapindaceae > Xanthoceras > Xanthoceras sorbifolium. The sequence goes on along the minus strand of CM010612.1, from coordinate 6,043,665 downwards.
ACCATAATTATGATTCTGGTAATTCAGAATCTCATTCCAGGCTTGAACATAGTCAAAGAAATGATAAGAGCTTAGTTTGATTCTTGGATCTTTGAACTTCTGTTCTCTGAAAAGATTATTGCCCCAGTCTTGATGGGAAAATACATAAAGAATAATCAGCTTAGAGTAACTGATAGTCTTGTTACTCTTGTAGTAATGAGTGATACGAGCACATTCTGTTTCGATCAAAATAGTCTCAAACCACCTTCTAGTCTTTAGAGAATCGATGGCAGGAGATTGATGATTTCTCAGATAGACTTGAATTCTAGGTCTGATCCCCAGTGCTTAGCTTCAATAAAAGATGCAAGCGTTTTGGTTGTTCACTTGTATCCATCGTCCATCTTCTGGAGATTAGAGGATGCAGAATCTGCAGTGAACCTTTTAGTGCTGCTTGGAGAAGCAACTTCCTACGTTCTTTTGGGAGCCCTGCAAGAATTCACGCGTTAGGAAATCTGGTAAGGAGTTATTCTCGCCTTTTATAAATTCAATATCAAAGTCAAAAATAGAAAGAATGGCTTGCCACCTAGCAAAAATCTGTTTTGAGGCTAGGTTTTTAACATCCTTTTTCAAAATCTTTTTGGCAGACTTACAATCTACCCTTATCAAAAAATTTTGATTAAATAAATCACTTTGAAATTTTAAAACTGATAATAAAATAGCAAGGATTTCTTTTTTGATTGTAGAATAATTTTGCTAGGCTGGTTTCCACACCCCAGAAGTAAATCTAACAAGGGATGTTTTCCCTTCCAGTTCTTACTTTACGATACCCCCATAACCGTATTCAGATGCATCTGTTTCAACTATTTTGAAAGCATCTGGATGAGGGATAACTAGGCATGGAAAATTCCTTAGCCTTCATTTTTATCCTCTGGACTGCCTTTGTACAGGCCTTTGTCCAGGGTCCTGGATTCTTCTTAAACCTTGCAAATAAAGGTCTGCTAGATAATTCAGACTTCCCAAGAATCTTTGCAGTTGCTGTTTATCTTTGATCTCATCAGGAAAATTCTCTGCAAAGACAATAGCCCTGTCTATTGGAGTAAATGAGCCATTTGAGGTCTTCTGTCTGGGTGCCGTGGGTTAGATCTACTTTGCTTAAGGGAAAGAATGTGATGAAGACTTATCTAGCACAAAGGCGAGGCAACCTGCTGATTCGAAGGGATAACTTTGGAAATTCATAACGTGTGAACGGCTAGGCTTCTGGAGGCGTGTGAGTAGGTCTTTTCAAAGTTCATGATCTTATCTTCAACTTTGATGTTGGAATCAGATCCATTTGAGGCCACAAGAGGAAGATTTGGTCGGTTATTTCAAAGTATCCAGAAGCTGTCTTACTTTGACAATTGTTGTCTTACTTTGACAATTGTGTTATCTTCCTTTGACATTTGTATTGCACGTTTTTATTGAGTTCAAAGATTCCTAGTCAACAAAATCACACCATCCTTTACTTGTTTTCGTTTCCCATGCTTGGAGGGTTGTTCCAAGACATTTCATTTTCTATTTAAACTCATTTGTAAGTCATTTAATAGGCAGAGATGAATTTCAATATAGAAATGTGAGTTTAAGTCTCTCATGGGTTCTTTGAAGAACCTACGAACTTATCAGATTACTCTGTGGCGTTCGTACCTTGACTTATCAATCAAGTTTGCCATCCTTGATTGTGGCGTCCTCCTAATACCAAGGTTCGCACCTTCTCTATAGGTGTTGGGTCGCGGTTTCCATCCTAAACCTGAAAGTAGAACGGTCCTAGGCAGTAACATTGTTACGGGTTTCGTCATAAGTTGGCGGGGTTCGTACCATTTGGTATCAGAGCTGGTTTCGGGTTTCGTCACAAGTTGACGGGGTTCGTATCATTTGGTATCAGAGCCAAGGCTCTAGTCTCGGGTTTATTCTATCCTTATGTTTTTGTTTTCTATTCAAATCCATCGTATATTGTTGTTCGTTTGTAGTTCGTATCATTTGTTATCATTTCATGTGTAATTCGTATTGTTTCACATCAATAAGTGATGACGTTGATTTGAGGACAAATCCTTTTCAAGAGGAGGGGAATGATGAAGACTTATCTAGCACAAAGGCGAGGCAACCTGCTGATTCGAAGGGATAACTTTGGAAATTCATAACGTGTGAACGGCTAGGCTTCTGGAGGCGTGTGAGTAGGTCTTTTCAAAGTTCATGATCTTATCTTCAACTTTGATGTTGGAATCAGATCCATTTGAGGCCACAAGAGGAAGATTTGGTCGGTTATTTCAAAGTATCCAGAAGCTGTCTTACTTTGACAATTGTTGTCTTACTTTGACAATTGTGTTATCTTCCTTTGACATTTGTATTGCACGTTTTTATTGAGTTCAAAGATTCCTAGTCAACAAAATCACACCATCCTTTACTTGTTTTCGTTTCCCATGCTTGGAGGGTTGTTCCAAGACATTTCATTTTCTATTTAAACTCATTTGTAAGTCATTTAATAGGCAGAGATGAATTTCAATATAGAAATGTGAGTTTAAGTCTCTCATGGGTTCTTTGAAGAACCTACGAACTTATCAGATTACTCTGTGGCGTTCGTACCTTGACTTATCAATCAAGTTTGCCATCCTTGATTGTGGCGTCCTCCTAATACCAAGGTTCGCACCTTCTCTATAGGTGTTGGGTCGCGGTTTCCATCCTAAACCTGAAAGTAGAACGGTCCTAGGCAGTAACATTGTTACGGGTTTCGTCATAAGTTGGCGGGGTTCGTACCAGAATGTGTGGGAGGTTAGGTGCCCTAGGGATTGCTCGTGGAATTGGAGGAAAATTCTGGGCCTTCGGTGTCTTGTGCGGCTGTTGATGCAATTTTGGGTAATGGGGAGGATATTTCCCTTTGGTTTGATTATTGGTATCCGTTGGGTCCTTTGGTGGAGGTGTTTGGGCAATGGATTATTTATGATTTTGGTTTTAGTCTTCATGCTAGGGTGGCGGATGTTATTCTGGGGAGGGATTGGGCTTGGCCTCGTTCCCTGACCGGGAATTGGATGGACATTATAAGTGGTACCCCTGATTCCTTCAGGCCTAATAACTCTCAAGCTAATACCGGGAATTGGATTGTTGTAATCATGGGGCTTTCTCTATTCGTAATGCTTGGGAGGTTCTTCGGTCCCGGCAGCCAGCGGTGGATTGGTTTAGGTCTGTTTGGCATTCCAAAGCAATTCCTAGACATGCTTTCATCTTCTGGCTGGCCATTAGGGGTGCTCTTTCTACTCAGGATAAACTTCTTGTTTATAGCTTGATTCCTTTTTTTTGGATAATGTAAGTATATTAACCAAAGAGACAAAACAAAAGCAAAGGGGCATACCCCAGCGAGAAGATCACAAGGTCAAACAAGGGACAGGCCCCCTACCAACCGAAACTCAAAAACAGCAAAGCAATAAAAGCTAAGCACAAACCCTGTCATAGGTACAACCAAAAGAATCCACCAGACCCCATAAAAGGCAAAACAAGCGAATTACAAAAAAATAGAATCAGATAAACCCCAAGACTGGTGGAGCCACCTATTAGTAGGAGAAGGCATCACACCAGATAAGGAATTAAGACGCATACAAACATCTCTGACAATGGAACGAACAACCATGGTAACAGGTTTAGGTAACTCGCCATGCATCCTAGCATTCCGCTCACGCCAAATAGCATAGACAGCAGCCGCAAGCATAATACGCACCACCCACCCACGAAGTTGCCGACCGCGGAAATGGCAACACCAAAGAATAGTATCCTCCCAGCTCCGAGCACGCAGAGGTAATCTGCACTTCCTTAAAAGAGCAAACCAAACCTCGCAAGAATAAGAACAATCAAAAAAGAGATGAGGGACATCCTCACAACTCCCTCCACAAAACACACAACGAATAGCCGGAATCAAGCCATAAATAAGAAGCTTATCCTGAGTAGAAAGAGCACCCGTAATGGCCAACCAGAAGATGAAAGCATGTTTAGGAATTGATTTAGAATGCCAAACGGACCTAAACCAATCCACCGCTGGCTGCCGGGACCGAAGAGCCTCCCAAGCATTACGAATAGAGAAAGCCCCCCGAGAGTTCTCAACCCAACACAAAGTATCAGCTTGAGAGTTATTAGGCCTGAAGGAAGCAGGGATACCACTGATAATGTCCATCCAATTCCCGGTCAGGGAACGAGGCCAAGCCCAATCCCTTCCCTGAACAACATCCGCCACCCTAGCATGAAGACCAAGACCAGAATCATAAATAATCCGTCGCCCAAACACCTCCACCAAAGGACCCAACGGATGCCAATAATCAAACCAAATAGAAATATCCTCCCCATTACCCACCCGAAACTGCATCAACCGCCGCACAAGACACCGAAGGCCTAGAATTTTCCTCCAACTCCACGAGCAATCCCCAGGGCACCTAACCTCCCACACATTCTTTCCCTTAAGCAGAGTAGATCTAACCCACGAGACCCAGACAGAAGACCTCAAATTGCTACAGACAGCCCACAAATGCTTACTTATGGCAGCTTTATTCCAACACTCAACGCTCTTAATACCGAGCCCACCCTCTTCCTTCGGTAAACACACCGAAGACCATGCAACCTTTGCCCCGCCTTTACCTAAATATGAACCTTTCCAAAGAAAACTACGCAAAATAGTTTCAACCTTAATCACCACTGACTTAGGCAAGATAAAAATGGAGGACCAATACACCTGGATAGAGAACAATACAGAATGAATGAGCTGAAGCTTCCCTGCAAAAGAAAGAACCCTACTAGTCCAACTCTTAACTCTCGCTACAATCCTGTCGACAAGAACCCTACAATCCACTGCCGTAAGCTTAGTAGAAATCAGAGGAACCCCAAGATATCTGACAGGTAATACCCCTTCCTGAAAACCAAGGATCCCAAGTAACTCTTGCTTAGTCTCAGAAGACACACCAGCCACAAAAAGATTGCTCTTGTTAGGATTAGGAATCAACCCAGAAAGAGCTTGGAACTGACCAAGGACAACATTAATTGCAGCAACTGACTCCCTCTCTGCCCTACAGAAAACCATAAGATCATCCGCAAAGCATAAATGCGAAATACCAATCTTCCCACACCGCCAATGGTATGCAAACTGACCCTCCTGCTCCATAATATGCATCAACCCCGAGAAGACCTCCATAGCCAGCACAAATAAATAAGGGGACATAGGATCCCCCTGCCTCAAACCTCGGCCACTAGCAAAGAAACCATTCAACTCGCCATTGAGAGAAATCGAGAAACGGGGAGTGGAAATGCACTCAGAAATCCAAGTTATCATATGCTCTGGGAAGCCTAAAATCTGTAAAATAGCCACTAAGAAATCCCACCGCACAGAATCATAAGCTTTCATTAAATCTACCTTCAGCGCACACCTAGGATGACCCCCATCACGATGATAGTTCCTTAACAATTCCTGCGACAGTAATATATTATCACTAATCCTCCTACCAGCAACGAAGGCCGACTGAAAAGGACTAACAACATCAGGCAGCACCATCTGAACACGATTCGCAATAATTTTGGCAATGCATTTGTAGATAGTGTTACAACACGAAATAGGCCTAAAATCCCCAACCTTAGAAGGATTAGGAACCTTAGGAATAAGAGCAACCACAGTAGCATTCACTTGCTTGAGCAATCTCCCGGAGCTAAAAAACGAATGAATAGCACGAAGAAAATCATCACCAACAACAGACCAAGCTTTCTTGAAGAAAGTAGCATTATACCCATCCGGACCAGGAGCTTTATTATCTTTTAAAGAGAACAAAACTGCCTTAATTTCAACATCACTAACCTCTCTACCCAAAGTAGCACACTGATCACCAGAAATACGCTTCGGGAGAGCCCGCCTCACTAAATCAAGGTCAATCCTAGGGCATCCAGCAGGCTGTCTCAGAAGTGTCTCAAAGAAGTTCACCACCATTGATTTAACTTCACTAGGCTCCTCCACACGATTACCATGGTCATCGGTAAGAGATATTACCTTACTCCTACTACATCTTTGTCTCATCGATCGAAAAAAGAACTTAGAATTCCTATCTCCCAAATTAATCCACTGAACCCGGGACTTTTGTCTCAAAAAACTCTCTTCATCTCTACTCAAATCACCATAAAGCTTCACCAACCGAGACTCCTCCCCATGTAAAGAAATGTTCGTAGGCTGCCTCTGAATATCCCATTGCACAGACTCTAAATCATGCTTAGCTTGCTGCACCCTAGAAGACAGGTCAGAATAACACTCCCTATTAAGTTTCTTAAGCTCCACTTTCAATCTTTTTAGCTTCTTACATAGCTGAAACATAGGAGACCCATCCACCCTGTCCGCCCAAACTCGATCCACCAAGGATAAAAATTCTGGATGATCCGCCCAGAAATCAAAAAACTTAAAAGGCACCCGTCGCCGAGGGAGATCCACAATCTTAACAATCATAGGAGAGTGATCAGAAACACTGGAAGGAAGAAAATGCGCCTCAGAACCTCGAAATGAAATATCCCACTTCAAGTTGACCAAAGCTCGATCTAACTTTCGAAGAATAGGATCAACCGTACGATGATTAGACCATGTATAGAAGCACCCATTAAAACGCAGATCATCCAACCCAGACTCAGCTAAACAATTAGAAAAGTCGTCTTTCCAAGGTGGCCAAGAATTGGATCCTCCAACACTCTCAACCGAAGACTTAATAGCATTAAAGTCACCCATCACAATCCAAGCACTATTCTCCCATTCCACTCCGCGCGCCACTAAATCAGCCCACAACGCCTCCCTACGAACATTACAATTATCCCCGTACACTATCGATATCATACACTCCCAAGTAGAATCAACAGAAGAAACTCTACAATGGATAACTTGCTCAGAAGATCCGACAACCAAAACAGTAACATCGAACGGATTCCAACAAACCCAAATCCTCCCCAAAGAGGAAAAATTATAATTGCACTCCACCTTCCAAGACCGGTCAATGGTCTTAAGAATAACATCTTTATTTTTCTCCAGAACTTTCGTTTCCACTAAACCACACAAAGACAATTTCTCATCTTTAATCAAATTGCGAACCTCTCTTTGCTTCAAAGGGTCATTAAGACCCCTAATATTCCAGCACCCAAAAATCATAATAAATATACAAAGATAAGAAGAAACCCCCACAAATCTATCTCCACTTACCCCCCTTAGGGGAGGAGTGCTTCTTATTCTTCTTACCCTTACTACTAGAACCTTTCTTCTTCTTCTTCTTTTCCAGAGAATCCTTAACTTTTGAAGCCAAAGCATTATGAGGAGGACTAGAATCACTACCATCCTCACCATGACCAGCCTCATCCTTATCACAAAGAGCATCTCCATCATCACAAAGATCATCCCTGTCATCAACATAACCATTAGCCCCATCCTTACAAAGAACAGCCCCTGCATCACAAACAGTGTCCAAAATTGCTAAAGGAGTACCCTCTTCCGTTACTTCCAAATTCAGAGTATGGTCATTGCCCTCCATTGGCACTAAATTCAGAGTTTCCTAAACCTGTTATCGTGGTTGTTCGTTCCATTGTTAAAGATGTTTGTATGTGTCTTAATTCCTTATCTGGTGTGATGCCTTCTCCTACTAATAGGTGGCTCCACCAGCAGTCTTGGGGTTTATCTGATTCTATTTTTTTTATAATTCGCTTGTTTTACCTTTTAGGGGGCTTGTCCCTTTTGCTGTCATTCTGGTGGATTCTTTTGGCTGTACCCTATGACAGGGTTTGTGCTTAGCTTTTATTGCTTTGCTGTGTTTTGAATTTCGGTTGGTAGGGGACCTGTCCCTTGTCTGACCTTGTGATTTTCTCGCTAGGGTATGCCCTTTGCTGTTTTGTCTCTTTGGTTAATATACTTACATTATCCAAAAAAACAAGCAAAAAGATAAATATTATAACCCAAAATCTCACATTGTCTTGGAACAACTTGATTTGCATAAGCAAGATCAGACTATGCTGCAAACTTAGAGCATACTAACTTGGAGTATGAAAGATCAGAGTATAGAACGCTTAAAGAAAAGAAAATTAAAACAAATAAGAGAAGAAGAAATATTATACATTCAAAGAGAGGAATATTTTAGAGAAGAAACACACTAGATACAATGATATTGGATAATTTCGAGATAATTTTGAAGACACTTAAAATGAGAGGTGTCATACCCTTTTATAGGGAGAGCATGCTCTCAAGATAAGGCTTCAAGAAATTTCCAAGAAATTACCTGATTGCTAAAAGCCAAAACCTAGGAAATATTTAGGAAACAAAATGATTACAACAATCCAAATAACTTTAGAAAAGTAGATTACAACATGACAACTACTTTAATAAAGCAAAACAAAACAAACAACTTTAATAAAGTAAAGTGATGACGAGGTAGAAAGATTCCCACTAAGGTCACGTGTCCTTGTCACCTTGACATAAAAGTGGTGGAGTCGATCAAGACCTTATCCAAAAGGAATCTAAACTTATAGGGATCTGGATTGTGCTCATCATCATACACGTCATCCAAAGGATCCTAGCTGTATCCAGCCTTACAAGGGTGATATTCTCCAAAGGACATTCCTTCAGAGTCTTCTTCTTAGGTAATTGGTTGAGATTTGCAACTTGTCAACTTGCTTTTGATTGTTGCTTTACTTTCTGATAAGCCAGATCAGACTATGTTGCAAGCTTAGAGCATACTAATACTGAGTATGAATTCATAGTAAGAAAGCTTTAAAATAAAAATAAGAAATGCGGAAATAAATTTGAGATAAGAAAAAGAAAGAAGAAAACTGTATCTTACATTCATAGAGGAAAGATTACAAGAGAGGAAAGATTGTATAGGCAATAGAGATTGCTTTGGATATTTTCGAGATTCCAAAGATTGTCCAAAAGATCCTTAACCAGAGAGGCGTCATACCCTTATATGGGGAGAGCATGCTCTCAAGATAAGCTCAGAGCAATTTCCATGATTGCAAAAAACCAAAACCTAGAAAAGCTAGGTAAAAGCAAATACAATAAGTCAAACGAATTTTGTAAAGGTAGATAAAGATGGTGGAGTCGATCAGAACCTTATCAAAAAGAAATCAAAACTTTATTGAGATCTGGAATGTGCTCATCATCAAACACAAAATCCAAAGGATGCTAGCTGTATTCAGCTATAGCATTATAGTGGAGGGGACCACTATGCCATTATTGATTCCACTAGCTTTTCTCAGTGGAGTATTACTAAGTAGTGATTGAAAGGGAATCAACCAAGGCTAGACTCCTGGCATGGGCCAGTTCATCACATGCTTCATAGTGATTTGCAATGGATGACACCATACTGGAGCATAAAATATTGGGCCCACGAGGTACCCATGATATCATGTCACAAGTGGTAGGGGATATATCATCATAGACACGAATACCATCTTCTTCTGCAAGTAGGGGAGAATTCCTGAACTTGCCATATTGTTCAAAAAGAACAAATGCTTTGTATCTCTCAAGATCAGCGTGAGAGAATAAATATCTTCTTTCAAAAGCTTCTGAAAATTTATCAGCTATGACAAAAGCGAGGAAGAAAGGATCAGCTTCCTTTGGTTGATGAAGGAGGAATTGATGAATACTCTTCAGATTGATCTTTGAATAGTATCCATCCTCATCATGAGTCCACTCGGGTGGAGTAGAAACACAGGAAAGCCTGATATTGTCTGATGAGAATAAGGGAGCTGCACCAAGGGATCCATTGCATGTTCCGATTGGGCCTATAACAAGGGCAAGGGCTAAGAGATTCAAAGAAGCACTCAATGGCCTAATTCAAGATACTTGGGCTGATTCTGAATTATTAAAGCCCAAGATGAACCCACATGAAGACCAAGGCTTGATTAACATCATCAAGGCAATTGAGTGGGCTGAATAAGAGAAAGCTTGGCATAATTTCGGTTTGGGCTTGATTTAATAGTTTGTTTTAGTGTTGGTCCATTTGTAAGGCAATTATGGTCATTCTAGTTTTCTATTTGTAAGGCCTTAATGGCTATCTTGTTTTCTTTCCTTTGTTTTAGGGTTTCATTATATAAGGATATTGTTGGATGTAAGAGGGGATAATTGATTTTGAATGAAATTTGAGAGAGTTTTCTGTTTGTTCTTTGAGAACTAACTGGAACTTATCAGAATTCTCTGTGGCGTTCCTCCTTAACTTATCAATCGAGTATCTCATCCTTGATTGTGGCGTCCTCCTTCATACCAAGGTTCACATCTCGATATAGGTGCTGGGTCGCGGTTGATGAAGACTTATCTAGCACAAGAGCATGGAATGCCGATCCAATCCAAGTTCCCGTTGGGCCGGTTACAAGAGCACGTACTAAGAAATTCAAAAATGCATTGAGTGGGCTAATTCAAGGGATTTGGGCTCAGGCATATTCATGGAGGCCCATGGAAGGAATGGACTTGCAAAAGGAGGGCCCAACCTTAGTGAATGTAATTCAAGTTAAGGAAGATGCAACTTGCTAATTCGAAGGGATAACTTTGGAAATTCATAACGTGTGAACGGTTAGGTTTCTAGAGACGTGTGAGTAGGACTTGTCAAAGTTCATGATCTTATCTTCAACTTTCAATTTGGAATCAGATCTATTGGAGGTCACACGAGGAAGATATGGTCGGTTATTTCAAAGTATCCAGAAGCTGTCTTACTTTGACAATTGTTGTCTTACTTTGACAATTGTGTTATCTTCATTTGATAATTGTGTTGCACGTTTTTATTGAGTTCAAAGCTTCCTAGTCAACAAATCACACCTTCCTTTACTTGCTTTCATTTCCCATGCTTGGAGGGTTGTTCCAAGACATTTCATTTTCTATTTAAACTCATTTGTAAGTCATTTTATGAAACCATTGATCAATTAATACAAAACTTGAGTGAAATTTCGTTTCACCTACTTGTTCTTGATAGAACTACTGAACTTATCAAAGGAAGGCTTCCTTTGTGGCGTTCTTGAGTGTTTATACTTCCGGGTTCGTGGATTGAGTATTCATCGGGTCTAGGAGGTTGAAGAATCTGATTTTTGGGAGTTCTTGGGTGTAAAACAAATTGAGTGTGGGTTTGGGGGTTATATAACCTTACGGGTTCACATCATTTGGTATCAGAGCCAAAGTTCCAAAATTAGGTTTGATTTATCTTTGAATTTTCGTTCTTTTAATTCATAGCTTCTGCATTTTATTGTTTGCTCTTTTTTCTTGCTTGTTCTTCTTGAAGATTTTGTGTATTGATTATATTAAAATTCCAAAAAAAAAATAGAAAAAAAAAATTAGAACAAGACTTCTACACAAATTCTTCTTATATCCTAAGATTTCTTTGACTTCTACACAAATTTGTGCTTGTATCCTAAGTCTTCTTTGAGTTCTACACCAATTCGTGCTTGTATCCTAAGACTTCTTTGAGTTGTACACCAAATTCGTGCTTGTATCCTAAGTTCTTTTCTTTGTTGACTATTCTAGGTTGTGTTGTGAGTTGTGTTCATTATCCAAAAAAAAAAAAAAAAAAAAAAAAAAAAAAAAAAATCATTATCCAAAATATATATATATATATATTCTGGTTGTGTTGTTATTTCGTGGGTTTTTTGTTGGTTAGAATATTCATACATTGGTTATTTTTTCTTTGTTAAGTTCAATTAGTTCTTATAGGACTTGAGGGTGAAAATAAAGAGTGGAAAAAGGCAAGAGAGTGTGAGCACAGCATCGAGAAAAGCCTATTAGAGTGAAACACGAGTGGAGTGGTATCTTGAGTGCAAACACGTGAGGATTGTGAGGATTTTTTTTTTTCTAACTCTTTCATTGCAGCTTTCTATAATGTCGAACCAAAGTGATTCAACACCTAGAGAGGAGAACATGTCCATTGTTCTGAAGGCCATGCAGCAGCAATTCGAGCGAATGAACGTGGTTTTTGGGGATATTAGAGATAGGATGGATCAACAAGATGAGGTTATAGCTCGTATACAAAGGGAACAACCTTTGAACTTGGGTAGACAAAATAGGCGTGGTGTTTTCGGAGATGTATCTGAGAGAGAACGTGAGCTTAGAAGTGGGGATGATGATGATTTCGAATCTGAAGTTGAAATGGGTAGAAATAGGCCTAGAGGAGGTAGGCATGAAGGAGTACCGAGAAGAGGATTTCGGGGTCAAAATGGGGTAGTTAGGAATCGTGAAGATAATAACTTGGGTAGTATCAAAATGAAGATTCCATCGTTTCAAGGGAAAAATGATCCGGAGGTTTATCTCGAATGGGAAAAGAAGGTGGAGCTAGTGTTCGATTGCCACAATTATTCCGAGAATAAGAAGGTAAAACTTGCTGCCATTGAATTTTCTGAATATGCTATTGTTTGGTGGGATCAATTGGTGATGAACAGGAGGAGAAATAGGGAGCGTCCAATAGAGACGTGGGAGGAGATGAAAGCAGTGATGAGGAAGCGATTCGTCCCGAGCTATTACTACCGGGAGCTATACAACAAGTTGCAAAGTCTTCGACAAGGCAATCGAAGTGTGGAGGAATATTATAAGGAGATGGAGGTCGCTATGATTCGAGCAAATATAGAGGAGGATCGGGAAGCAACAATGTCTAGGTTCTTGGCAGGTTTGAATCGTGAAATTACCAATGTGGTGGAATTGCAACATTATGTGGAGTTGGAGGACATGGTTCACATGGCAATAAAAATAGAGAACCAGCTCAAAAGAAGGGGTAATACACGTCCAAGCCAAAATTCTAGTTCATCAGCTTGGAGACCAAATCATTGGAAGAAAGATGAGAAGCAGCCGATGATGAAGCCTAAGGCCGAGCAAAAGCCAGAAGCAACAAACAATGGAAATCAAGGTAAATCCGATTCTTCCACTTCTAGGAATCGTGATATTAAGTGTTTTAAGTGTCAAGGCAGGGGTCACATAGCTAGCCAATGTCCAAACAAAAGAGTTATGGTGATACGAGATAATGGAGAGGTCGAATCAGAAGATGACGAAGAAAACACCGACTCTATGCCACCATTGGAGGATGCTGATAATGAAGAATACGCTGTCCAAGGAGAGATGTTGGTGGCAAGGCGAGCGCTAAGTGTCCAAGTCAAAAAAAGAAGAAGTACAACGAGAAAACATTTTCCATACTAGGTGCCATGTTAATAACAAGGTATGTAGTATGATAATAGATGGTGGTAGTTGTACTAATGTTGCTAGCACTCTTATGGTGGAAAGGTTAGGCTTGCCAATAATTAAACACCCCCGACCTTACAAGTTGCAATGGCTAAACGATAGTGGTGAGGTAAAGGTGAACAAACAAGTTATGATTTCTTTTCAAATCGGAAAATATGAAGACAAAGTGTTATGCGACGTAGTTCCAATGCAAGCAGGGCACTTGTTACTAGGACGACCATGGCAGTTTGACCGACGTGTTAGTCATGATGGCTTCACCAACAAGTACTCTTTCGTGCATAACCAAAGGACAATCACTCTAGTTCCTTTGACACCACAACAAGTTTATGAGGATCAATTGAGGTTGCAACAAGAGAGTGAGAAACAGAAAATGAGAGCAAAAGAAAAAGAGGCCGAGACAAAAAAGAAAGAAAAAAATGAGAGAGAAACGGCCATTGAAAGAAAAGAAGAGAGAAAAACAAATTTTTATGCTAGAGCGAGTGATGTTAAAAGAGCGATGTTGTCCAACAAACCCATACTTATACTTATGTATAAGGAAGAATGTTTAAATGTTAACCAACTTGAGGCTTCTTTGCCTAGCTCTGTTTTATCTCTCTTGCAGGAATTTGATGATGTTTTTCCCGAGGAAATTCCAGATGGTTTGCCACCTATTCGAGGGATTGAGCATCAAATTGATTTTGTACCCGGCGCAACCATTCCAAACCGACCAGCCTATCGCAGTAATCCCGAGGAGACAAAGGAGCTTCAAAGGCAGGTTGATGAATTAATGAAAAAAGGGTATGTTCAGGAAAGCATGAGTCCTTGTGCTGTTCCAGTTATTTTGGTTCCTAAGAAGGACGGCTCATGGAGAATGTGTGTTGATTGCCGCGCTGTTAACAATATAACGGTAAAGTATCGACATCCTATTCCTCGCTTAGATGATATGCTAGATGAATTGCATGGTTCTTGTGTATTTTCTAAAGTTGATTTGAAAAGTGGATACCATCAGATTAGAATGAAAGAAGGTGATGAGTGGAAAACTGCGTTTAAAACAAAATATGGTTTGTATGAATGGTTAGTTATGCCTTTTGGGTTAACTAATGCTCCTAGTACTTTCATGAGATTAATGAACCATGTTTTGCGAGCTTTCATTGGACAATTCGTAGTTGTTTATTTTGATGATATTCTCATATATAGCAAAAACTTGGATGAACATGTAGTGCATTTAAAATCTGTCTTAGATGTACTCAGGAAAGAAAAGTTGTTTGCTAATCTGAAAAAGTAAAATTCTAGGCCTTCGGTGTCTTGTACGGCGGTTGATGCAGTTTCGGGTGGGTAATGGGGAGGATATTTCTCTTTGGTTTGATTATTGGCATCCGTTGGGTCCTTTGGTGGAGGTGTTTGGGCGACGGATTATTTATGATTCTGGTTTTGGTCTTCATGCTAGGGTGGCCGATGTTGTTCGGGGGAGGGATTGGGCTTGGCCTCGTTCCCTGACCGGGAATTGGATGGACATTATCAGTGGTATCCCTGCTTCCTTCAGGCCTAATAACTCTCAAGCTGATACTTTGTGTTGGGTTGAGGACTCTCGGGGGGCTTTCTCTATTCGTAATGCTTGGGAGGCTCTTCGGTCCCGGCAGCTAGCGGTGGATTGGTTTAGATCCGTTTGGCATTCTAAATCAATTCCTAGACATGCTTTCATCTTCTGGTTGGCCATTAGGGGTGCTCTTTCTACTCAGGATAAGCTTCTTATTTATGGCTTGATTCCGACTATTCGTTGTGTGTTTTGTGGAGGGAGTTGTGAGGATGTCCCTCATCTCTTCTTTGATTGTTCTTATTCTTGCGAGGTTTGGTTTGCTCTTTTAAGGAAGTGCAGATTACCTCTGCGTGCTCGGAGCTGGGAGGATACTATTCTTTGGTCTTGCCATTTCCGCGGTCGGCAACTTCGTGGGTGGGTGGTGCGTATTATGCTTGCGGCTGCTGTCTATGCTATTTGGCGTGAGCGGAATGCTAGGATGCATGGCGAGTTACCTAAACCTGTTACCATGGTTGTTCGTTCTATTGTTAGAGATGTTTGTATGCGGCTTAATTCCTTATCTGGTGTGATGCCTTCTCCTACTAATAGGTGGCTCCACCAGTCTTGGGGTTTATCTGATTCTATTTTTTTGTAATTCGCTTGTTCTGCCTTTTATGGGGTTTGGTGGGTTCTTTTGGTTGTACCCTATGACAGGGTTTGTGCTTAGCTTTTATTGCTTTGCTGTTTTTTGAGTTTCGGTTGGTAGGGGGCCTGTCCCTTGTCTGACCATTGTGATCTTCTCGCTGGGGTATGCCCCTTTGCTTTTGTTTTGTCTCTTTGGTTAATATACTTACATTATCCAAAAAAAAATCTGAAAAAGTGTACCTTTTGCACCAATAAACTTGTGTTTCTAGGATTTGTTGTTAGTGCACAGGGTATACAGGTTGATGAGGAGAAGGTAAGTGCAATTCAAGAGTGGCCGAGTCCCACGACTGTAGGTAATGTAAGAAGTTTTCATGGACTTGCTAGTTTCTACCGACGGTTTGTGAAAGATTTTAGCTCATTGGCCGCACCGCTTACCGAAGTAATAAAAAAGAACGTTGGATTCAAGTGGGGAGAAGAACAAGAGAAGGCGTTTCAATTGATTAAGCACAAGCTGACCAACGCCCCTTTATTGTCTTTACCTAACTTTAATAAAACGTTTGAAATTGAATGTGATGCTTCAGGTATTGGTATAGGTGCAGTATTAATGCAGGAGGGACGACCAATTGCTTACTTCAGTGAGAAACTAAGTGGGGCAGCCTTAAACTACCCGACTTATGATAAAGAGCTGTATGCATTGGTTCGGGCTTTACAGACATGGCAACATTACTTGTGGCCTAAAGAATTCGTGATTCACACCGATCATGAGTCCTTAAAACACCTTAAAGGCCAACACAAGTTGAATAAGAGGCATGCACGATGGGTCGAATTCATTGAGACTTTTCCGTACGTTATTCGATATAAACAAGGTAAGGAGAACATCGTTGCTGATGCACTTTCTCGAATGTACACTCTTCTATCTACTCTTGATGCTAAGATTCTTGGTTTTGAGCATATTAAAGATTTATATCCTTTAGATTGTGATTTTTGTGAAGATTATGTATCTTGTGAAAAGAGTGCCAGTGGTAAGTATTTTAGACATGAGGGTTTCTTGTTTCGAGACAATAAATTGTGTATACCAAATTGTTCCTTGCGAGATTTGCTGGTGAGAGAATCACATGGGGGAGGGCTAATGGGACACTTTGGGGTAGCTAAAACCTTAGCCGTTCTGCAAGAACACTTCTATTGGCCACACATGAAACGAGATGTTGAGAGACTTTGTGGTAGGTGTGTCACATGTAGGCAAGCGAAATCCCGAGTACAACCCCATGGCTTATATACACCACTTCCAATTCCTAGTGAACCTTGGATTGATATTTCAATGGATTTTGTATTAGGTTTGCCTAGGTCAAAAAGGGGAAGAGATTCCGTGTTTGTTGTCGTGGATAGATTTTCTAAAATGGCACATTTTATTCCATGTCACAAGACTGATGATGCTTCACATGTTGCAGATTTGTTCTTTAAAGAAATTGTTCGCTTACATGGCGTGCCTAGAACAATTGTTTCTGATAGGGATGCTAAGTTCTTAAGCTATTTCTGGAAGACCTTATGGGCTAAGTTAGGAACTAAGTTGTTGTTTTCAACTACTTGTCATCCTCAAACTGATGGTCAAACAGAAGTAGTAAATAGGACCTTATCTACCTTGTTGCGTGCAATTATCAAAAAGAACATTAAAACATGGGAAGAATGCTTACCGCATGTTGAGTTTGCTTATAATCGTTCTGTTCATTCTGCTACTAAATTTTCACCATTTGAGATTGTTTATGGTTTTAATCCTTTAACTCCTTTGGATTTATCACCATTACCAATGTCTGAGCATGTGAATTTAGATGGGAAAAGAAAAGCTGAACTTGTAAAGCAGATTCATGAGAAAGCAAAGGTCAACATTGAACGGCGAACGGAGCAATATGAAAAACAAGCCAATAAGGGCCGACGACAGATGGTCTTCGAACCTGGAGAATGGGTTTGGGTGCATATGCGCAAGGAGCGATTTCCGACCCAGAGGAAATCCAAGCTACTACCTAGAGGGGATGGTCCTTTTCAAGTCCTAGAACGCATCAATGATAATGCGTATAAGCTAGACTTGCCCGGTGAGTATAATGTAAGTGCTACATTCAATGTTTCTGATTTAAGTCCTTTTGATGCAGGTGATGACCTTGATTTGAGGACAAATCCTTTTCAAGAGGAGGGGAATGATGAAGACTTATCTAGCACAAGAGCATGGAATGCCGATCCAATCCAAGTTCCCGTTGGGCCGGTTACAAGAGCACGTACTAAGAAATTCAAAAATGCATTGAGTGGGCTAATTCAAGGGATTTGGGCTCAGGCATATTCATGGAGGCCCATGGAAGGAATGGACTTGCAAAAGGAGGGCCCAACCTTAGTGAATGTAATTCAAGTTAAGGAAGATGCAACTTGCTAATTCGAAGGGATAACTTTGGAAATTCATAACGTGTGAACGGTTAGGTTTCTAGAGACGTGTGAGTAGGACTTGTCAAAGTTCATGATCTTATCTTCAACTTTCAATTTGGAATCAGATCTATTGGAGGTCACACGAGGAAGATATGGTCGGTTATTTCAAAGTATCCAGAAGCTGTCTTACTTTGACAATTGTTGTCTTACTTTGACAATTGTGTTATCTTCATTTGATAATTGTGTTGCACGTTTTTATTGAGTTCAAAGCTTCCTAGTCAACAAATCACACCTTCCTTTACTTGCTTTCATTTCCCATGCTTGGAGGGTTGTTCCAAGACATTTCATTTTCTATTTAAACTCATTTGTAAGTCATTTTATGAAACCATTGATCAATTAATACAAAACTTGAGTGAAATTTCGTTTCACCTACTTGTTCTTGATAGAACTACTGAACTTATCAAAGGAAGGCTTCCTTTGTGGCGTTCTTGAGTGTTTATACTTCCGGGTTCGTGGATTGAGTATTCATCGGGTCTAGGAGGTTGAAGAATCTGATTTTTGGGAGTTCTTGGGTGTAAAACAAATTGAGTGTGGGTTTGGGGGTTATATAACCTTACGGGTTCACATCAGCGGTTTCCATCCGAACCAGAGGTTAGAACAAATATTGGCATCAATCTTGATACAATCGACGAGGTTCATATCATTTGGTATCAGAGCCTAGGGCTCTAACATCAGGTTATTCTATTCTGTTATTCTTGTTCTTGATTTCGTTGATCTAGAGCGAAGTTATCTGTCTGTGTTATTCTTGTTCTTGGTTTCGTTGAACCAGATCTAAGTCTGTGTTAGTCTTGTTCTTGATAGATCGAATTTATATATTCTGTTATATTCTTGTTTGTGCGTGTCCAGACCTAAGAGAAAAAAAAATATATATCAGTTTCGTTGTGATTCGTTTCCTGTGAACCTAAGAACTTTTGTTTCGTGTGAACGTGGCTAAGAAATCCTGATTATTGTTTGGTTAGTTTGAAAAGAACTTTTGAGAAAAAAATTACGAGTGGAAAAAGGCAAGAGAGGTGAGGACATACTGAGGGTAAAAGCCAAATTTATTGTGTGAAACACGAGTGGAACTGAGTGAACTGTTGTTTGAGGGAAACACGTGAGGGAGTGAAGTGAGGGCCTTCTTTTATTATTATTATTTTTTTTACTGACGTTTCTTTGCAGCAAATATGTCTAAAGAAAGTGCTTTGGATGAGGTGTTGGGAAAGGTAGATACAAAGTTTATAATGGAAGCATTGACGAGAGAGATGGGGAGATTGTTAAGGGCTGAAATGGAACCGATTCATGAACGATTAGATCGGGTAGAAAATGCACGTGCGGAACAGCCACCACCCGTTCCCCAAGCACGTAGGAGAGAGAGGGTTCCGGTTAGAGAAGAAGTTCATGATTACTACGGGGATGATAATGACATAGAGGAGGATGACCGCATGTCCAGTGTGGGTGCGGGGAGATTTAGGCGTGGAATGGGAGGTAGAGGAGTTAGGTATGGGGATAGAGAAGATAGGTATGGGAATAGAGAAGATAGGTATGGGAACAGAGGAGATAGGTTTGTAGAGAGGGTTGATAATAATTTGGGTAGTATAAAGGTAAAGATTCCAACCTTCCAAGGTAAAACTGATCCTGAAGCTTATCTAGAGTGGGAGAAAAGAATAGAGCTGGTGTTTGACTGCCATGAATATTCTGAATTGAAGAAGGTGAAATTGGCAGCCATAGAATTCACCGATTATGCTATTGTTTGGTGGGATCAACTGATTGTGAGTAGGAGACTGAATGGAGAGAGACCTATTGAGACATGGGAGGAGATGAAGACTGTTATGAGGAGGAGATTCATTCCAAGTCACTATTATAGGGGCTTGTTTCAAAAATTGCAAACTCTTACTCAGGGGTCTAAGTGTGTTGAAGACTACTACAAAGAGATGGAGATAGCCATGATTCGAGCTGATGTACAGGAGGACAGAGAGGCGACAATGGCTAGGTTTCTCAATGGACTACACCGAGACATTGCAAATGTAGTCGAGTTGCAGCATTATGTTGAATTGACTGACATGGTACACATGGCCATTAAAGTGGAACAACAATTGAAGAGGAAGGGTTCCACACGGGTTGGGCAAAATTCGGGTTCTTCATCATCATGGAAACCGAATTGGAGCAAGAGGGAGGACCAGCCTAGTTTCAAGGCCAAGGCCGAACCTTCCAAAGATCATAAGGCTGGAGGCACAATAAACCAAGGTAAATCAGATTCTCAACCTACTAGAAATCGTGACATTAAGTGCTTTAAGTTTTTGGGAGCAGGTCATATTGCATCACAATGCCCAAACAAGAGAGTAATGGTTTTGAAGGATGATGGTGGTATCGAATCAGAGGGTGAATCTGATGGTGAGTCCATGCCACCATTGAAGGATGCTGGTGACTTTGAATATCCGGTGGGTGGAGAGCTTTTGGTTGCAAGACGAGCTCTTAGTGCTCAAGCAAAGGAAGATGATGAGGTACAGCGTGAAAACATTTTTCACACCCGCTGCCATGTTAATGACAAGGTATGTAGTGTGATTATTGATGGGGGGAGTTGTACTAATGTGGCGAGCACTACTTTGGTAAAGAAATTGAATTTGAAAACTTTGAAGCACCCAAAACCTTATAAGCTACAATGGTTGAATGATAGTGGGGAAGTTAGGGTGAATAAACAGGTGTTGGTGTCATTTTCAATTGGCAAATACAAAGATGAAGTTGTTTGTGACGTGGTACCAATGAATGCGGGTTATATCCTTTTGGGAAGACCGTGGCAGTTTGATAGGCATGTGACTCATTATGGATACACTAATAGATACTCCTTTGTGCTCCATAAAAGGCCAATCACCCTTGTACCTTTAACCCCAAGCCAAGTATATGAAGATCAAGTGAGGTTAAAAGATGAGAGGGATGTTAAAAATGAGAGTGAGAGTTCAAAAGAAAAAGAGGTTGAAGAGAAAAAAAGAGAGACAAAACAAGTGAGCTTTTATGCAAGAGACAGTGAGATCAAAAGGGCTTTGTTTTCAAACCAGCCAATGATTGTACTTTTGTACAAAGAGGCTTGTTTTAGTACTAATGAAATTAACTCTTCTTTGCCTAGTGTTGTTGTTTCACTTTTGCAGGACTTTGATGAAGTGTTTCCCGAAGAGATGCCTATTGGTTTACCACCAATAAGGGGGATTGAACACCAAATTGACTTTGTCCCCGGAGCACCAATTCCAAATAGACCCGCATACCGAAGTAATCCCGAGGAGACAAAGGAACTTCAAAGGCAGGTTGATGAGCTCATGGAGAAGGGGTATGTTCGTGAGAGTATGAGTCCTTGTGCGGTGCCCGTATTGCTTGTGCCTAAGAAGGATGGAACATGGAGGATGTGTGTTGATTGTCGTGCCATCAACAATATCACTGTAAAGTATCGACATCCTATTCCTAGATTAGATGATATGCTTGATGAATTGCATGGTTCTATTGTTTTCACTAAAATTGATCTTAAAAGTGGATATCATCAAATTAGGATGAAAGAAGGTGATGAGTGGAAAACTGCTTTCAAAACAAAATATAGGTTATATGAGTGGTTAGTTATGCCCTTTGGGTTAACTAATGCACCAAGTACTTTCATGAGATTAATGAACCATGTTTTGCGTGCTTTTATTGGAAGATTTGTGGTTGTTTACTTTGATGACATTCTGATTTATAGCAAAAACTTGGATGAGCATGATGAACATTTAAAACTTGTTTTAGGTGTTTTAAGAACCGAAAAGTTGTTTGCTAATTTTAAAAAGTGTACCTTTTGCACGGATAGGTTGGTATTTTTGGGTTTTGTTGTTAGTTTTCATGGGTTAGCTAGTTTCTATAGGAGGTTTGTGAAAGACTTTAGTAGTCTAGTTGCACCTTTAACTGAAGTTATCAAAAAGAATGTGGGTTTTAAGTGGGGTAATGAACAAGAAAAGGCATTTAACTTGATTAAGGAAAAATTAACTAATGCACCTTTGCTTGCTTTGCCTAACTTTGTTAAAGCTTTTGAGATTGAGTGTGATGCTTCAGGAATAGGTATAGGAGCTGTTCTCATGCAAGAAGGACGTCCCATTGCTTTTTTTAGTGAAAAAATAAATGGAGCAGCCTTGAATTATCCTACCTATGACAAGGAGATGTATGCTTTGGTTAGGGCATTGAAAACTTGGTAACATTACCTTTGGCCGAAAGAATTTGTGATTCACACGGATCATGAGTCCTTGAAGCATCTAAAGGGGCAGCACAAGCTAAATAAGCGGCATGCCAAGTGGGTGGAGTTCATAGAAACATTTCCATATGTGATCAAGTACAAAAAAGGTAAGGAAAACGTAGTTGCTGATGCTCTGTCTAGAAGGTACGTTTTACTTTCTACTTTGGATGCTAGATTGTTTGGTTTTGACTACATTAAGGAATTGTATGTGGAAGATGCTGATTTTGGCAATGTATTCAATGCATGTGAAAAGGTTGCATTTGACAAGTTTTATAGGCATGATGGATTTTTGTTTAGAGAAACTAAATTATGCGTGCCTAAGAGTTCTTTGCGTGAATTGCTTGTGAGGGAAGCTCATGGGGGCGGTTTGATGGGGCATTTTGGTATAGCCAAGACCCTAGATGTTTTGCATGAACACTTCTTTTGGCCTCATATGAAACGTGATGTAGAAAGAATTTGTGAGAAATGCATTACATGTAGACAAGCTAAGTCGAGGGTTAAGCCTCATGGTTTGTATACTCCTTTACCTATACCTAGTGGACCTTGGATTGATATTTCTATGGATTTTGTGCTGGGTTTGCCTAGGTCAAAGAGGGGTAGGGATTCTATATATGTGGTTGTTGATAGGTTTTCTAAAATGACACATTTCATTCCTTGTCATAAAACTGATGATGCATCACATATTGCTGAATTGTTTTTCAAAGAAATCGTTAGATTGCACGGCATGCCTAAAACCATTGTTTCGGATAGAGATGCTAAATTCTTAAGCTACTTTTGGAAAACTTTATGGGGCAAGTTAGGAACTAAACTTTTGTTTTCTACTACTTGTCATCCACAAACTGATGGTCAAACTGAAGTAGTTAATAGGACTTTATCTGCTTTGTTGCGTGCTATAATACAAAAGAACTTGAAAACATGGGAAGATTGTTTGCCGCATGTAGAGTTTGCTTATAATAGGAGTGTGCATTCTGCAACTCATTTTTCGCCTTTTAAAATTGTGTATGGTTTTAACCCGTTGACTTCTTTGGATTTACTTCCTTTACCTGTGACTGAGCATATTAACTTGGATGGAAAGAAAAAGGCAGAGTTTGTTAAGCAAATCCATGAAAAGACTAGGCAAAACATCGAGAGGAGAACTGAGCAATATGCCAACCAAGCTAATAAAGGGCGCAAGAAAGTTGTGTTTGAACCCGGTGATTGGGTGTGGTTGCATATGAGGAAGGAACGGTTTCCAGTCCAGAGGCGTTCTAAACTACTTCCAAGGGGAGATGGCCCATTTCAAGTGATTGAAAGGATCAATGACAATGCCTACAAGTTAGATCTTCCAGGTGAGTATAGTGTTAGTGCAAGCTTCAATGTTTCTGATTTGTCTCCTTTTGATGTAGGTCACGATTTGAGGACAAATCCTTTTCAAGAGGGAGGGAATGATGAGAATAAAGGAGCTGCACCAAGGGATCCATTGCGTGTTCCGGTTGGGCCAATAACAAGGGCAAGGGCTAAAAGATTCAAAGAAGCACTCAATGGGCTAATTCAAGACACATGGGCTGATTCCGAATTATTAAAGCCCAAGATGAACCCACATGAAGACCAAGGCTTGATTAACATCATCAAGCCAATTGAGTGGGCCGAATAAGAGAAAGCTTGGCATAATTTCGATTTGGGCTTGATTTAATAGTTGTTTGTTTTAGTTTTGGTCCATTTGTAAGGCAATTATGGCCATTCTAGTTTTCTATTTGTAAGGCCTTAATGGCTAGCTTGTTTCCTTTCCTTTGTTTTAGGGTTTCATTATATAAGGTTATTAATGGATGTAAGAATGGCACTTTTCGATTTTGAATGAAAATAGAGAGAGTTTTCTCTTTGTTCTTTGAGAACTAACTGAAACTTATCAGAATTCTCTGTGGCGTTCCTCCTTGACTTATCAATCGAGTATTTCATCCTTGATTGTGGCGTCCTCCTTTATACCAAGGTTCACATCTCGATATAGGTGTTGGGTCGCGGTTTCCATCCGAACCAGAGGTTAGAACGAACTTTGGTATCAACCTTGTTAAAATCGACGTGGTTGCATATGAGGAAGGAACGGTTTCCAGTCCAGAGGCGTTCTAAACTACTTCCAAGGGGAGATGGCCCATTTCAAGTGATTGAAAGGATCAATGACAATGCCTACAAGTTAGATCTTCCAGGTGAGTATAATGTTAGCGCAAGCTTCAATGTTTCTGATTTGTCTCCTTTTGATGTAGGTGACGATTTTTTTTTTTTGGATAATGTAAGTATATTAACCAAATAGACAAAACAAAAGCAAAGGGGCATACCCCAGCGAGAAGATCACAAGGTCAGACAAGGGACAGGCCCCCTACCAACCGAAACTCAAAAAACAGCAAAGCAATAAAAGCTAAGCACAAACCCTGTCATAGGGTACAGCCAAAAGAACCCACCAAACCCCATAAAAGGCAAAACAAGCGAATTACAAAAAAATAAGATCAGATAAACCCCAAGACTGGTGGAGCCACCTATTAGTAGGAGAAGGCATCACACCAGATAAGGAATTAAGACGCATACAAACATCTCTGACAATGGACTGAACAACCATGGTAACAGGTTTAGGTAACTCGCCATGCATCCTAGCATTCCGCTCACGCCAAATAGCATAGACAGCAGCCGCAAGCATAATACGCACCACCCACCCACGAAGTTGCCGACCGCGGAAATGGCAAGACCAAAGAATAGTATCCTTCCAGCTCCGAGCACGCAGAGGTAATCTGCACTTCCTTAAAAGAGCAAACCAAACCTCGGAAGAATAAGAACAATCAAAAAAGAGATGAGGGACATCCTCACAACTCCCTCCACAAAACACACAACGAATAGCCGGAATCAAGCCATAAACAAGAAGCTTATCCTGAGTAGAAAGAGCACCCCTAATGGCCAACCAGAAGATAAAAGCATGTCTAGGGATTGATTTAGAATGCCAAACGGACCTAAACTAATCCACCGCTGGCTGCCGGGACCGAAGAGCCTCCCAAGCATTACGAATAGAGAAAGCCCCCCGAGAGTCCTCAACCCAACACAAAGTATCAGCTTGAGAGTTATTAGGCCTAAAGGAAGCAGGGATACCACTGATAATGTCCATCCAATTCCCGGTCAGGGAACGAGGCCAAGCCCAATCCCTCCCCTGAACAACATCCGCCACCCTAGCATGAAGACCAAAACCAGAATCATAAATAATCCGTCGCCCAAACACCTCCACCAAAGGACCCAACGGATGCCAATAATCAAACCAAAGAGAAATATCCTCCCCATTACCCACTCGAAACTGCATCAACCGCCGCACAAGACACCGAAGGCCTAAAATTTTCCTCCAACTCCACGAGCAATCCCCAGGGCACCTAACCTCCCACACATTCTTTCCCTTAAGCAGAGTAGATCTAACCCACGAGAGGTAATGCTTGGGAGGCTCTTCGGTCCCGGCAGCTAGCGGTGGATTGGTTTAGATCCGTTTGGCATTCTAAATCAATTCCTAGACATGCTTTCATCTTCTGGTTGGCCATTAGGGGTGCTCTTTCTACTCAGGATAAGCTTCTTATTTATGGCTTGATTCCGACTATTCGTTGTGTGTTTTGTGGAGGGAGTTGTGAGGATGTCCCTCATCTCTTCTTTGATTGTTCTTATTCTTGCGAGGTTTGGTTTGCTCTTTTAAGGAAGTGCAGATTACCTCTGCGTGCTCGGAGCTGGGAGGATACTATTCTTTGGTCTTGCCATTTCCGCGGTCGGCAACTTCGTGGGTGGGTGGTGCGTATTATGCTTGCGGCTGCTGTCTATGCTATTTGGCGTGAGCGGAATGCTAGGATGCATGGCGAGTTACCTAAATCTGTTACCATGGTTGTTCGTTCTATTGTCAGAGATGTTTGTATGCGGCTTAATTCCTTATCTGGTGTGATGCCTTCTCCTACTAATACGTGGCTCCACCAGTCTTGGGGTTTATCTGATTCTATTTTTTTGTAATTCGCTTGTTCTGCCTTTTATGGGGTTTGGTGGGTTCTTTTGGTTGTACCCTATGACAGGGTTTGTGCTTAGCTTTTATTGCTTTGCTGTTTTTTGAGTTTCGGTTGGTAGGGGGCCTGTCCCTTGTCTGACCATTGTGATCTTCTCGCTGGGGTATGCCCCTTTGCTTTTGTTTTGTCTCTTTGGTTAATATACTTACATTATCCAAAAAAAAAAACCCACGAGACCCAGACAGAAGACCTCAAATTGCTACAGACAGCCCACAAATGCTTACTTATGGCAGCTTTATTCCAACACTCAACGCTCTTAATACCAAGACCACCCTCTTCCTTTGGTAAACACACCGAAGACCATGCAACCTTTGCCCCACCTTTACCTAAATCTGAACCCTTCCAAAGGAAACTACGCAAAGTAGTTTCAACCTTAATCACCACTGACTTAGGCAAGATAAAAATGGAGGACCAATACACCTGAATAGAGAACAATACAGATTGAATGAGCTGAATCCTCCCTGCAAAAGAAAGAACCCTACTAGTCCAACTCTTAACTCTTGAGAGAGTTTTCTCTTTGTTCTTTGAGAACTAACTGGAACTTATCAGAATTCTCTGTGGCGTTCCTCCTTGACTTATCAATCGAGTATCTCATCCTTGATTGTGGCGTCCTCCTTCATACCAAGGTTCACATCTCGATATAGGTGCTGGGTCGCGGTTTCCATCCGAACCAGAGGTTAGAACAAATATTGGCATCAATCTTGATACAATCGACGAGGTTCATATCATTGTCTTTACCAAGAGAAATATTATTCTCAAGAATGACATCCTTAATAATCTGAGGTAGATCATTAGAAAGTTTGCTGCCTTTAATAAGGACCCTGTTTACCACTCCTAAATCAAGAAGGTCTTGAAGGTAACAGTATTCTTCATGACTGAGATAGCTTGAAACTGAGGATAAACTATATTAGCACGTGGAAAGCAGAAGGGAAACATACCTTCCTGCCTTACCATATGAACTAACACCCCGAGTATATTCCGTAGATGCTCAGCAAGAAAGTCTAAAATAAATAGACTTCTTCTGAAATGGCTTTCAAAACTCATAAGACGAATCTGAGCTTTGATTTCTTCTGGTAAATTCAGAAGACTTGACTGGACTTCATCCCCTTTCTGTGCTTGCTCAAGGAGAGCAGTATGATACTGAAGTCGCTTAATCTGAAACTCCAATTCTTGAATTTATGATTGATGTTTCTGCTTAAGCTCTGCAGTCTGGACTATCAAAGCTTGAGACCTAGCTTCCAATGTATGTTGGTTACCAGCTTGACTTCTCATATCAATGGATACTTGATATGAGTGAAGCGCTAGCTTGGCTTCGTCTTCAGAATAGAAACCTTTCGATAAAGGTTTCTCAACACCAGTGATGCTGCTTGCGACGTCCTTCCAATGGGAGAAGACACCTGTTTGTCTGCCATTGAATACAACATAAAAGTCAAAGTTAGAATGGGCTTTGACTCCTACTTTGTTATTGAGCTTGAAAGATTCAGACAAATCTGCTCCTTGAAGAGGCTTATTTCTGGCCACATTCCAAAAATACTTGTTGAGGCAAAAAAGCACACGAATGAACTTGGGCTTCCTGACTTTATCATATGG
The DNA here is from genome assembly GCA_003430845.1 of Xanthoceras sorbifolium. Taxonomy (NCBI): domain Eukaryota; kingdom Viridiplantae; phylum Streptophyta; class Magnoliopsida; order Sapindales; family Sapindaceae; genus Xanthoceras; species Xanthoceras sorbifolium. The sequence goes on along the minus strand of CM010612.1, from coordinate 6,016,000 downwards.
GGAGAATTTCCACAAATGATCCTGAAGGGATTTTTAGAAAATATTTTGATTATCGTATAACATGTGGAATTGGGTTTCAAAATTTTTTCTTATATTGAAAACCTTTTTCAATCAGGAACGAGTTCCTGTATATACGTAGAAAAAGACTTTAGAAACTACATACCTTTTTCTTGATTTTCTTTTTCTGATTCTTTGATCTACCACCAGATCTTTCTAACTATGACCCGCGGTCTGACAACATGTGTGTGGCCACGTCATGGCAAGAGATGGAGGTCACGTGAAAAGAACGCTGGCTGAATCCTGCAAAAGAGGGGAGAGTCAGAAAAAACCTTTTTTTCTTTTCTCTCTTTGGTGGCCGAACTCTCTTTCTTTTTCACTTGTGTGCTAGGTTAGGTTTTTTTTCTAACTATATAATACTTATATAGTAGTCCTTTAGGGTTTCAGTTTGACCAAGTCAAAATAGGATTCTAAATCCTATTTATTTTTAATCTCCCTAGAGATTTGAACCTGTGACCTCTTGCACTATTAAAATAATCTAATTATTTTAATTTTTTTGTCCTAGTCATTATTTAATCACATGACCTCATATTTAATAAATAGAATTAATAATTCATTATTATTAATTTCTATAATTTTATTAAATATTTAATTAATTAAATAATCACATTATTTAATTATTCTCTTTTATTTAAATCGCATTACTTTCGTAACACTATTAATTGGACCATCCAATTAATCTACCGTGACCCTCATTACCAACAACCATAAGGGCTAGCAAGGGGACCTAATGGACCCACAGTTTTGAGCTCCAATAATACTTAGTAATATTAATTAAAACTCTTTAATTAATATTTCACGATTATTAACCTCGGAGTTATTCCACTAAAAACCCGAGGCTGCACTTTTTTTGGATAATGTAAGTATATTAACCAAAGAGACAAAACAAAAGCAAAGGGGCATACCCCAGCGAGAAGATCACAAGGTCAGACAAGGGACAGGCCCTCTACCAACCGAAACTCAAAAAACAGCAAAGCAATAAAAGCTAAGCACAAACCCTGTCATAGGGTGCTGCACTCTCAAAACTGTAGACGTGTTTATACAATCTGAAGTCTCAGTGTCTATTGATATAGCTAATTGCATATAGTGTGATCCTCCACAAGTAGTTCATAACTAGAGTTGGGTCATAAAGTCCGTTATACCCCTCCAGAAATATCTTTTCCTTTAAGTACCATTTTTTTTTTTGGATAATGTAAGTATATTAACCAAAGAGACAAAACAAAAGCAAAGGGGCATACCCCAGCGAGAAGATCACAAGGTCAGACAAGGGATAGGCCCCCTACCAACCGAAACTCAAAAAACAGCAAAGCAATAAAAGCTAAGCACAAAACCTGTCATAGGGTACAGCCAAAAGAACCCACCAAACCCCATAAAAGGCAAAACAAGCGAATTACAAAAAAATAAAATCAGATAAACCCCAAGACTGGTGGAGCCACCTATTAGTAGGAGAAGGCATCACACCAGATAAGGAATTAAGCCGCATACAAACATCTCCGACAATGGAACGAACAACCATGGTAACAGGTTTAGGTAACTCGCCATGCATCCTAGCATTCCGCTCACGCCAAATAGCATAGACAGCAGCCGCAAGCATAATACGCACCACCCACCCACGAAGTTGCAGACCGCGGAAATGGCAAGACCAAAGAATAGTATCCTCTCAGCTCCGAGCATGCAGAGGTAATCTGCACTTCCTTAAAAGAGCAAACCAAACCTCGCAAGAATAAGAACAATCAAAAAAGAGATGAGGGACATCCTCACAACTCCCTCCACAAAATACACAACGAATAGCCGGAATCAAGCCATAAATAAGAAGCTTATCCTGAGTAGAAAGAGCACCCCTAATGGCCAACCAGAAGATGAAAGCATGTCTAGGAATTGATTTAGAATGCCAAACGGACCTAAACCAATCCACCGCTGGCTGCCGGGACCGAAGAGCCTCCCAAGCATTACGAATAGAGAAAGCCCCCCGAGAGTCCTCAACCCAACACAAAGTATCAGCTTGAGAGTTATTAGGCATGAAGGAAGCAGGGATACCAGTGATAATGTCCATCCAATTCCCGGTCAGGGAACGAGGCCAAGCCCAATCCCTCCCCTGAACAACATCCGCCACCCTAGCATGAAGACCAAAACCAGAATCATAAATAATCCGTCGCCCAAACAGCTCTACCAAAGGACCCAACGGATGCCAATAATCAAACCAAAGAGAAATATCCTCCCCATTACCCACCCGAAACTGCATCAACCGCCGCACAAGACAACGAAGGCCTAGAATTTTCCTCCAACTCCACGAGCAATCCCCAGGGCACCTAACCTGCCACACATTCTTTCCCTTAAGCAGAGTAGATCTAACCCACGAGACCTAGACAGAAGACCTCAAATTGCTACAGACAGCCCACAAATGCTTACTTATGGCAGCTTTATTCCAACACTCAACGCTCTTAATACCGAGACCACCCTCTTCCTTTGGTAAACACACCGAAGACCATGCAACCTTTGCCCCACCTTTACCTAAATCTGAACCCTTCCAAAGAAAACTACGCAAAGTAGTTTCAACCTTAATCACCACTGACTTAGGCAAGATAAAAATGGAGGACCAATACACCTGAATAGAGAACAATACAGATTGAATGAGCTGAAGCCTCCCTGCAAAAGAAAGAACCCTACTAGTCCAACTCTTAACTCTCGCTACAATTCTGTCGACAAGAACCTACAATCCACTGCCGTAAGCTTAGTAGAAATCAGAGGAACCCCAAGATATCTGACAGGTAATACCCCTTCCTGAAAACCAAGAATCCCAAGTAACTCTTGCTTAGTCTCAGAAGACACACCAGCCACAAAAAGATTGCTCTTGCTAGGATTAGGAATCAACCCAGAAAGAGCTTGGAACTGACCAAGGACAACATTAACTGCAGCAACTGACTCCCTCTCTGCCTTACAGAAAACCATAAGATCATCCGCAAAGCATAAATGCGAAATACCAATCTTCCCACACCGCCAATGGTATGCAAACTGACCCTCCTGGTCCATAATATGCATCAACCCCGAGAAGACCTCCATAGCCAGCACAAATAAATAAGGGGACATAGGATCCCCCTGCCTCAAACCTCGGCCACTAGCAAAGAAACCATTCAACTCGCCATTGATAGAAATCGAGAAACGAGGAGTGGAAATGCACTCAGAAATCCAAGTTATCATCTGCTCTGGGAAGCCTAAAATCTGTAAAATAGCCACTAAGAAATCCCACCGCACAGAATCATAAGCTTTCATTAAATCTACCTTCAGCGCACACCTAGGATGACCCCCATCACAATGATAGTTCCTTAACAATTCCTGCGACAGTAATATATTATCACTAATCCTCCTACCAGCAACGAAGGCCGACTGAAAAGGACTAACAACATCAGGCAGCACCATCTGAACTCGATTCGCAATAATTTTGGCAATGCATTTGTAGATAGTGTTACAACACGAAATAGGCCTAAAATCCCCAACCTTAGAAGGATTAGGAAACTTAGGAATAAGAGCAACCACAGTAGCATTCACTTGCTTGAGCAATCTCCCGGAGCTAAAAAACGAATGAATAGCACGAAGAAAATCATCACCAACAACAGACCAAGCTTTCTTGAAGAAAGTAGCATTATACCCATCCGGACCAGGAGCTTTATTATCTTTTAAAGAGAACAAAACTGCCTTAATTTCAACATCACTAACCTCTCTACCCAAGGTAGCACACTGATCACCAGAAATACGCTTCGGGAGAGCCCGCCTCACTAAATCAAGGTCAATCCTAGGGCATCCAGCAGGCTGTCTCAGAAGTGTCTCAAAGAAGTTCACCACCATTGATTTAACTTCACTAGGCTCCTCGACACGATTACCATGCTCATCGGTAAGAGATAATACCTTACTCCTACTACATCTTTGTCTCATCGATCGAAAAAAGAACTTAGAATTCCTATCTCCCAAATTAATCCACTGAACCCGGGACTTTTGTCTCAAAAAACTCTCTTCATCTCTACTCAAATTACCATAAAGCTTCACCAACCGAGACTCCTCCGCATGTAAAGAAATATTCGTAGGCTGCCTCTGAATATCCCATTGCACAGACTCTAAATCATGCTTAGCTTGTTGCACCCTAGAAGACAAGTCAGAATAACACTCCCTATTAAGTTTCTTAAGCTCCACTTTCAATCTTTTTAGCTTCTTACATAGCAGAAACATAGGAGACCCATCCACCCTTTCCGCCCAAACTCGATCCACCAAGGATAAAAATTCTGGATGATCCGCCCAGAAATCAAAAAACTTAAAAGGCACCCGTCGCCGAGGGAGATCCACAATCTTAACAATCATAGGAGAGTGATCAGAAACACTGGAAGGAAGAAAATGCGCCTCAGAACCTCGAAATGAAATATCCCACTTCAAATTGACCAAAGCTCGATCTAACTTTCGAAGAATAGGATCAACCGTACGATGATTAGACCATGTATAGAAGCACCCATTAAATCGCAGATCATCCAACCCAGACTCAGCTAAACAATTAGAAAAGTCGTCTTTCCAATGTGGCCAAGAATTGGATCCTCCAACACTCTCAACCGAAGACTTAATAGCATTAAAGTCACCCATCACAATCCAAGCACTATTCTCCCATTCCACTCCGCGCGCCACTAAATCAGCCCACAACGCCTCCCTACGAACATTACAATTATCACCGTACACTATCGATATCATACACTCCCAAGTAGAATCAACAGAAGAAACTCTACAATGGATAACTTGATCACAAGATCCGACAACCAAAATAGTAACATCGAATGGATTCCAACAAACCCAAATCCTCCCCAAAGAGGAAAAATTATAATTGCACTCCACCTTCCAAGACCGGTCAATGGTCTTAAGAATAACATCTTTATTTTTCTCCAGAACTTTCGTTTCCACTAAACCACACAAAGACAATTTCTCATCTTTAATCAAATTGTGAACCTCTCTTTGCTTCAAAGGGTCATTAAGACCCCTAATATTCCAGCACCCAAAAATCATAATAAATATACAAAGATAAGAAGAAACCCCCACAAATCTATCTCCACTTACCCCCCCTAGGGGAGGAGTGCTTCTTATTCTTCTTACCCTTACTACTAGAACCTTTCTTCTTCTTTTTCTTTTCCAGCGAATCCTTAACTTTTGAAGCCAAAGCATTACGAGGAGGACTAGAATCACTACCATCCTCACCATGACCAGCCTCATCCTTATCACAAAGAGCATCTCCATCATCACAAAGAGCATCCCTGTCATCAACATAACCATTAGCCCCATCCTTACAAAGAACAGCCCCTGCATCACAAACAGTGTCCAGAATTGCTAAAGGAGTACCCTCTTCCGTTACTTCCAAATTCAGAGTATGGTCATTGCCCTCCATTGGCACTAAATTAAGATGATTATCAATATTTTCCACAAGCGGAACACTAGCACTGTTCCCCATAGTAGATAATTCTCCACCCTTGTTCTTTTTTTTAACCTCAACCCAAACCGGTCGTTTAGGGCCCAACGAGTCTTCTTGCCTCTTCTTCATATCATGAACATCAACCCCTCTATTTTGTTTTGGATAATGTAAGTATATTAACCAAAGAGACAAAACAAAAGCAAAGGGGCATACCCCAGCGAGAAGATCACAAGGTTAGACAAGGGACAGGCCCCCTACCAACCGAAACTCAAAAAACAGCAGAGCAATAAAAGCTAAGCACAAAACCTGTCATAGGGTACAGCCAAAAGAACCCACCAAACCCCATAAAAGGCAAAACAAGCGAATTACAAAAAAATAGAATCAGATAAACCCCAAGACTGGTGGAGCCACCTATTAGTAGGAGAAGGCATCACACCAGATAAGAAATTAAGCCGCATACAAACATCTCTGACAATGGAACGAACAACCATGGTAACAGGTTTAGGTAACTCGCCATGCATCCTAGCATTCCGCTCACGCCAAATAGCATAGACAGCAGCCGCAAGCATAATACGCACCACCCACCCACGAAGTTGCCGACCGCGGAAATGGCAAGACCAAAGAATAGTATCCTCCCAGCTCCGAGCACGCAGAGGTAATCTGCACTTCCTTAAAAGAGCAAACCAAACCTCGCAAGAATAAGAACAATCAAAAAAGAGATGAGGGACATCCTCACAACTCCCTCCACAAAACACACAACGAATAGCTGGAATCAAGCCATAAACAAGAAGCTTATCCTGAGTAGAAAGAGCACCCCTAATGGCCAACCAGAAGATGAAAGCATGTCTAGGAATTGATTTAGAATGCCAAACGGATCTAAACAAATCCACCGCTGGCTGCCGGGACCGAAGAGCCTCCCAAGCATTACGAATAGAGAAAGCCCCCCGAGAGTCCTCAACCCAACACAAAGTATCAGCTTGAGAGTTATTAGGCCTGAAGGAAGCAGGGATACCACTGATAATGTCCATCCAATTCCCGGTCAGGGAACGAGGCCAAGCCCAATCCCTCCCCTGAACAACATCCGCCACCCTAGCATGAAGACCAAAACTAGAATCATAAATAATGCGTCGCCCAAACACCTCCACCAAAGGACCCAACGAATGCCAATAATCAAACCAAAGAGAAATATCCTCCCCATTACCCACCCGAAACTGCATCAACCGCCGCACAAGACACCGAAGGCCTAGAATTTTCCTCCAACTCCACGAGCAATCCCCAGGGCACCTAACCTCCCACACATTCTTTCCCTTAAGCAGAGTAGATCTAACTCACGAGACCCAGACAGAAGACCTCAAATTGCTACAGACAGCCCACAAGTGCTTACTTATGGCAGCTTTATTCCAACACTCAACGCTCTTAATACCGAGACCACCCTCTTCCTTTGGTAAACACACCGAAGACCATGCAACCTTTGCCCCACCTTTACCTAAATCTGAACCCTTCCAAAGAAAACTACGCAAAGTAGTTTCAACCTTAATCACCACTGACTTAGGCAAGATAAAAATGGAGGACCAATACACCTGAATAGAGAACAATACAGATTGAATGAGCTGAAGCCTCCCTACTGGAACCTTTCTTCTTCTTTTTCTTTTCCAGAGAATCCTTAACTTTTGAAGCCAAAGCATTACGAGGAGGGCTAGAATCACTACCATCCTCACCATGACCAGCTTCAGCATTACCACAAATAGCACCCCCATCATCACAAAGAGCATCCGTGTCATCAACATAACCATTAGCCCCATCCTTACAAAGAACAGCCCCTGCATCACAAACAGTGTCCAAAATTGCTAAAGGAGTACCCTATTCCGTTACTTCCAAATTCAGAGTATGGTCATTGCCCTCCATTGGTACTAAATTAAGATGATTATCAACATTTTCCACAAGCGCAACACTAGCACTATTCCCCATAGTAGATAATTCTCCACACTTGTTCTTTTTTTTAACCTCAACCCAAACCGGTCGTTTAGGCCCCAACGAGTCTTCGTGCCTCTTCTTCATATCATGAACATCAACCCCTCCATTTCCGGTAACCATATTCACATTGTCACCCAAATCTTGAACGCTTTGTTTACATATACCCGGCGCATGCCCAAACACCTTACAAATATTACACCTAGAAGGAAGCCACTCATAAACAACATAAATAGTTTTCCACTCTCCATTAGCACATTGAATATCAAACTCATTAATGACATCCTTCGAAGCATCAATCTCAACACACACACGAGCAAAGCTAAGACATTTCCTAGCTAATGTAATTTGATCGGCATGCAATGGAATGCGCAAAGCACTAACTACAAAACTCAGGCCCTTAGAAGTCCAATATTCAAACAGAAGATTGTAAGGTTTAACCCATATAGGAATATTGCGTAACTCATCTTTAGACAAGGATAAACTAGGCTGTGACTCAATGCGACTATATTACATATTGTTTACTCCTTTCAGAGAGAGAAAATGCTCTGCCTTCTCTCTAGAATTTTTTGAGTGTTCTTCTTGATTTTTTTTCTATTCTCTCTTTGGGATCATTATTGATTTCTTTTGATGATTACAAGCTCAATTTTCGTTCTTCCTTAGCTTTAGGTTTGCTGGTCATTTTCTGGGCAGTTTTTTAGCTTGTTTTGTGCCATGGTATGCTTGTGATTTTGAGCTGAATTTTTTCCTTACTGTTGGGGTATGATCTTCATCTTCTTCTTGATGTTCTAGTTGGAGCCATGGTTGGTGGTTCACCAACTGCTGGTGATGTAAAAAATGGTGGAATAAAGGGCTATCATGATGGTTTTATGAAAGATTCAGATTTGGGTCTTAATATGAAGTCATTATCCAAAAAAAAAAGGGTCTTAATATGAAGATTCAACGTATGAAGGTTCGAGAACTAGAGAAGAGAGCTGCTGGTGATGATGCATTTGACATAGCTATTGGAGGTAGGATCTCTTGTGATGCTTCTTCAAAATTGTTGTTAAGCAAGCAACATGTTTTGCATAGTTTTAAGAATCAGATTAGTAATGGTAAAATGGGCAACAAGGCATGTGCAAATGGGATTGAAGGCAAGCATGGTGATGTTCTTCATAGGGTGGTGCATGATGAGGAAGATGGCAAGCATGTTAATGTTCTTCATAGGGTGGTGCATGATGAGGAAGATGGTAATCTGCTTTTGGGTGAGAGATGTGTCAAGAATGGGCCAAAATCTGGTGCTTTTGTTTCAATTTCGGGTATTGGTAATGTTGGGCACGAAATTGAAGCTAATGGGGCTGATATTGAAGCCAAGCATGCTGATGTTCTTCATAATGGATGATTTTAATGTGGCCAATCTTGGTGGTTTTAAGGTTAATTCGAGCTGCAACTTGTCTTCAACCAATGGAATGAAGGCTAATTCGAGCTGCAACTTGTCTTCAACCAATGGAATGAAGGGATGTAGGGTTTTGGTAGATCAAACCCAAAATCCTACTGCTGGTGGTGTGAAGAAGGATGGAGACCATGTTTCTTCTTTGATCTCAAATGGAATGAAAGGCTATCATATAGCTGATGGTGGTGTGAAGAAGGGTGGAGACCGTGTTTCTTCTTTGAGTTCCAATGGAGTGAATGGTTATCATGAAGGGCTAGTCATGGGCTGTCATGATATATCATCTACAGATGGTGGTGTCAAGAAGGATGGAGACCATGTTTCTTCTTCTTCTTTGATGATCAATGGGATAAAGAGCTGTCATGAAGGGGTAATGAAGGGCTGCCATGATATGCCCTCTATTGTTGATGGTGGTATGAAGGATGGCAACCATGTTTCTTCTTTGAAATTCAATGGTATGAAGGGCTGTCTTGATAAAGCTTCAGCTGGAGTTGTTAAAACTGAATTTGGTAATGGTGGTGCAATGAAAAATGTCTCTTTTGGTGTAAGTAGTAGGTCTCTAGAAATGGATGATAATTGTGATGGAGTAGGAGCTGTCTCCAAAGGAAGAATTGGTTGTCTTTCAACTATTTCGGGATTGGACAAGAAGATAGGTGTGGTTGACATTGGTGACAAGGGTGAAGACTTGTTGAATGAGGTGTTGCATAAAGATAATAATGGACACAATTTTCAAGTGGTGGTTGGAGACATGTGCAAGGGGCAAATAATTCAAAGGATGGATGATTCTCATGGGCGGATTTTTCAACATAAGGATGCTAATATTGACATTAATGGCCAAAATTGTCAAAGGAAGGTGGTTGTTGATGACCTTCCTCCACTAAATAAAAGTATTCAGCAAGGAATGGGGGTAATAGAGTCAAAATGTGGTGCTTTGGGTTCAATTTCGGGTATTGGTAATGTTGGGCACGAAATTGGAGCTAATGGAGCTGATTCTACAAAATTAGATGGGCCAAGGATTAATGTTATTGAATCAACTTCGAATTATGGTGGAGTTGGGCTTGCAAGAGATGATAATAGAAAGGAAAAGCTTGGTAACTTGCATTTTGGGTCTGATGTGGGTGTGATTGGGCCGAAATCGAGTGCTTTGGGCTCAATTTCGGGTCTTGGTAGCTTTGGACAAGGAGGGGCTGATCTTGGACCATTTTCAAGGGCTGAAACCATCTTATGCTAAGGCTGTCCAGAATTCTTCTCCTATTGCTTGTGAGGTACGATCTTCTACCTTTGAATCCTTACAATATTTTAAACCTACTGAAGAAAATGGAAGAATTAAAGTTAGCCCTCCGGTTGAGGTAGCTATTGAGGGAAGTGAAGAATGGAGAACTTCCTTGATAGGGTACTTTGTGGATAAGCGAATTCCATTCCCCGTAGTGAATTCAATAGTTCATAAAATTTGGGGTAGGTTTGGCCTTAAAAAAGTCTTATCTTCGGAACAAGGGTTCTTTATTTTCAAGTTTGATAGTCTTGACCATGCTTGTGAAGTTCTTGAAAAAGGTCCATGGCATATAGTGAATAAATTGCTTGTTCTTAAAAGGTGGCAGCCTAGTTTATCCTTGTCTAAAGATGAGTTACGCAATATTCCTGTATGGGTTAAACTTTATAATCTACCTTTTGAATATTGGACTTCTAAGGGCCTGAGTTTTGCAGTTAGTGCTTTGGGCATTCCATTACATGCCGATCACATTACATTAGCTAGGAAACGTCTTAGCTTTGCTCGTGTGTGTGTTGAGGTTGATGCTTAGAAGGATGTCATTAATGAGTTTGATATTCAATGTGCTAATGGGGAGTGAAAAACTATTTATGCTGTTTATGAGTGGCTTCCTTCTAGGTGTAATATTTGTAAGGTGTTTGGGCATGCGTCGGGTATATGTAAACCAAGTGTTCAAGATTTGGGTGACAATATGAATCTGGTTACAGGAAATAGAGGGGTTGATGTTCATGATATGAAGAAGAGGCAAGAAGACTCGTTGGGGCCTAAACGACCGGTTTGGGTTGAGGTTAAAAAAAAGAACAAGGGTGGAGAATTATCTACTATAGGGAACAGTGCTAGTGTTCCACTTGTGGAAAATATTGATAATCATCTTAATTTAGTGCCAATAGAGGGCAATGACCATACTCTGAATTTGGAAGTAACGGAAGAGGGTACTCCTTTAGCAATTCTGAACACTGTTTGTGATGCAGGGGCTGTTCTTTGTAAGGATGGGGCTAATGGTTATGTTGATGACAGGGATGCTCTTTGTGATGATGGAGATGCTCTTTGTGATAAGGATGAGGCTGGTCATGGTGAGGATGGTAGTGATTCTAGTCCTCCTCGTAATGCTTTGGCTTCAAAAGTTAAGGATTCGCTGGAAAAGAAAAAGAAGAAGAAAGGTTCTAGTAGTAAGGGCAAGAAGAATAAGAAGCGCTCCTCCCCTAGGGGGGGTAAGTGGAGATAGATTTGTGGGGGTTTCTTCTTATCTTTGTATATTTATTATGATTTTTGGGTTTTTTTTTTTTTTTTGGATAATGTAAGTATATTAACCAAAGAGACAAAACAAAAGCAAAGGGGCATACCCCAGCGAGAAGATTACAAGGTCAAACAAGGGACAGGCCCCCTACCAACCGAAACTCAAAAAACAGTAAAGCAATAAAAGCTAAGCACAAACCCTGTCATAGGTACAACCAAAAGAATCCACCAGACCCCATAAAAGGCAAAACAAGCGAATTACAAAAAAATAGAATCAGATAAACCCCAAGCCTGGTGGAGCCACCTATTAGTAGGAGAAGGCATCACACCAGATAAGGAATTTAGACGCATACAAACATCTCTGACAATGGAACGAACAACCATGGTAACAGGTTTAGGTAACTCGCCATGCATCCTAGCATTCCGCTCACGCCAAATAGCATAGACAGCAGCCGCAAGCATAATACGCACCACCCACCCACGAAGTTGCCGACCGCGGAAATGGCAAGACCAAAGAATAGTATCCTCCCAGCTCCGAGCACGCAGAGGTAATCTGCACTTCCTTAAAAGAGCAAACCAAACCTCGCAAGAATAAGAACAATCAAAAAAGAGATGAGGGACATCCTCACAACTCCCTCCACAAAACACACAACGAATAGCCGGAATCAAGCCATAAATAAGAAGCTTATCCTGAGTAGAAAGAGCACCCCTAATGGCCAACCAGAAGATGAAAGCATGTCTAGGAATTGATTTAGAATGCCAAACGGACCTAAACCAATCCACCGCTGGCTGCCGGGACCGAAGAGCCTCCCAAGCATTACGAATAGAGAAAGCCCCCCGAGAGTCCTCAACCCAACACAAAGTATCAGCTTGAGAGTTATTAGGCCTGAAGGAAGCAGGGATACCACTGATAATGTCCATCCAATTCCCGGTCAGGGAACGAGGCCAAGCCCAATCCCTTCCCTGAACAACATCCGCCACCCTAGCATGAAGACCAAGACCAGAATCATAAATAATCCGTCGCCCAAACACCTCCACCAAAGGACCCAACGGATGCCAATAATCAAACCAAAGAGAAATATCCTCCCCATTACCCACCCGAAACTGCATCAACCGTCGCACAAGACACCGAAGGCCTAGAATTTTCCTCCAACTCCACGAGCAATCCCCAGGGCACCTAACCTCCCACACATTCTTTCCCTTAAGCAGAGTAGATCTAACCCACGAGACCCAGACAGAAGACCTCAAATTGCTACAGACAGCCCACAAATGCTTACTTATGGCAGCTTTATTCCAACACTCAACGCTCTTAATACCGAGACCACCCTCTTCCTTTGGTAAACACACCGAAGACCATGCAACCTTGGCCCCACCTTTACCTAAATCTGAACCCTTCCAAAGAAAACTACGCAAAGTAGTTTCAACCTTAATCACCACTGACTTAGGCAAGATAAAAATGGAGGACCAATACACCTGAATAGAGAACAATACAGATTGAATGAGCTGAAGCCTCCCTGCGAAAGAAAGAACCCTACTAGTCCAACTCTAAACTCTCGCTACAATCCTGTCAACAAGAACCCTACAATCCACTGCCGTAAGCTTAGTAGAAATCAGAGGAACCCCAAGATATCTGACAGGTAATACCCCTTCCTGAAAACCAAGAATCCCAAGTAACTCTTGCTTAGTCTCAGAAGACACACCAGCCACAAAAAGATTGCTCTTGTTAGGATTAGGAATCAACCCAGAAAGAGCTTGGAACTGACCAAGGACAACATTAACTGCAGCAACTGACTCCCTCTCTGCCCTACAGAAAACCATAAGATCATCCGCAAAGCATAAATGCGAAATACCAATCTTCCCACACCGCCAATGGTACGCAAACTGACTCTCCTGCTCCATAATACGCATCAACCCCGAGAAGACCTCCATAGCCAGCACAAATAAATAAGGGGACATAGGATCCCCCTGCCTCAAACCTCGGCTACTATTAAAGAAACCATTCAACTCGCCATTAATAGAAATAGAGAAACGGGGAGTAGAAATTCACTCAGAAATCCAAGCTATCATCTGCTCCGGGAAGCCTAAAATCTGTAAAATAGCCACTAAGAAATCCCACCGCACAGAATCATAGGCTTTCATTAAATCTACCTTCAGCGCACACCTAGGATGACCCCCATCACGATGATAGTTCCTTAACAATTCCTGCGACAGTAATATATTATCACTAATCCTCCTACCAGCAACGAAGGCCGACTGAAAAGGACTAACAACATCAGGCAGTACCATCTGAACACGATTCGCAATAATTTTGGCAATGCATTTGTAGATAGTTGTCTAGGACCGTTCTACTTTCAGGTTTAGGATGGAAACCGCGACCCAACACCTATAGAGAAGGTGCGAACCTTGGTATTAGGAGGACTCCACAATCAAGGATGGCAAACTTGATTGATAAGTCAAGGTACGAACGCCACAGAGTAATCTATAAGTTCGTAGGTTCTTCAAAGAACCCAAGAGAGACTTAAACTCACATTTCTATATTGAAATTCATCTCTGCCCCTATTAAATGACTTACAAATGAGTTTAAATAGAAAATGAAATATCTTGGAACAACCCTCCAAGCATGGGAAACGAAAATAAGTAAAGCAATGTGTGATTTTGTTGACTAGAAAGGTTTGAACTCAATAAAAACGTGCAATACAGATGTCAAAGGAAGATAACACAATTGTCAAAGTAAGACAGCTTTTGGATAGTTTGAAATAACCGACCATATCTTCCTCGTCTGGCCTCCAATGGATCTGATTTCAACATCAAGGTTGAAGATAAGATCATGAACTTTGACAAGACCTACTCACACGCCTCCAGAAACCTAGCCGTTCACACGTTCTGAAGATAAGATCATGATATGAAGAAGAGGCAAGAAGACTCGTTGGGGCCTAAACGACCGGTTTGGGTTGAGGTTAAAAAAAAGAACAAGGGTGGAGAATTATCTACTATAGGGAACAGTGCTAGTGTTCCGCTTGTGGAAAATATTGATAATCATCTTAATTTAGTGCCAATGGAGGGCAATGACCATACTCTGAATTTGGAAGTAACGGAAGAGGGTACTGCTTTAGCAATTCTGGACACTGTTTATGATGCAGGGGCTGTTCTTTGTAAGGATGGGGCTAATGGTTATGTTGATGACAGGGATACTCTTTGTGATGATGGAGATGCTCTTTGTGATAAGGATGAGGCTGGTCATGGTGAGGATGGTAGTGATTCTAGTCCTCCTCGTAATGCTTTGGCTTCAAAAGTTAAGGATTCTCTGGAAAAGAAAAAGAAGAAGAAAGGTTCTAGTAGTAAGGGTAAGAAGAATAAGAAGCACTCCTCCCCTAAGGGGGGTAAGTGGAGATAGATTTGTGGGGGTTTCTTCTTATCTTTGTATATTTATTATGATTTTTGGGTGTTGGAATATTAGGGGTCTTAATGACCCTTTGAAGCAAAGAGAGGTTCGCAATTTGATTAAAGATGAGAAATTGTCTTTGTGTGGTTTAGTGGAAACGAAAGTTCTGGAGAAAAATAAAGATGTTATTCTTAAGACCATTGACCGGTCTTGGAAGGTGGAGTGCAATTATAATTTTTCCTCTTTGGGGAGGATTTGGGTTTGTTGGAATCCGTTCGATGTTACTGTTTTGGTTGTCGGATCTTCTGAACAAGTTATCCATTGTAGAGTTCTTCTGTTGATTCTTTCCAATGTGGCCAAGAATTGGATCCTCCAACGCTCTCAACCGAAGACTTAATAGCATTAGAGTCACCCATCACAATCCAAGCACTATTCTCCCATTCCACTCCGCGCGCCACTAAATCAGCCCACAACGCCTCCCTACGAACATTATAATTATCACCGTACACTATCGATATCATACACTCCCAAGTAGAATCAACAGAAGAAACTCTACAATGGATAACTTGTTCAGAAGATCCGACAACCAAAACAGTAACATCGAACGGATTCCAACAAACCCAAATCCTCCCCAAAGAGGAAAAATTATAATTGCACTCCACCTTCCAAGACCGGTCAATGGTCTTAAGAATAACATCTTTATTTTTCTCCAGAACTTTCGTTTCCACTAAACCACACAAAGACAATTTCTCATCTTTAATCAAATTGCGAACCTCTCTTTGCTTCAAAGGGTCATTAAGACCCCTAATATTCCAGCACCCAAAAATCATAATAAATATACAAAGATAAGAAGAAACCCCCACAAATCTATCTCCACTTACCCCCCCTAGGGGAGGAGTTCTTCTTATTCTTCTTACCCTTACTACTAGAACCTTTCTTCATCTTTTTCTTTTCCAGAGAATCCTTAACTTTTGAAGCCAAAGCATTACGAGGAGGACTAGAATCACTACCATCCTCACCCAAATCTTGAACACTTGGTTTACATATACCCGGCGCATGCCCAAACACCTTACAAATATTACACCTAGAAGGAAGCCACTCATAAACAGCATAAATAGTTTTCCACTCCCCATTAGCACATTGAATATCAAACTCATTAATGACATCCTTCGAAGCATCAACCTCAACACACACACGAGCAAAGCTAAGACGTTTCCTAGCTAAAGTAATGTGATCGGCATGGAATGGAATGCCCAAAGCACTCACTACAAAACTCAGGCCCTTAGAAGTCCAATATTCAAAAGGTAGATTATAAAGTTTAACCCATACAGGAATATTGCGTAACTCATCTTTAGACAAGGATAAACTAGGCTGCCACCTTTTAAGAACGAGCAATTTATTCACTATATGCCATGGACCTTTTTCAAGAACTTCACAAGCATGGTCAAGACTATCAAACTTGAAAATAAAGAACCCTTGTTCCGAAGATAATACTTCTTTAATGCCAAACCTACCCCAAATTTTATGAACTATTGAATTCACTACGGGGAATGGAATTCGCTTATCCACAAAGTACCCTATCAAGGAAGTTCTCCATTCTTCACTTCCCTCAATAGCTACCTCAACCGGAGGGCTAACTTTTATTCTTCCATTTTCTTCAGTAGGTTTAAAATATTGTAAGGATTCAAAGGTAGAAGATCGTACCTCACAAGCAATAGGAGAAGAATTCTGGACAGCCTTAGCATAAGATGGTTTCAGCCCTTGATCATGCATGGAAGAAGGTGTTGAAAATGGTCCAAGATCAGCCCCTCCTTGTCCAAAGCTACCAAGACCCGAAATTGAGCCCAAAGCACTCGATTTCGGCCCAATCACACCCACATCAGACCCAAAATGCAAGTTACCAAGCTTTTCCTTTCTATTATCATCTCTTGCAAGCCCAACTCCACCATAATTCGAAGTTGATTCAATAACATTAATCCTTGGCCCATCTAATTTTGTAGAATCAGCTCCATTAGCTCCAATTTCGTGCCCAACATTACCAATACCCGAAATTGAACCCAAAGCACCACATTTTGACTCTATTACCCCCATTCCTTGCTGAATACTTTTATTTAGTGGAGGAAGGTCATCAACAACCACCTTCCTTTGACAATTTTGGCCATTAATGTCAATATTAGCATCCTTATGTTGAAAAATCCGCCCATGAGAATCATCCATCCTTTGAATTATTTGCCCCTTGCACATGTCTCCAACCACCATTTGAAAATTGTGTCCATTATTATCTCTATGCAACACCTCATTCAACAAGTCTTCACCCTTGTCACCAATGTCAACCACACCTTTCTTCTTGTCCAATCCCGAAATAGTTGAAAGACAACCAATTCTTCCTTTGGAGACAGCTCCTACTCCATCACAATTATCATCCATTTCAAGAGACCTACTACTTACACCAAAAGAGACATTTTTCATTGCACCACCATTACCAAATTCAGTTTTAACAACTCCAGCTGAAGCTTTATCATGACAGCCCTTCATACCATTGAATTTCAAAGAAGAAACATGGTTGCCATCCTTCATACCACCATCAACAATAGAGGGCATATCATGGCAGCCCTTCATTACCCTTTCATGACAGCTCTTTATCCCATTGATCATCAAAGAAGAAGAAGAAACATGGTCTCCATCCTTCTTGACACCACCATCTATAGATGATATATCATGACAGCCCATGACTAGCCCTTCATGATAACCATTCACTCCATTGGAACTCAAAGAAGAAACATGGTCTCCACCCTTCTTCACACCACCATCAGCTATATGATAGCCCTTCATTCTATTTGAGATCAAAGAAGAAACATGGTCTCCATCCTTCTTCACACCACCAGCAGTAGGATTTTGGGTTTGATCTACCAAAACCCTACATCCCTTCATTCCATTGGTTGAAGACAAGTTGCAGCTCGAATTAGCCTTAAAACCACCAAGATTGGCCACATTAAAATCATCCATAGTAGTAAAAACAAACTAAACAACTTCTAACAAATTAAAGAAAACGAACCAGCAAATCTAAAACTAAAGAGAACAAAACTGCCTTAAAGAGCTTTATTATCTTTTAAAGAGAACAAAACTGCCTTAATTTCAACATCACTAACCTCTCTACCCAAGGTAGCACACTGATCACCAGAAATACGCTTCGGGAGAGCCCGCCTCACTAAATCAAGGTCAATCCTAGGGCATCCAGCAAACCCACAAGCGGAACACTAGCACTATTCCCCATAGTAGATAATTCTCCACCCTTGTTCTTTTTTTTAACCTCAACCCAAACCGGCCGTTTAGGCCCCTACGAGTCTTCGTGCCTCTTCTTCATATCATGAACATCAACCCCTCCATTTCCGGTAACCATATTCACATTGTCACCCAAATCTTGAACGCTTTGTTTACATATACCCGGCGCATGCCCAAACACCTTACAAATATTACACCTAGAAGGAAGCCACTCATAAACAGCATAAATAGTTTTCCACTCCCCATTAGCACATTGAATATCAAACTCATTAATGACATCCTTCGAAGCATCAATCTCAACACACACACGAGCATAGCTAAGACGTTTCCTAGCTAATGTAATGTGATCAGCATGCAATGGAATGCCCAAAGCACTAACTACAAAACTCAGGCCCTTAGAAGTCCAATATTCAAACGGAAGATTGTAAAGTTTAACCCATACAGGAATATTGCGTAACTCATCTTTAGACAAGGATAAACTAGGCTGCCACCGTTTAAGAACAAGCAATTTATTCACTATATGCCATGGACCTTTTTCAAGAACTTCACAAGCATGGTCAAGACTATCAAACTTGAAAATAAAGAACCCTTGTTCCGAAGATAAAACTTCTTTAAGGCCAAACCTACCCCAAATTTTATGAACTACTGAATTCACTACGGGGAAAGGAATTCTCTTATCCACAAAGTACCCTATCAAGGAAGTTCTCCATTCTTCACTTCCCTCAATAGCTACCTCAACCGGAGGGCTAACTTTAATTCTTCCATTTTCTTCAGTTGGTTTAAAATATTGTAAGGATTCAAAGGTAGAAGATCGTACCTCACAAGCAATAGGAGAAGAATTCTGGACAGCCGTAGCATAAGATGGTTTCAGCCCTTGATCATGCATGGAAGAAGGTGTTGAAAATGGTCCAAGATCAGCCCCTCCTTGTCCAAAGCTACCAAGACCCGAAATTGAACCCAAAGCACTCGATTTCGGCCCAATTACGCCCACATCAGACCCAAAATGCAAGTTACCAAGCTTTTCCTTTCTATGATCATCTCTTGCAAGCCCAAATCCACCATAATTCGAAGGTGATTCAATAACATTAATCCTTGGCCCATCTAATTTTGTGGAATCAGTCCCATTAGCTCCAATACCCGAAATTGAGCCCAAAGCACCAAAGTTTGACTCTCTTACCCCCATTCCTTGCTGACTAGTATTATTTAGTGAAGGAAAGTCATCAACAACCACCTTCCTTTGACAATTTTGGCTATTAAGGTCAATACTAGCCACCTTATTTTGAAAAACTTGTCCATGAGAATCATTCATCATTTGAATTATTTGCCCATTGCACATGATCTCATTCAACAAGTCTTCACTCTTTTCATCAATGTCAACCATAGCTTTCTTCTTGTCCAATCCCGAAATTGTTGAGAGACAACCATCCTTCACATGGTTTTCACCCAAAACCAGATTTCAACCTTCACCCAAAACCAGATTTTCATCTTCCTCATCATGCAACACCTCATGAAGAACATCAGCATGCTTGGCTTCAATATCAGCCCCATTAGCTTCAATTTCGTGCCCAACATTACCAATACCCGAAATTGAAACAAAAGCACCAGATTTTGGCCCATTCTTGACACATCTCTCACCCAAAACGAGATTACCATCTTCCTCATCATGCACCACCCTATGAAGAACATTAACATGCTTGCCATCTTCCTCATCATGCACCACCCTATGAAGAACATCACCATGCTTGCCTTCAATCCCATTTGCACATGCCTTGTTGCCCATTTTACCATTACTAATCTGATTCTTAAAACTATGCAAAACATGTTTGATATGAGCCACGTCGATTGTAACAAGGTTGATACCAAAGTTCGTTCTAACCTCTGGTTCGGATGGAAACCGCGACCCAACACCTATATCGAGATGTGAACCTTGGTATAAAGGAGGACGCCACAATCAAGGATGAAATACTCGATTGATAAGTCAAGGAGGAACGCCACAGAGAATTCTGATAAGTTCCAGTTAGTTCTCAAAGAACAAAGAGAAAACTCTCTCTATTTTCATTCAAAATCGAAAAGTGCCATTCTTACATCCATTAATATCCTTATATAATGAAACCCTAAAACAAAGGAAAGGAAACAAGCTAGCCATTAAGGCCTTACAAATAGAAAACTAGAATGGCCATAATTGCCTTACAAATGGACCAAAACTAAAACAAACAACTATTAAATCAAGCCCAAATCGAAATTATGCCAAGCTTTCTCTTATTCGGCCCACTCAATTGGCTTGATGATGTTAATCAAGCCTTGGTCTTCATGTGGGTTCATCTTGGGCTTTAATAATTCGGAATCAGCCCATGTGTCTTGAATTAGGCCATTGAGTGCTTCTTTGAATCTTTTAGCCCTTGCCCTTGTTATTGGCCCAACCGGAACACGCAATGGATCCCTTGGTGCAGCTCCCTTATTCTCATCATTCCCTCCCTCTTGAAAAGGATTTGTCCTCAAATCGTCACCTACATCAAAAGGAGACAAATCAGAAACATTGAAGCTTGCACTAACACTATACTCACCTGGAAGATCTAACTTGTAGGCATTGTCCCCTTGGAAGTAGTTTAGAACGCCTCTGGACTGGAAACCGTTCCTTCCTCATATGCAACCACACCCAATCACCGGGTTCAAACACAACTTTCTTGCGCCCTTTATTAGCTTGGTTTTTTTTTGGATAATGTAAGTATATTAACCAAAGAGACAAAACAAAAGCAAAGGGGCATACCCCAGCGAGAAGATCACAATGGTCAGACAAGGGACAGGCCCCCTACCAACCGAAACTCAAAAAACAGCAAAGCAATAAAAGCTAAGCACAAACCCTGTCATAGGGTACAACCAAAAGAACCCACCAAACCCCATAAAAGGCAGAACAAGCGAATTACAAAAAAATAGAATCAGATAAACCCCAAGACTGGTGGAGCCACCTATTAGTAGGAGAAGGCATCACACCAGATAAGGAATTAAGCCGCATACAAACATCTCTGACAATAGAACGAACAACCATGGTAACAGGTTTAGGTAACTCGCCATGCATCCTAGCATTCCGCTCACGCCAAATAGCATAGACAGCAGCCGCAAGCATAATACGCACCACCCACCCACGAAGTTGCCGACCGCGGAAATGGCAAGACCAAAGAATAGTATCCTCCCAGCTCCGAGCACGCAGAGGTAATCTGCACTTCCTTAAAAGAGCAAACCAAACCTCGCAAGAATAAGAACAATCAAAGAAGAGATGAGGGACATCCTCACAACTCCCTCCACAAAACACACAACGAATAGTCGGAATCAAGCCATAAATAAGAAGCTTATCCTGAGTAGAAAGAGCACCCCTAATGGCCAACCAGAAGATGAAAGCATGTCTAGGAATTGATTTAGAATGCCAAACGGATCTAAACCAATCCACCGCTAGCTGCCGGGACCGAAGAGCCTCCCAAGCATTACGAATAGAGAAAGCCCCCCGAGAGTCCTCAACCCAACACAAAGTATCAGCTTGAGAGTTATTAGGCCTGAAGGAAGCAGGGATACCACTGATAATGTCCATCCAATTCCCGGTCAGGGAACGAGGCCAAGCCCAATCCCTCCCCCGAACAACATCGGCCACCCTAGCATGAAGACCAAAACCAGAATCATAAATAATCCGTCGCCCAAACACCTCCACCAAAGGACCCAACGGATGCCAATAATCAAACAAAAGAGAAATATCCTCCCCATTACCCACCCGAAACTGCATCAACCGCCGTACAAGACACCGAAGGCCTAGAATTTTCCTCCAACTCCACGAGCAATCCCCAGGGCACCTAACCTCCCACACATTCTTTCCCTTAAGCAGAGTAGATCTAACCCACGAGACCCAGACAGAAGACCTCAAATTGCTACAGACAGCCCACAAATGCTTACTTATGGCAGCTTTATTCCAGCACTCAACGCTCTTAATACCGAGACCACCCTCTTCCTTTGGTAAACACACCGAAGACCATGCAACCTTTGCCCCACCTTTACCTAAATCTGAACCCTTCCAAAGAAAACTACGCAAAGTAGTTTCAACCTTAATCACCACTGACTTAGGCAAGATAAAAATGGAGGACCAATACACCTGAATAGAGAACAATACAGATTGAATGAGCTGAAGCCTCCCTGCAAAAGAAAGAACCCTACTAGTCCAACTCTTAACTCTCGCTACAATCCTGTCGACAAGAACCCTACAATCCACTGCCGTAAGCTTAGTAGAAATCAGAGGAACCCCAAGATATCTGACAGGTAATACCCCTTCCTGAAAACCAAGAATCCCAAGTAACTCTTGCTTAGTCTCAGAAGACACACCAGCCACAAAAAGATTGCTCTTGCTAGGATTAGGAATCAACCCAGAAAGAGCTTGGAACTGACCAAGGACAACATTAACCGCAGCAACTGACTCCCTTTCTGCCCTACAGAAAACCATAAGATCATCCGCAAAGCATAAATGCGAAATACCAATCTTCCCACACCGCCAATGGTACGCAAACTGACTCTCCTTCTCCATAATACGCATCAACCCCGAGAAAACCTCCATAGCCAGCACAAATAAATAAGGGGACATAGGATCCCCCTGCCTCAAACCTCGGCTACTAGTAAAGAAACCATTCAACTCGCCATTGATAGAAATAGAGAAACGGGGAGTGGAAATGCACTCAGAAATCCAAGCTATCATCTGCTCCGGGAAGCCTAAAATCTGTAAAATAGCCACTAAGAAATCCCACCGCACAGAATCATAGGCTTTCATTAAATCTACCTTCAGCGCACACCTAGGATGACCCCCATCACGATGATAGTTCCTTAACAATTCCTGCGACAGTAATATATTATCACTAATCCTCCTACCAGCAACGAAGGCCGACTGAAAAGGACTAACAACATCAGGCAGTACCATCTGAACACGATTCGCAATAATTTTGGCAATGCATTTGTAGATAGTGTTACAACACGAAATAGGCCTAAAATCCCCAACCGTAGAAGGATTAGGAACCTTAGGAATAAGAGCAACCACAGTAGCATTCACTTGCTTGAGCAATCTCCCGGAGCTAAAAAATGAACGAATAGCACGAAGAAAATCATCACCAACAACAGACCAAGCTTTCTTGAAGAAAGTAGCATTATACCCATCCGGACCAGGAGCTTTATTATCTTTTAAAGAGAACAAAACTGCCTTAATTTCAACATCACTAACCTCTCTACCCAAGGTAGCACACTGATCACCAGAAATACGCTTCGGGAGAGCCCGCCTCACTAAATCAAGGTCAATCCTAGGGCATCCAGCAGGCTGTCTCAGGAGTGTCTCAAAGAAGTTCACCACCGTTGATTTAACTTCACTAGGCTCCTCCACACGATTACCATGCTCATCGGTAAGAGATAATACCTTACTCCTACTACATCTTTGTCTCATGGATCGAAAAAAGAACTTAGAATTCCTATCTCCCAAATTAATCCACTGAACTCGGGACTTTTGTCTCAAAAAACTCTCCTCATCTCTACTCAAGTCACTATAAAGCTTCACCAACCGAGACTCCTCCTCATGTAAAGAAGCGTTCGTAGGCTGCCTCTGAATATCCCATTGCACAGACTCCAAATCGTGTTTAGCTTGCTGTACCCTAGAAGACAATTCAGAATAACACTCCCTATTAAGTTTCTTAAGCTCTACTTTCAATCTTTTTAGCTTCTTACATAGCTGAAACATAGGAGACCCATCCACCCTGTCCGCCCAAACCCGATCCACCAAGGATAAAAAATCTGGGTGATCCGCCCAGAAATCAAAAAACTTAAAAGGTACCCGTCGCCGAGGGAGGTCCACAATCTTAACAATCATAGGAGAGTGATCAGAAACACTAGAAGGAAGAAAATGCGCCTCTGAACCTCGAAAGGAAATATCCCAATTCAAGTTGACCAAAGCTCGATCTAACTTTCGAAGAATAGGATCAACCGTACGATGATTAGACCAAGTATAGAAGCACCCATTAAATCGCAGATCATCCAACCCAGACTCAGCTAAACAATTAGGAAAGTCATCTTTCCAATGAGGCCAAGAATTGGAGCCTCCAACACTCTCAACCGAAGACTTAATAGCATTGAAGTCACCCATCACAATCCAAGCACTATTCTCCCATTCCACTCCGCGCGCCACTAAATCAGCCCACAACGCCTCCCTACGAACATTACAATTATTACCGTACACTATCGATATCATACACTCCCAAGTTGAATCAACAGAAGAAACTCTACAATGGATAACTTGTTCAGAAGATCCGACAACCAAAACAGTAACATCGAACGGATTCCAACAAACCCAAATCCTCCCCAAAGAGGAAAAGTTATAATTGCACTCCACCTTCCAAGCCCGGTCAATGGTCTTAAGAATAACATCTTTATTTTTCTCCAGAACTTTCGTTTCCACTAAACCACACAAAGACAACTTCTCATCTTTAATCAAATTGCGAACCTCACTTTGCTTCAAAGGGTCATTAAGACCCCTAATATTCCAGCACCCAAAAATCATAATTAATATACAAAGATAAGAAGAAACCCCCACAAATCTATCTCCACTTACCCCCCTTAGGGGAGGAGTGCTTCTTATTCTTCTTACCCTTACTACTGGAACCTTTCTTCTTCTTTTTCTTTTCCAGAGAATCCTTAACCTTTGAAGCCAAAGCATTACGAGGAGGGCTAGAATCACTACCATCCTCACCATGACCAATCTCATCATTACCACAAATAGCCCCCCCATCATCACAAAGAGCATCCCTCTTATCAACATAACCATTAGCCCCCTCCTTACAAAGAACAGCCCCTGCATCACAAACAGTGTCCAAAATTGCTAAAGGAGTGCCCTCTTCCATTACTTCCAAATTCAGAGAAAGATCATTGCCCTCCATTGGTACTAAATTAAGATGATTATCAACATTTTCCACAAGCGGAACACTAGCACTATTCCCCATAGTAGATAATTCTCCACCCTTGTTCTTTTTTTTAACCTCAACCCAAACCGGTCATTTAGGCCCCAACGAGTCTTCGTGCCTCTTCTTCATATCATGAACATCAACCCCTCCATTTCCGGTAACCATATTCACATTGTCACCCAAATCTTGAACGCTTTGTTTACATATACCCGGCGCATGCCCAAACACCTTATAAATATTACACCTAGAAGGAAGCCACTCTTAAACAGCATAAATAGTTTTCCACTCCCCATTAGCACATTGAATATCAAACTCATTAATGACATCCTTCGAAGCATCAATCTCAACACACACACGAGCATAGCTAAGACGTTTCCTAGCTAATGTAATGTGATCGGCATGCAATGGAATGCCCAAAGCACTAACTACAAAACTCAGGCCCTTAGAAGTCCAATATTCAAATGGAAGATTGTAAAGTTTAACCCATACAGGAATATTGCGTAACTCATCTTTAGAC
Organism: Xanthoceras sorbifolium; assembly: GCA_003430845.1. Classification (NCBI taxonomy): domain Eukaryota; kingdom Viridiplantae; phylum Streptophyta; class Magnoliopsida; order Sapindales; family Sapindaceae; genus Xanthoceras; species Xanthoceras sorbifolium. Next base: position 5,990,454 of record CM010612.1, on the reverse strand, counting down.
AAGGATAAACTAGGCTGCCACCGTTTAAGAACAAGCAATTTATTCACTATATGCCATGGACCTTTTTCAAGAACTTCACAAGCATGGTCAAGACTATCAAACTTGAAAATAAAGAACCCTTGTTCTGAAGATAAAACTTCTTTAAGGCCAAACCTACCCCAAATTTTATGAACTACTGAATTCACTACGGGGAAAGGAATTCTCTTATCCACAAAGTACCCTATCAAGGAAGTTCTCCATTCTTCACTTCCCTCAATAGCTACCTCAACCGGAGGGCTAACTTTAATTCTTCCATTTTCTTCAGTTGGTTTAAAATATTGTAAGGATTCAAAGGTAGAAGATCGTACCTCACAAGCAATAGGAGAAGAATTCTGGACAGCCTTCGCAGAAGATGGTTTCAGCCCTTGATCATGCATGGAAGGTGTTGAAAATGGTCCAAGATCAGCCCCTCCTTGTCCAAAGTTACCAAGACCCGAAATTGAACCCAAAGCACTCGATTTCGGCCCAATTACGCCCACATCAGACCCAAAATGCAAGTTACCAAGCTTTTCCTTTCTATGATCATCTCTTGCAAGCCCAACTCCACCATAATTCGAAGGTGATTTAATAACATTAATCCTTGGCCCATCTAATTTTGTGGAATCAGTCCCATTAGCTCCAATACCCGAAATTGAGCCCAAAGCACCAATGTTTGACTCTATTACCCCCATTCCTTGATGACTAGTATTATTTAGTGAAGGAAAGTCATCACCAACCACCTTCCTTTGACAATTTTGGCTATTAAGGTCAATACTAGCCACCTTATTTTGAAAAGCTTGTCCATGAGAATCATTCATCATTTGAATTAATTGCCCATTGCACATGATCTCATTCAACAAGTCTTCACTCTTTTCATTAATGTCAACCATAGCTTTCTTCTTGTCCAATCCCGAAATTGTTGAGAGACAACCATTCTTCACATGGTTTTCACCCAAAACCAGATTTCTACCTTCACCCAAAACCAGATTTTCATCTTCTTCATCATGCAACACCCCATGAAGAACATCATCATGCTTGGATTCAATCCCATTTACACAACCAACAGCTCCATGCCTATCATGTGTTGTTTTATTTGATTGCAATCCCGAAACAGTATCAAAACAACCATCCTTTGAGCAATTCTCACCCAAATTCGGACTTCTTCCTTCTACAGCACCAATACCATGAGGCAAATTCGAAGGAACAAGTTTTGTAGACACGCAACACCCGGAAACATCCTTAATATCACCATCTATCAGCCCCAAAATAGAATGAGTTGTTGAAGACAAGTTGGATCCCGAATTTGCCTCCTTACGTTGAATCTCCATATTCTGATCAAAACCGTGATCCTTCTTGTTTTCAAGCAGTCCCGAGGCATATATTCCATTTGAGATCAGAGAAGAAACATGGTCTCCATCCTTCTTCACACCACCAGCAGTAGAAATTCGGGTTTGATCTACCAAAACCCTACCTTTCTTCATTCCAATGGACATTAAAGAAGAAACATGGTATTCACCATTCTTCACACCACCAGCAGCTAATGAATCACCAACCATGACACCAACCAACACACCAAGAAGAAGATAGCAGTCACAAACCAACAATAAGAAAAAAACACAACACAAACTCACAACAAACAAAGCACCATTGGAAGGAAACCAGCAAACTTAAATCTAAAGAAGAAAGAAAATTGAGCTTGTAATCATCAAAAGAAGTCAATAATGATCACAAAGAGAGAATAGAAAAAAATCAAGAAGAACACTCAAAAATATTCTAGAGAGAAGGCAGAGCATTTTCTCTCTCTAAACATGAATTCTTGATGATATGCTTGATAATAATTTGTTGTCTATTAGCTTGGTTGGCATATTGCTCAGTTCTCCTCTCGATGTTTTGCCTAGTCTTTTCATGGATTTGCTTAACAAACTCTGCCTTTTTCTTTCCATCCAAGTTAACATGCTCAGTCACAGGTAAAGGAAGTAAATCAAAAGGAGTCAACGGGTTAAAACCATACACAATTTCAAAAGGCGAAAAATGAGTTGCAGAATGCACACTCCTATTATAAGCAAACTCTACATGCGGCAAACAATCTTCCCATGTTTTCAAGTTCTTTTGTATTATAGCACGCAACAAGGCAGATAAAGTCCTATTAACTACTTCAGTTTGACCATCAGTTTGTGGATGACAAGTAGTAGAAAACAAAAGTTTAGTTCCTAACTTGCCCCATAAAGTTTTCCAAAAGTAGCATAAGAACTTAGCATCTCTATCCGAAACAATGGTTTTAGGCATGCCGTGCAATCTAACGATTTCTTTGAAAAACAATTCAGCAATATGTGATGCATCATCAGTTTTATGACAAGGAATGAAATGTGCCATTTTAGAAAACCTATCAACAACCACATATATAGAATCCCTACCCCTCTTTGACCTAGGCAAACCCAGTACAAAATCCATAGAAATATCAATCCAAGGTCCACTAGGTATAGGTAAAGGAGTATACAAACCATGAAGCTTAACCCTAGACTTAGCTTGTCTACATGTAATGCATTTCTCACAAATTCTTTCTACATCACGTTTCATATGAGGCCAAAAGAAGTGTTCATGCAAAACATCTAGGGTCTTGGCTATACCAAAATGCCCCATCAAACCGCCCCCATGAGCTTCCCTCACAAGCAATTCACGCAAATAACTCTTAGGCACGCATAATTTAGTTTCTCTAAACAAAAATCCATCATGCCTATAAAACTTGCCAAATGCAACCTTTTCACATGCATTGAATACATTGCCAAAATCAGCATCTTCCACATACAATTCCTTAATGTAGTCAAAACCAAACAATCTAGCATCCAAAGTAGAAAGTAAAACGTACCTTCTAGACAGAGCATCAGCAACTACATTTTCCTTACCTTTTTTGTACTTGATCACATATGGAAATGTTTCTATGAACTCCACCCACTTGGCATGCCGCTTATTTAGCTTGTGCTGCCCCTTTAGATGCTTCAAGGACTCATGATCCGTGTGAATCACAAATTCTTTCGGCCAAAGGTAATGTTGCCAAGTTTCCAATGCCCTAACCAAAGCATACATCTCCTTGTCATAGGTAGGATAATTCAAGGCTGCTCCACTTATTTTCTCACTAAAAAAAGCAATGGGACGTCCTTCTTGCATGAGAACAGCTCCCATACCTATTCCTGAAGCATCACACTCAATCTCAAAAGCTTTAGCAAAGTTAGGCAAAGCAAGCAAAGGTGCATTAGTTAATTTTTCCTTAATCAAGTTAAATGCCTTTTCTTGTTCATTACCCCACTTAAAACCCACATTCTTTTTTATAACTTCAGTTAAAGGTGCAGCTAGACTACTAAAGTCTTTCACAAACCTCTTATAGAAACTAGCTAACCCATGAAAACTTCTCACTTGTCCCACACTTGTAGGTCTCGGCCACTCCTTAATTGCCTTAACCTTTTCTTCATCAACCCCAATTCCTTTAGCACTAACAACAAAACCCAAAAATACCAACCTATCCGTGCAAAAGGTACACTTTTTAAAATTAGCAAACAACTTTTCGGTTCTTAAAACACCTAAAACAAGTTTTAAATGTTCAACATGCTCATCCAAGTTTTTACTATAAATCAGAATGTCATCAAAGTAAACAACCACAAATCTTCCAATAAAAGCACGCAAAACATGGTTCATTAATCTCATGAAAGTACTTGGTGCATTAGTTAACCCAAAGGGCATAACTAACCACTCATATAACTCATATTTTGTTTTGAAAGCAGTTTTCCACTCATCACCTTCTTTCATCCTAATTTGATGATATCCACTTTTAAGATCAATTTTAGTGAAAACAATAGAACCATGCAATTCATCAAGTATATCATTTAATCTAGGAATAGGATGTCGATACTTTACAGTGATATTGTTGATGGCACGACAATCAACACACATCCTCCATGTTCCATCCTTCTTAGGCACAAGCAATACGGGCACCGCACAAGGACTCATACTCTCACGAACATACCCCTTCTCCATGAGCTCATCAACCTGCCTTTGAAGTTCCTTTGTCTCCTCGGGATTACTTCGGTATGCGGGTCTATTTGGAATTGGTGCTCCGGGGACAAAGTCAATTTGGTGTTCAATCCCCCTTATGGGTGGTAAACCAATAGGCATCTCTTCGGGAAACACTTCATCAAAGTCCTGCAAAAGTGAAACAACAACACTAGGCAAAGAAGAGTTAATTTCATTAGTACTAAAACAAGCCTCTTTGTACAAAAGTACAATCATTGGCTGGTTTGAAAACAAAGCCCTTTTGATCTCACTGTCTCTTGCATAAAAGCTCACTTGTTTTGTCTCTCTTTTTTTCTCATCAACCTCTTTTTCTTTTGAACTCTCACTCTCTTTTTTAACATCCCTCTCATCTTTTAACCTCACTTGATCTTCATATACTTGTCTTGGGGTTAAAGGTACAAGGGTGATTGGCCTTTTATGGAGCACAAAGGAGTATCTATTAGTGTATCCATCATGAGTTACATGCCTATCAAACTGCCACGGTCTTCCCAAAAGGATATGACCCGCATTCATTGGTACCACGTCACAAACAACTTCATCTTTGTATTTGCCAATTGAAAATGACACAAACACCTGTTTATTCACCCTAACTTCCCCACTATCATTCAACCATTGTAGCTTATAAGGTTTTGGGTGCTTCAGAGTTTTCAAATTCAATTTCTTTACCAAAGTAGTGCTCGCTACATTAGTACAACTCCCCCCATCAATAATCACACTACATACCTTGTCATTAACATGGCAGCGGGTGTGAAAAATGTTTTCACGCTGTACCTCATCATCTTCCTTTGCTTGAGCACTAAGAGCTCGTCTTGCAACCAAAAGCTCTCCACCCACCGGATATTCAAAGTCACCAGCATCCTCCAATGGTGGCATGGACTCACCATCAGATTCACCCTCTGATTCGATACCACCATCATCCTTCAAAACCATTACTCTCTTGTTTGGGCATTGTGATGCAATATGACCTGCTCCCAAACACTTAAAGCACTTAATGTCACGATTTCTAGTAGGTTGAGAATCTGATTTACCTTGGTTTATTGTGCCTCCAGCCTTATGATCTTTGGAAGGTTCGGCCTTGGCCTTAAAACTAGGCTGGTCCTCCCTCTTGCTCCAATTCGGTTTCCATGATGATGAAGAACCCGAATTTTGCCCAACCCGTGTGGAACCCTTCCTCTTCAATTGTTGTTCCACTTTAATGGCCATGTGTACCATGTCAGTCAATTCAACATAATGCTGCAACTCGACTACATTTGCAATGTCTCGGTGTAGTCCATTGAGAAACCTAGCCATTGTCGCCTCTCTGTCCTCCTGTACATCAGCTCGAATCATGGCTATCTCCATCTCTTTGTAGTAGTCTTCAACACACTTAGACCCCTGAGTAAGAGTTTGCAATTTTTGAAACAAGCCCCTATAATAGTGACTTGGAATGAATCTCCTCCTCATAACAGTCTTCATCTCCTCCCATGTCTCAATAGGTCTCTCTCCATTCCGTCTCCTACTCACAATCAGTTGATCCCACCAAACAACAGCATAATCGGTGAATTCTATGGCTGCCAATTTCACCTTCTTCAATTCGGAATATTCATGGCAGTCAAACACCAGCTCTATTCTTTTCTCCCACTCTAGATAAGCTTCAGGATCAGTTTTACCTTGGAAGGTTGGAATCTTCACCTTTATACTACCCAAATTATTATCAACCCTCTCTACATACCTATCTCCTCTGTTCCCATACCTATCTTCTCTATTCCCATACCTATCTTCTCTATCCCCATACCTAACTTCTCTACCTCCCATTCCACGCCTAAATCTCCCCCCACCCACACTGGACATGCGGTCATCCTCCTCTATGTCATTATCATCCCCGTAGTAATCATGAACTTCTTCTCTAACCGGAACCCTCTCTCTCCTACGTGCTTGGGGAACGGGTGGTGGCTGTTCCGCACGTGCATTTTCTACCCGATCTAATCGTTCATGAATCGGTTCCATTTCGGCCCTTAACAATCTTCCCATCTCTCTCGTCAATGCTTCCATTATAAACTTTGTATCTACCTTTCCCAACACCTCATCCGAAGCACTTTCTTTAGACATATTTGCTGCAAAGAAACGTCAGTAAAAAAAAATAATAATAATAATAATAAAAGAAGGTCCTCACTTCACTCCCTCACGTGTTTCCCTCAAACAACAGTTCACTCAGTTCCACTCGTGTTTCACACAATAAATTTGGCTTTTACCCTCAGTATGTCCTCACCTCTCTTGCCTTTTTCCACTCGTAATTTTTTTCTCAAAAATTCTTTTCAAACTAACCAAACAATAATAAGGATTTCTTAGCCACGTTCACACGAAACAAAAGTTCTTAGGTTCACAGGAAACGAATCACAACGAAACTGATATATATATATATATTTTTTTTATAATCACTGCACGAATCAAGAAGAGAAATAACAATAGCTGATATATATTCAACTACACGATCGGTCAAAAAAATAAAATTTTGTACTCAAGAATATAACAGAATATACAACTTCGATCTGGATCAATGAAATCAAGAACAAGACTAACACAGACTTAGATCTGGTTCAACGAAACCAAGAACAAGAATAATACAGACAGATAACTTCTCTCTGGATCAACGAAATCCAGAACAAGAATAACACAGATAGATACTTAGATTTGGATCTACGAATTCAAGAACAAGTATAACACAGACAGATACTTAGATTTGGATCTACGAAATCAAGAACAAGAATATCACAGACAGATACTTAGATTTGGATCTACGAAATCAAGAACAAGAATAACAAAGATAGATAACTTAGATCTGGACACTAACAAGAAGTTCTGGAAATAAGATATAATTCTGTGATCAACGAAATCAAAGAAGAAGAAGATAGAATAACCTGATGTTAGAGCCCTAAGCTCTGATACCAAATGATATGAGCCACGTCGATTATAACAAGGTTGATACCAAAGTTCGTTCTAACCTCTGGTTCGGATGGAAACCGCGACCCAACACCTATATCGAGATGTGAACCTTGGTATAAAGGAGGACGCCACAATCAAGGATGAAATACTCGATTGATAAGTCAAGGAGGAACGCCACAGAGAATTCTGATAAGTTCCAGTTAGTTCTCAAAGAACAAAGAGAAAACTCTCTCTATTTTCATTCAAAATCGAAAAGTGCCATTCTTACATCCATTAATATCCTTATATAATGAAACCCTAAAACAAAGGAAAGGAAACAAGCTAGCCATTAAGGCCTTACAAATAGAAAACTAGAATGGCCATAATTGCCTTACAAATGGACCAAAACTAAAACAAACAACTATTAAATCAAGCCCAAATCGAAATTATGCCAAGCTTTCTCTTATTCGGCCCACTCAATTGGCTTGATGATGTTAATCAAGCCTTGGTCTTCATGTGGGTTCATCTTGGGCTTTAATAATTCGGAATCAGCCCATGTGTCTTGAATTAGGCCATTGAGTGCTTCTTTGAATCTTTTAGCCCTTGCCCTTGTTATTGGCCCAACCGGAACACGCAATGGATCCCTTGGTGCAGCTCCCTTATTCTCATCATTCCCTCCCTCTTGAAAAGGATTTGTCCTCAAATCGTCACCTACATCAAAAGGAGACAAATCAGAAACATTGAAGCTTGCACTAACACTATACTCACCTGGAAGATCTAACTTGTAGGCATTGTCATTGATCCTTTCAATCACTTGAAATGGGCCATGTCCCCTTGGAAGTAGTTTAGAACGCCTCTGGACTGGAAACCGTTCCTTCCTCATATGCAACCACACCCAATCACCGGGTTCAAACACAACTTTCTTGCGCCCTTTATTAGCTTGGTTGGCATATTGCTCAGTTCTCCTCTCGATGTTTTGCCTAGTCTTTTCATGGATTTGCTTAACAAACTCTGCCTTTTTCTTTCCATCCAAGTTAACATGCTCAGTCACAGGTAAAGGAAGTAAATCCAAAGGAGTCAACGGGTTAAAACCATACACAATTTCAAAAGGCGAAAAATGAGTTGCAGAATGCACACTCCTATTATAAGCAAACTCTACATGCGGCAAACAATCTTCCCATGTTTTCAAGTTCTTGAATTAGGCCATTGAGTGCTTCTTTGAATCTTTTAGCCCTTGCCCTTGTTATTGGCCTAATAACTCTCAAGCTGATACTTTGTGTTGGGTTGAGGACTCTCGGGGGGCTTTCTCTATTCGTAATGCTTGGGAGGCTCTTCGGTCCCAGCAGCCAGCGGTGGATTGGTTTAGGTCCGTTTGGCATTCTAAATCAATTCCTAGACATGCTTTTTTATCTTTTGGCTGGCCATTAGGGGTGCTCTTTCTACTCAGGATAAGCTTCTTATTTATGGCTTGATTCCGGCTATTCGTTGTGTGTTTTGTGGAGGGAGTTGTGAGGATGTCCCTCATCTCTTTTTTGATTGTTCTTATTCTTGCGAGGTTTGGTTTGCTCTTTTAAGGAAGTGCAGATTACCTCTGCGTGCTCGGAACTGGGAGGATACTATTCTTTGGTCGTGCCATTTCTGCGGTCGGCAACTTCGTGGGTGGGTGGTGCGTATTATGCTTGCGGCTGCTGTCTATGCTATTTGGCGTGAGCGGAATGCTAGGATGCATGGCGAGTTACCTAAACCTGTTACCATGGTTGTTCGTTCCATTGTCAGAGATGTTTGTATGCGTCTTAATTCCTTATCTGGTGTGATGCCTTCTCCTACTAATAGGTGGCTCCACCAGTCATGGGGTTTATATGATTCTATTTTTTTGTAATTCGCTTGTTTTGCCTTTTATGGGGTTTGTTGGGTTCTTTCGGCTGTACCCTATGACAGGGTTTGTGCTTAGCTTTTATTGTTTTGCTGTTTTTTGAGTTTCGGTTGGTAGGGGGCCTGTCCCTTGTCTGACCTTGTGATCTTCTCGCTGGGGTATGCCCCTTTGCTTTTGTTTTGTCTCTTTGGTTAATATACTTACATTATCTAAAAATATATATATAGGAAAGATGAGCTTAGATCCTAGCTGCAAAGTTAATCCAAGCGTGATTAACTTTTTTTTTTTGGATAATGTAAGTATATTAACCAAAGAGACAAAACAAAAGCAAAGAGGCATACCCCAGCGAGAAGATCACAAGGTCAGACAAGGGACAGGCCCCCTACCAACCGAAACTCAAAAAACAGCAAAGCAATAAAAGCTAAGCACAAACCCTGTCATAGGGTACATCTAAAAGAAACCATCAAACCGACAGCAAAAGGGACAAACCCTAAAAGGCAAAACAAACGAATTACAAAAAAATAGAATCAGATAAACCCCATGACTGGTGGAGCCACCTATTAGTAGGAGAAGGCACCACACCAGATAAGGAATTAAGACGCATACAAACATCTTTAACAATGGAACGAACAACCACGGAAACAGGTTTAGGTAACTCGCCATGCGTCCTAGTATTCCGCTCGCGCCAAATAGCATAGACAGCAGCCGCAAGCATAATACGCACCACCCACCCACAAAGATGCCGACCACGGAAATGGCAAGACCAAATAATAGTAGCCTCCCAGCTCCGAGCACGAAGAGATAATCTGCACTTCCTTAAAAGAGCAAACCAAACCTCACAAGAATAAGAACAATCAAAAAAGAGATGAGGGACATCCTCACAACTCCCTCCACAAAACACACAACGAATAGCCGAAATCAAGCCATAAACAAGAAGATTATCCTGAGTAGAAAGAGCACCCCTAATGGCCAGCCAGAAGATGAAAGCATGTCTAGGAATTGATTTAGAATGCCAAACGGACCTAAACCAATCCACCGCTGGCTGCCGGGACCGAAGAGCCTCCCAAGTATTACGAATAGAGAAAGCACCCCGAAAGTCCTCAACCCAACACAAAATCAAGGTCAATCCTAGGGCATCCAGCAGGCTGTCTCAGAAGTGTCTCATAGAAGTTCACCACTGTTGATTTAACTTCACTAGGCTCCTCCACACGATTACCATGCACATCGGTAAGAGATAATACCTTACTCCTACTACATCTTTGTCTCATCGATCGAAAAAAGAACTTAGAATTCCTATCTCCCAAATTAATCCACTGAACCCGGGACTTTTGTCTCAAAAAACTCTCCTCATCTCTACTCAAGTCACCATAAAGCTTCACCAATCGAGACTCCTCCTCATGTAAAGAAGCGTTCGTAGGCTGCCTCTGAATATCCCATTGCACAGACTCTAAATCATGTTTAGCTTGTTGCACCCTAGAAAACAAGTCAGAATAACACTCCCTATTAAGTTTCTTAAGCTCTACTTTCAATCTTTTTAGCTTCTTACATAGCTGAAACATAGGAGACCCATCTACCCTGTTCGCCCAAACCCGATCCACCAAGGATAAAAATTTTGGATGATCCGCCCAGAAATCAAAAAACTTAAAAGGCATCCGTCGACGAGGGAGATCCACAATCTTAACAATCATAGGAGAGTGATCAGAAACACTAGAAGGAAGAAAATGCGCCTCTGAACCTCGAAAGGAAATATCCCACTTCAAGTTGACCAAAGCTCGATCTAACTTTCGAAGAATAGGATCAACCGTACGATGATTAAACCAAGTATAGAAGCACCCATTAAATCGCAGATCATCCAACCCAGACTCAGCTAAACAATTAGAAAAGTCATCTTTCCAATGAGGCCAAGAATTGGAGCCTCCAACACTCTCAACCGAAGACTTAATAGCATTAAAGTCACCCATCACAATCCAAGCACTATTCTCCCATTCCACTCCGCTCGCCACTAAATCAGCCCACAACGCCTCCCTACGAACATTACAATTATCACCGTACACAATCGAAATCATACACTCCCAAGTAGAATCAACAGAAGAAACTCTACAATGGATAACTTGTTCAGAAGATCCGACAACCAAAACAGTAACATCGAACGGATTCCAACAAATCCAAATCCTCCCCAAAGAGGAAAAATTATAATTGCACTCCACCTTCCAAGACCGGTCAATGTTCTTAAGAATAACATCTTTATTTTTCTCCAGAACTTTCGTTTCCACTAAACCACACAAAGACAATTTCTCATCTTTAATCAAATTGCGAACCTCTCTTTGCTTTAAAGGGTCATTAAGACCCCTAATATTCCAGCACCCAAAAATCATAATAAATATACAAAGATAAGAAGAAATCCCCACAAATCTATCTCCACTTACCCCCCTTAGGGGAGGAGTGCTTCTTATTCTTCTTACCCTTACTACTGGAACCTTTCTTCTTCTTTTTCTTTTCCAGAGAATCCTTCACTTTTGAAGCCAAAGCATTACGAGGAGGGCTAGAATCACTACCATCCTCACCATGACCAGCCTCATCATTACCACAAATAGCACCCCCATCATCACAAAGAGCATCCCTGACATCAACATAAACATTAGCCCCATCCTTACAAAGAACAGCCCCTGCATCACAAACAGTGTCCAAAATTGCTAAAGGAGTACCCTCTTCCATTACTTCCAAATTCAGAGTATGGTCATTGCCCTAAATTAAGATGATTATCAACATTTTCCACAAGCGGAACACTAGCACTATTCCCCATAGTAGATAATTCTCCACCCTTGTTCTTTTTTTTAACCTCAACCCAAACCGGTCGTTTAGGCCCCAACGAGTCTTCGTACCTCTTCTTCATATCATGAACATCAACCCCTCCATTTCCGGTAACCATATTCACATTGTCACCCAAATCTTGAACGCTTTGTTTACATATACCCGGCGCATGCCCAAACACCTTACAAATATTACACCTAGAAGGAAGCCACTCATAAACAGCATAAATAGTCAGTTGCTGCAGTTAATGTTGTCCTTGGTCAGTTCCAAGCTCTTTCTGGGTTGATTCCTAATCCTAGCAAGAGCAATCTTTTTGTGGCTGGTGTGTCTTCTGAGACTAAGCAAGAGTTACATGGGATTCTTGGTTTTCAGGAAGGGGTATTACCTGTCAGATATCTTGGGGTTCCTCTGATTTCTACTAAGCTTACGGCAGTGGATTGTAGGGTTCTTGTCGACAGAATTGTAGCGAGAGTTAAGAGTTGGACTAGTAGGGTTCTTTCTTTTGCAGGGAGGCTTCAGCTCATTCAATCTGTATTGTTCTCTATTTAGGTGTATTGGTCCTCCATTTTTATCTTGCCTAAGTCAGTGGTGATTAAGGTTGAAACTACTTTGCGTAGTTTTCTTTGGAAGGGTTCAGATTTAGGTAAAGGTGGGGCAAAGGTTGCATGGTCTTCGGTGTGTTTACCAAAGGAAGAGGGTGGTCTCGGTATTAAGAGCGTTGAGTGCTGGAATAAAGCTGCCATAAGTAAGCATTTGTGGGCTGTCTGTAGCAATTTGAGGTCTTCTGTCTGGGTCTCGTGGGTTAGATCTACTCTGCTTAAGGGAAAGAATGTGTGGGAGGTTAGGTGCCCTGGGGATTGCTCGTGGAGTTGGAGGAAAATTCTAGGCCTTCGGTGTCTTGTGCGGCGGTTGATGCAGTTTCGGGTGGGTAATGGGGAGGATATTTCTCTTTGGTTTGATTATTGGCATCCGTTGGGTCCTTTGGTGGAGGTGTTTGGGCGACGGATTATTTATGATTCTGGTTTTGGTCTTCATGCTAGGGTGGCGGATGTTGTTCAGGGGAGGGATTGGGCTTGGCCTCGTTCCCTGACCGGGAATTGGATGGACATTATCAGTAGTATCCCTGCTTCCTTCAGGCCTAATAACTCTCAAGCTGATACTTTGTGTTGGGTTGAGGACTCTCGGAGGGCTTTCTCTATTCGTAATGCTTGGGAGGCTCTTCGGTCCCGGCAGCTAGCGGTGGATTGGTTTAGATCCGTTTGGCATTCTAAATCAATTCCTAGACATGCTTTCATCTTCTGGTTGGCCATTAGGGGTGCTCTTTCTACTCAAGATAAGCTTCTTGTTTATGGCTTGATTCCAGCTATTCGTTGTGTGTTTTGTGGAGGGAGTTGTGAGGATGTCCCTCATCTCTTTTTTTATTGTTCTTATTCTTGCGAGGTTTGGTTTGCTCTTTTAAGGAAGTGCAGATTACCTCTGCGTGCTCGGAGCTGGGAGGATACTATTCTTTGGTCTTGCCATTTCCGCGGTCGGCAACTTCGTGGGTGGGTGGTGCGTATTATGCTTGCGGCTGCTGTCTATGCTATTTGGCGTGAGCGGAATGCTAGGATGCATGGCGAGTTTTTTTTTTTGGATAATGTAAGTATATTAACCAAAGAGACAAAACAAAAGCAAAGGGGCATACCCCAGCGAGAAGATCACAAGGTCAGACAAGGGACAGGCCCCCTACCAACCGAAACTCAAAAAACAGCAAAGCAATAAAAGCTAAGCACAAAACCTGTCATAGGGTACAGCCAAAAGAACCCACCAAACCCCATAAAAGGCAAAACAAGCGAATTACAAAAAAATAGAATCAGATAAACCCCAAGACTGGTGGAGCCACCTATTAGTAGGAGAAGGCATCACACCAGATAAGGAATTAAGCCGCATACAAACATCTCTGACAATGGAACGAACAACCATGGTAACAGGTTTAGGTAACTCGCCATGCATCCTAGCATTCCGCTCACGCCAAATAGCATAGACAGCAGCCGCAAGCATAATACGCACCACCCACCCACGAAGTTGCCGACCGCGGAAATGGCAAGACCAAAGAATAGTATCCTCCCAGCTCCGAGCACGCAGAGGTAATCTGCACTTCCTTAAAAGAGCAAACCAAACCTCGCAAGAATAAGAACAATCAAAAAAGAGATGAGGGACATCCTCACAACTCCCTCCACAAAACACACAACGAATAGCCGGAATCAAGCCATAAACAAGAAGCTTATCCTGAGTAGAAAGAGCACCCCTAATGGCCAACCAAAAGATGAAAGCATGTCTAGGAATTGATTTAGAATGCCAAACGGATCTAAACCAATCCACCGCTAGCTGCCGGGACCGAAGAGCCTCCCAAGCATTACGAATAGAGAAAGCCCCCCGAGAGTCCTCAACCCAACACAAAGTATCAGCTTGAGAGTTATTAGGCCTGAAGGAAGCAGGGATACCACTGATAATGTCCATCCAATTCCCGGTCAGGGAACGAGGCCAAGCCCAATCCCTCCCCTGAACAACATCCGCCACCCTAGCATGAAGACCAAAACCAGAATCATAAATAATCCGTCGCCCAAACACCTCCACCAAAGGACCCAACGGATGCCAATAATCAAACCAAAGAGAAATATCCTCCCCATTACCCACCCGAAACTGCATCAACCGCCGCACAAGACACCGAAGGCCTAGAATTTTCCTCCAACTCCACGAGCAATCCCCAGGGCACCTAACCTCCCACACATTCTTTCCCTTAAGCAGAGTAGATCTAACCCACGAGACCCAGACAGAAGACCTCAAATTGCTACAGATAGCCCACAAATGCTTACATATGGCAGCTTTATTCCAACACTCAACGCTCTTAATACCGAGACCACCCTCTTCCTTTGGTAAACACACCGAAGACCATGCAACCTTTGCCCCACCTTTACCTAAATCTGAACCCTTCCAAAGAAAACTACGCAAAGTAGTTTCAACCTTAATCACCACTGACTTAGGCAAGATAAAAATGGAGGACCAATACACCTGAATAGAGAACAATACAGATTGAATGAGCTGAAGCCTCCCTGCAAAAGAAAGAACCCTACTAGTCCAACTCTTAACTCTCGCTACAATTCTGTCGACAAGAACCCTACAATCCACTGCCGTAAGCTTAGTAGAAATCAGAGGAACCCCAAGATATCTGACAGGTAATACCCCTTCCTGAAAACCCAGAATCCCAAGTAACTCTTGCTTAGTCTCAGAAGACACACCAGCCACAAAAAGATTGCTCTTGCTAGGATTAGGAATCAACCCAGAAAGAGCTTGGAACTGACCAAGGACAACATTAACTGCAGCAACTGATTCCCTCTCTGCCCTACAGAAAACCATAAGATCATCCGCAAAGCATAAATGCGAAATACCAATCTTCCCACACCGCCAATGGTATGCAAACTGACCCTCCTGCTCCATAATATGCATCAACCCCGAGAAGACCTCCATAGCCAGCACAAATAAATAAGGGGACATAGGATCCCCCTGCCTCAAACCTCGGCCACTAGCAAAGAAACCATTCAACTCGCCATTGATAGAAATCGAGAAACGGGGAGTGGAAATGCACTCAGAAATCCAAGTTATCATCTGCTCTGGGAAGCCTAAAATCTGTAAAATAGCCACTAAGAAATCCCACCGCACAGAATCATAAGCTTTCATTAAATCTACCTTCAGCGCACACCTAGGATGACCCCCATCACGATGATAGTTCCTTAACAATTCCTGCGACAGTAATATATTATCACTAATCCTCCTACCAGCAACGAAGGCCGACTGAAAAGGACTAACAACATCAGGCAGCACCATCTGAACTCGATTCGCAATAATTTTGGCAATGCATTTGTAGATAGTGTTACAACACGAAATAGGCCTAAAATCCCCAACCTTAGAAGGATTAGGAACCTTAGGAATAAGAGCAACCACAGTAGCATTCACTTGCTTGAGCAATCTCCCGGAGCTAAAAAACGAATGAATAGCACGAAGAAAATCATCACCAACAACAGACCAAGCTTTCTTGAAGAAAGTAGCATTATACCCATCCGGACCAGGAGCTTTATTATCTTTTAAAGAGAACAAAACTGCCTTAATTTCAACATCGCTAACCTCTCTACCCAAGGTAGCACACTGATCACCAGAGATACTCTTCGGGAGAGCCCGCCTCACTAAATCAAGGTCAATCCTAGGGCATCCAGCAGGCTGTCTCAGAAGTGTCTCAAAGAAGTTCACCACCGTTGATTTAACTTCAATAGGCTCCTCCACACGATTACCATGCTCATCGGTAAGAGATAATACCTTACTCCTACTACATCGTTGTCTCATCGATCGAAAAAAGAACTTAGAATTCCTATCTCCCAAATTAATCCACTGAACCCGGGACTTTTGTCTCAAAAAACTCTCTTCATCTCTACTCAAATCACCATAAAGCTTCACCAACCGAGACTCCTCCCCATGTAAAGAAATGTTCGTAGGCTGCCTCTGAATATCCCATTGCACAGACTCTAAATCATGCTTAGCTTGCTGCACCCTAGAAGACAAGTCAGAATAACACTCCCTATTAAGTTTCTTAAGCTCCACTTTCAATCTTTTTAGCTTCTTACATAGCTGAAACATAGGAGACCCATCTACCCTTTCCGCCCAAACTCGATCCACCAAGGATAAAAATTCTGGATGATCCGCCCAGAAATCAAAAAACTTAAAAGGCACCCGTCGCCGAGGGAGATCCACAATCTTAACAATCATAGGAGAGTGATCAGAAATACTGGAAGGAAGAAAATGCGCCTCAGAACCTCGAAATGAAATATCCCACTTCAAATTGACCAAAGCTCGATCTAACTTTCGAAGAATAGGATCAACCGTACGATGATTTGACCATGTATAGAAGCACCCATTAAATCGCAGATCATCCAACCCAGACTCAGCTAAACAATTAGAAAAGTCGTCTTTCCAATGTGGCCAAGAATTGGATCCTCCAACACTCTCAACCGAAGACTTAATAGCATTAAAGTCACCCATCACAATCCAAGCACTATTCTCCCATTCCACTCCGCGCGCCACTAAATCAGCCCACAACGCCTCCCTACGAACATTACAATTATCACCGTACACTATCGATATCATACACTCCCAAGTAGAATCAACCGAAGAAACTCTACAATGGATAACTTGATCAGAAGATCCGACAACCAAAACAGTAACATCGAACGGATTCCAACAAACCCAAATCCTCCCCAAAGAGGAAAAATTATAATTGCACTCCACCTTCCAAGACCGGTCAATGGTCTTAAGAATAACATCTTTATTTTTCTCCAGAACTTTCGTTTCCACTAAACCACACAAAGACAATTTCTCATCTTTAATTAAATTGCGAACCTCTCTTTGCTTCAAAGGGTCATTAAGACCCCTAATATTCCAGCACCCAAAAATCATAATAAATATACAAAGATAAGAAGAAACCCCCACAAATCTATCTCCACTTACCCCCCCTAGGGGAGGAGTGCTTCTTATTCTTCTTACCCTTACTACTAGAACCTTTCTTCTTCTTTTTCTTTTCCAGCGAATCCTTAACTTTTGAAGCCAAAGCATTACGAGGAGGACTAGAATCACTACCATCCTCACCATGACCAGCCTCATCCTTATCACAAAGAGCATCTCCATCATCACAAAGAGCATCCCTGTCATCAACATAACCATTAGCCCCATCCTTACAAAGAACAGCCCCTGCATCACAAACAGTGTCCAGAATTGCTAAAGGAGTACCCTCTTCCGTTACTTCCAAATTCAGAGTATGGTCATTGCCCTCCATTGGCACTAAATTAAGATGATTATCAATATTTTCCATAAGCGGAACACTAGCACTGTTCCCCATAGTAGATAATTCTCCACCCTTGTTCTTTTTTTTAACCTCAACCCAAACCGGTCGTTTAGGTCCCAACGAGTCTTCTTGCCTCTTCTTCATATCATGAACATCAACCCCTCTATTTCCTGTAACCAGATTCATATTGTCACCCAAATCTTGAACACTTGGTTTACATATACCCGACGCATGCCCAAACACCTTACAAATATCACACCTAGAAGGAAGCCACTCATAAACAGCATAAATAGTTTTCCACTCCCCATTAGCACATTGAATATCAAACTCATTAATGACATCCTTCGAAGCATCAACCTCAACACACACACGAGCAAAGCTAAGACGTTTCCTAGCTAATGTAATGTGATCGGCATGTAATGGAATGCCCAAAGCACTAACTGCAAAACTCAGGCCCTTAGAAGTCCAATATTCAAAAGGTAGATTATAAAGTTTAACCCATACAGGAATATTGCGTAACTCATCTTTAGACAAGGATAAACTAGGCTGCCACCTTTTAAGAACAAGCAATTTATTCACTATATGCCATGGACCTTTTTCAAGAACTTCACAAGCATGGTCAAGACTATCAAACTTGAAAATAAAGAACCCTTGTTCCGAAGATAAGACTTCTTTAAGGCCAAACCTACCCCAAATTTTATGAACTATTGAATTCACTACGGGGAATGGAATTCGCTTATCCACAAAGTACCCTATCAAGGAAGTTCTCCATTCTTCACTTCCCTCAATAGCTACCTCAACCGGAGGGCTAACTTTAATTCTTCCATTTTCTTCAGTAGGTTTAAAATATTGTAAGGATTCAAAGGTAGAAGATCGTACCTCACAAGCAATAGGAGAAGAATTCTGGACAGCCTTAGCATAAGATGGTTTCAGCCCTTGATCATGCATGGAAGAAGGTGTTGAAAATGGTCCAAGATCAGCCCCTCCTTGTCCAAAGCTACCAAGACCCGAAATTGAGCCCAAAGCACTCGATTTCGGCCCAATTACACCCACATCAGACCCAAAATGCAAGTTACCAAGCTTTTCCTTTCTATTATCATCTCTTGCAAGCCCAACTCCACCATAATTCGAAGGTGATTCAATAACATTAATCCTTGGCCCAGCTAATTTTGTAGAATCAGCCCCATTAGCTCCAATTTCGTGCCCAACATTACCAATACCCGAAATTGAACCCAAAGCACCACATTTTGACTCTATTACCCCCATTCCTTGCTGAATACTTTTATTTAGTGGAGGAAGGTCATCAACAACCACCTTCCTTTGACAATTTTGGCCATTAATGTCAATATTAGCATCCTTATGTTGAAAAATCCGCCCATGAGAATCATCCATCCTTTGAATTATTTGCCCCTTGCACATGTCTCCAACCACCACTTGAAAATTGTGTCCATTATTATCTCTATGCAACACCTCATTCAACAAGTCTTCACCCTTGTCACCAATGTCAACTACACCTATCTTCTTGTCCAATCCCGAAATAGTTGAAAGACAACCAATTCTTCCTTTGGAGACAGCTCCTACTCCATCACAATTATCATCCATTTCAAGAGACCTACTACTTACACCAAAAGAGACATTTTTCATTGCACCACCATTACCAAATTCAGTTTTAACAACTCCAGCTGAAGCTTTATCAAGACAGCCCTTCATACCATTGAATTTCAAAGAAGAAACATGGTTGCCATCCTTCATACCACCATCAACAATAGAGGGCATATCATGGCAGCCCTTCATTACCCCTTCATGACAGCTCTTTATCCCATTGATCATCAAAGAAGAAGAAGAAACATGGTCTCCATCCTTCTTGACACCACCATCTATAGATGATATATCATGACAGCCCATGACTAGCCCTTCATGATAACCATTCACTCCATTGGAACTCAAAGAAGAAACACGGTCTCCACCCTTCTTCACACCACCATCAGCTATATGATAGCCCTCCATTCCATTTGAGATCAAAGAAGAAATATGGTCTCCATCCTTCTTCACACCACCAGCAGTAGGATTTTGGGTTTGATCTACCAAAACCCTACATCCCTTCATTCCATTGGTTGAAGACAAGTTGCAGCTCGAATTAGCCTTCATTTCATTGGTTGAAGACAAGTTGCAGCTCGAATTAGCCTTAAAACCACCAAGATTGGCCACATTAAAATCATCCATATCAGAAAAGCAAACTAAAACTTCTAATAAATTAAAGAAAACGGACCAGCAAACCTAAAACTAAAGAAGAACGAAAATTGAGCTTGTAATCATCAAAAGAAATCAATAATGATCCCAAAGAGAGAATAGAAAAAAATTAAGAAGAACACTCAAAAATTTCTAGAGAGAAGGCAGAGCATTTTCTCTCTCTAAAACCCTCATTTTTGACGCCGGGGATCTGGTTGTGACTTTGCATGGCGAGTTACCTAAACCTGTTACCATGGTTGTTCGTTCCATTGTTAGAGATGTTTCTATGCGGCTTAATTCCTTATCTGGTGTGATGCCTTCTCCTACTAATAGGTGGCTCCACCAGTCTTGGGGTTTATCTGATTCTATTTTTTTTTTGTAATTCGCTTGTTTTGCCTTTTATGGGGTTTGGTGGGTTCTTTTGGCTGTACCCTATGACAGGTTTTGTGCTTAGCTTTTATTGCTCTGCTGTTTTTTGAGTTTCGGTTGGTAGGGGGCCTGTCCCTTGTCTGACCTTGTGATCTTCTCGCTGGGGTATGCCCCTTTGCTTTTGTTTTGTCTCTTTGGTTAATATACTTACATTATCCAAAAAAAAAAAAAGAATATCAAACTCATTAATGACATCCTTCGAAGCATCAATCTCAACACACACACGAGCATAGCTAAGACGTTTCCTAGCTAATGTAATGTAATCGGCATGCAATGGAATGCCCAAAGCACTAACTACAAAGCTCAGGCCCTTAGAAGTCCAATATTCAAACGGAAGATTGTAAAGTTTAACCCATACAGGAATATTGCGTAACTCATCTTTAGATAAGGATAAACTAGGCTGTGATGTGAACCCGTAAGGTTATATAACCCCCAAACCCACACTCAATTTGTTTTACACCCAAGAACTCCCAAAAATCAGATTCTTCAACCTCCTAGACCCGATGAATACTCAATCCACGAACCCGGAAGTATAAACACTCAAGAACGCCACAAAGGAAGCCTTCCTTTGATAAGTTCAGTAGTTCTATCAAGAACAAGTAGGTGAAACGAAATTTCACTCAAGTTTTGTATTAATTGATCAATGGTTTCATAAAATGACTTACAAATGAGTTTAAATAGAAAATGAAATGTCTTGGAACAACCCTCCAAGCATGGGAAATGAAAGCAAGTAAAGGAAGGTGTGATTTGTTGACTAGGAAGCTTTGAACTCAATAAAAACGTGCAACACAATTATCAAATGAAGATAACACAATTGTCAAAGTAAGACAACAATTGTCAAAGTAAGACAGCTTCTGGATACTTTGAAATAACCGACCATATCTTCCTCGTGTGACCTCCAATAGATCTGATTCCAAATTGAAAGTTGAAGATAAGATCATGAACTTTGACAAGTCCTACTCACACGTCTCTAGAAACCTAACCGTTCACACGTTATGAATTTCCAAAGTTATCCCTTCGAATTAGCAAGTTGCATCTTCCTTAACTTGAATTACATTCACTAAGGTTGGGCCCTCCTTTTGCAAGTCCATTCCTTCCATGGGCCTCCATGAATATGCCTGAGCCCAAATCCCTTGAATTAGCCCACTCAATGCATTTTTGAATTTCTTAGTACGTGCTCTTGTAACCGGCCCAACGGGAACTTGGATTGGATCGGCATTCCATGCTCTTGTGCTAGATAAGTCTTCATCATTCCCCTCCTCTTGAAAAGGATTTGTCCTCAAATCAAGGTCATCACCTGCATCAAAAGGACTTAAATCAGAAACATTGAATGTAGCACTTACATTATACTCACCGGGCAAGTCTAGCTTATACGCATTATCATTGATGCGTTCTAGGACTTGAAAAGGACCATCCCCTCTAGGTAGTAGCTTGGATTTCCTCTGGGTCGGAAATCGCTCCTTGCGCATATGCACCCAAACCCATTCTCCAGGTTCGAAGACCATCTGTCGTCGGCCCTTATTGGCTTGTTTTTCATATTGCTCCGTTCGCCGTTCAATGTTGACCTTTGCTTTCTCATGAATCTGCTTTACAAGTTCAGCTTTTCTTTTCCCATCTAAATTCACATGCTCAGACATTGGTAATGGTGATAAATCCAAAGGAGTTAAAGGATTAAAACCATAAACAATCTCAAATGGTGAAAATTTAGTAGCAGAATGAACAGAACGATTATAAGCAAACTCAACATGCGGTAAGCATTCTTCCCATGTTTTAATGTTCTTTTTGATAATTGCACGCAACAAGGTAGATAAGGTCCTATTTACTACTTCTGTTTGACCATCAGTTTGAGGATGACAAGTAGTTGAAAACAACAACTTAGTTCCTAACTTAGCCCATAAGGTCTTCCAGAAATAGCTTAAGAACTTAGCATCCCTATCAGAAACAATTGTTCTAGGCACGCCATGTAAGCGAACAATTTCTTTAAAGAACAAATCTGCAACATGTGAAGCATCATCAGTCTTGTGACATGGAATAAAATGTGCCATTTTAGAAAATCTATCCACGACAACAAACACGGAATCTCTTCCCCTTTTTGACCTAGGCAAACCTAATACAAAATCCATTGAAATATCAATCCAAGGTTCACTAGGAATTGGAAGTGGTGTATATAAGCCATGGGGTTGTACTCGGGATTTCGCTTGCCTACATGTGACACACCTACCACAAAGTCTCTCAACATCTCGTTTCATGTGTGGCCAATAGAAGTGTTCTTGCAGAACGGCTAAGGTTTTAGCTACCCCAAAGTGTCCCATTAGCCCTCCCCCATGTGATTCTCTCACCAGCAAATCTCGCAAGGAACAATTTGGTATACACAATTTATTGTCTCGAAACAAGAAACCCTCATGTCTAAAATACTTACCACTGGCACTCTTTTCACAAGATACATAATCTTCACAAAAATCACAATCTAAAGGATATAAATCTTTAATATGCTCAAAACCAAGAATCTTAGCATCAAGAGTAGATAGAAGAGTGTACATTCGAGAAAGTGCATCAGCAACGATGTTCTCCTTACCTTGTTTATATCGAATAACGTACGGAAAAGTCTCAATGAATTCGACCCATCGTGCATGCCTCTTATTCAACTTGTGTTGGCCTTTAAGGTGTTTTAAGGACTCATGATCGGTGTGAATCACGAATTCTTTAGGCCACAAGTAATGTTGCCATGTCTGTAAAGCCCGAACCAATGCATACAGCTCTTTATCATAAGTCGGGTAGTTTAAGGCTGCCCCACTTAGTTTCTCACTGAAGTAAGCAATTGGTCGTCCCTCCTGCATTAATACTGCACCTATACCAATACCTGAAGCATCACATTCAATTTCAAACGTTTTATTAAAGTTAGGTAAAGACAATAAAGGGGCGTTGGTCAGCTTGTGCTTAATCAATTGAAACGCCTTCTCTTGTTCTTCTCCCCACTTGAATCCAACGTTCTTTTTTATTACTTCGGTAAGCGGTGCGGCCAATGAGCTAAAATCTTTCACAAACCGTCGGTAGAAACTAGCAAGTCCATGAAAACTTCTTACATTACCTACAGTCGTGGGACTCGGCCACTCTTGAATTGCACTTACCTTCTCCTCATCAACCTGTATACCCTGTGCACTAACAACAAATCCTAGAAACACAAGTTTATTGGTGCAAAAGGTACACTTTTTCAGATTAGCAAACAACTTTTCTTTCCTGAGTACATCTAAGACAGATTTTAAATGCACTACATGTTCATCCAAGTTTTTGCTATATATGAGAATATCATCAAAATAAACAACTACGAATTGTCCAATGAAAGCTCGCAAAACATGGTTCATTAATCTCATGAAAGTACTAGGAGCATTAGTTAACCCAAAAGGCATAACTAACCATTCATACAAACCATATTTTGTTTTAAACGCAGTTTTCCACTCATCACCTTCTTTCATTCTAATCTGATGGTATCCACTTTTCAAATCAACTTTAGAAAATACACAAGAACCATGCAATTCATCTAGCATATCATCTAAGCGAGGAATAGGATGTCGATACTTTACCGTTATATTGTTAACAGCGCGGCAATCAACACACATTCTCCATGAGCCGTCCTTCTTAGGAACCAAAATAACTGGAACAGCACAAGGACTCATGCTTTCCTGAACATACCCTTTTTTCATTAATTCATCAACCTGCCTTTGAAGCTCCTTTGTCTCCTCGGGATTACTGCGATAGGCTGGTCGGTTTGGAATGGTTGCGCCGGGTACAAAATCAATTTGATGCTCAATCCCTCGAATAGGTGGCAAACCATCTGGAATTTCCTCGGGAAAAACATCATCAAATTCCTGCAAGAGAGATAAAACAGAGCTAGGCAAAGAAGCCTCAAGTTGGTTAACATTTAAACATTCTTCCTTATACATAAGTATAAGTATGGGTTTGTTGGACAACATCGCTCTTTTAACATCACTCGCTCTAGCATAAAAATTTGTTTTTCTCTCTTCTTTTCTTTCAATGGCCGTTTCTCTCTCATTTTTTTCTTTCTTTTTTGTCTCGGCCTCTTTTTCTTTTGCTCTCATTTTCTGTTTCTCACTCTCTTGTTGCAACCTCAATTGATCCTCATAAACTTGTTGTGGTGTCAAAGGAACTAGAGTGATTGTCCTTTGGTTATGCACGAAAGAGTACTTGTTGGTGAAGCCATCATGACTAACACGTCGGTCAAACTGCCATGGTCGTCCTAGTAACAAGTGCCCTGCTTGCATTGGAACTACGTCGCATAACACTTTGTCTTCATATTTTCCGATTTGAAAAGAAATCATAACTTGTTTGTTCACCTTTACCTCACCACTATCGTTTAGCCATTGCAACTTGTAAGGTCGGGGGTGTTTAATTATTGGCAAGCCTAACCTTTCCACCATAAGAGTGCTAGCAACATTAGTACAACTACCACCATCTATTATCATACTACATACCTTGTTATTAACATGGCACCTAGTATGGAAAATGTTTTCTCGTTGTACTTCTTCTTTTTTGACTTGGACACTTAGCGCTCGCCTTGCCACCAACATCTCTCCTTGGACAGCGTATTCTTCATTATCAGCATCCTCCAATGGTGGCATAGAGTCGGTGTTTTCTTCGTCATCTTCTGATTCGACCTCTCCATTATCTCGTATCACCATAACTCTTTTGTTTGGACATTGGCTAGCTATGTGACCCCTGCCTTGACACTTAAAACACTTAATATCACGATTCCTAGAAGTGGAAGAATCGGATTTACCTTGATTTCCATTGTTTGTTGCTTCTGGCTTTTGCTCGGCCTTAGGCTTCATCATCGGCTGCTTCTCATCTTTCTTCCAATGATTTGGTCTCCAAGCTGATGAACTAGAATTTTGGCTTGGACGTGTATTACCCCTTCTTTTGAGCTGGTTCTCTATTTTTATTGCCATGTGAACCATGTCCTCCAACTCCACATAATGTTGCAATTCCACCACATTGGTAATTTCACGATTCAAACCTGCCAAGAACCTAGACATTGTTGCTTCCCGATCCTCCTCTATATTTGCTCGAATCATAGCGACCTCCATCTCCTTATAATATTCCTCCACACTTCGATTGCCTTGTCGAAGACTTTGCAACTTGTTGTATAGCTCCCGGTAGTAATAGCTCGGGACGAATCGCTTCCTCATCACTGCTTTCATCTCCTCCCACGTCTCTATTGGACGCTCCCTATTTCTCCTCCTGTTCATCACCAATTGATCCCACCAAACAATAGCATATTCAGAAAATTCAATGGCAGCAAGTTTTACCTTCTTATTCTCGGAATAATTGTGGCAATCGAACACTAGCTCCACCTTCTTTTCCCATTCGAGATAAACCTCCGGATCATTTTTCCCTTGAAACGATGGAATCTTCATTTTGATACTACCCAAGTTATTATCTTCACGATTCCTAACTACCCCATTTTGACCCCGAAATCCTCTTCTCGGTACTCCTTCATGCCTACCTCCTCTAGGCCTATTTCTACCCATTTCAACTTCAGATTCGAAATCATCATCATCCCCACTTCTAAGCTCACGTTCTCTCTCAGATACATCTCCGAAAACACCACGCCTATTTTGTCTACCCAAGTTCAAAGGTTGTTCCCTTTGTATACGAGCTATAACCTCATCTTGTTGATCCATCCTATCTCTAATATCCCCAAAAACCACGTTCATTCGCTCGAATTGCTGCTGCATGGCCTTCAGAACAATGGACATGTTCTCCTCTCTAGGTGTTGAATCACTTTGGTTCGACATTATAGAAAGCTGCAATGAAAGAGTTAGAAAAAAAAAAATCCTCACAATCCTCACGTGTTTGCACTCAAGATACCACTCCACTCGTGTTTCACTCTAATAGGCTTTTCTCGATGCTGTGCTCACACTCTCTTGCCTTTTTCCACTCTTTATTTTCACCCTCAAGTCCTATAAGAACTAATTGAACTTAACAAAGAAAAAATAACCAATGTATGAATATTCTAACCAACAAAAAACCCACGAAATAACAACACAACCAGAATATATATATATATATATTTTGGATAATGATTTTTTTTTTTTTTTTTTTTTTTTTGGATAATGAACACAACTCACAACACAACCTAGCACTATTCCCCATAGTAGATAATTCTCCACCCTTGTTCTTTTTTTTAACCTCAACCCAAACCGGTCGTTTAGGCCCCAACGAGTCTTCGTACCTCTTCTTCATATCATGAACATCAACCCCTCCATTTCCGGTAACCATATTCACATTGTCACCCAAATCTTGAACGCTTTGTTTACATATACCCGGCGCATGCCCAAACACCTTACAAATATTACACCTAGAAGGAAGCCACTCATAAACAGCATAAATAGTCAGTTGCTGCAGTTAATGTTGTCCTTGGTCAGTTCCAAGCTCTTTCTGGGTTGATTCCTAATCCTAGCAAGAGCAATCTTTTTGTGGCTGGTGTGTCTTCTGAGACTAAGCAAGAGTTACATGGGATTCTTGGTTTTCAGGAAGGGGTATTACCTGTCAGATATCTTGGGGTTCCTCTGATTTCTACTAAGCTTACGGCAGTGGATTGTAGGGTTCTTGTCGACAGAATTGTAGCGAGAGTTAAGAGTTGGACTAGTAGGGTTCTTTCTTTTGCAGGGAGGCTTCAGCTCATTCAATCTGTATTGTTCTCTATTCAGGTGTATTGGTCCTCCATTTTTATCTTGCCTAAGTCAGTGGTGATTAAGGTTGAAACTACTTTGCGTAGTTTTCTTTGGAAGGGTTCAGATTTAGGTAAAGGTGGGGCAAAGGTTGCATGGTCTTCGGTGTGTTTACCAAAGGAAGAGGGTGGTCTCGGTATTAAGAGCGTTGAGTGCTGGAATAAAGCTGCCATAAGTAAGCATTTGTGGGCTGTCTGTAGCAATTTGAGGTCTTCTGTCTGGGTCTCGTGGGTTAGATCTACTCTGCTTAAGGGAAAGAATGTGTGGGAGGTTAGGTGCCCTGGGGATTGCTCGTGGAGTTGGAGGAAAATTCTAGGCCTTCGGTGTCTTGTGCGGCGGTTGATGCAGTTTCGGGTGGGTAATGGGGAGGATATTTCTCTTTGGTTTGATTATTGGCATCCGTTGGGTCCTTTGGTGGAGGTGTTTGGGCGACGGATTATTTATGATTCTGGTTTTGGTCTTCATGCTAGGGTGGCGGATGTTGTTCAGGGGAGGGATTGGGCTTGGCCTCGTTCCCTGACCGGGAATTGGATGGACATTATCAGTAGTATCCCTGCTTCCTTCAGGCCTAATAACTCTCAAGCTGATACTTTGTGTTGGGTTGAGGACTCTCGGAGGGCTTTCTCTATTCGTAATGCTTGGGAGGCTCTTCGGTCCCGGCAGCTAGCGGTGGATTGGTTTAGATCCGTTTGGCATTCTAAATCAATTCCTAGACATGCTTTCATCTTCTGGTTGGCCATTAGGGGTGCTCTTTCTACTCAAGATAAGCTTCTTGTTTATGGCTTGATTCCAGCTATTCGTTGTGTGTTTTGTGGAGGGAGTTGTGAGGATGTCCCTCATCTCTTTTTTTATTGTTCTTATTCTTGCGAGGTTTGGTTTGCTCTTTTAAGGAAGTGCAGATTACCTCTGCGTGCTCGGAGCTGGGAGGATACTATTCTTTGGTCTTGCCATTTCCGCGGTCGGCAACTTCGTGGGTGGGTGGTGCGTATTATGCTTGCGGCTGCTGTCTATGCTATTTGGCGTGAGCGGAATGCTAGGATGCATGGCGAGTTACCTAAACCTGTTACCATGGTTGTTCGTTCCATTGTTAGAGATGTTTCTATGCGGCTTAATTCCTTATCTGGTGTGATGCCTTCTCCTACTAATAGGTGGCTCCACCAGTCTTGGGGTTTATCTGATTCTATTTTTTTGTAATTCGCTTGTTTTGCCTTTTATGGGGTTTGGTGGGTTCTTTTGGCTGTACCCTATGACAGGTTTTGTGCTTAGCTTTTATTGCTCTGCTGTTTTTTGAGTTTCGGTTGGTAGGGGGCCTGTCCCTTGTCTGACCTTGTGATCTTCTCGCTGGGGTATGCCCCTTTGCTTTTGTTTTGTCTCTTTGGTTAATATACTTACATTATCCAAAAAAAAAAAAGAATATCAAACTCATTAATGACATCCTTCGAAGCATCAATCTCAACACACACACGAGCATAGCTAAGACGTTTCCTAGCTAATGTAATGTAATCGGCATGCAATGGAATGCCCAAAGCACTAACTACAAAGCTCAGGCCCTTAGAAGTCCAATATTCAAACGGAAGATTGTAAAGTTTAACCCATACAGGAATATTGCGTAACTCATCTTTAGATAAGGATAAACTAGGCTGTGATGTGAACCCGTAAGGTTATATAACCCCCAAACCCACACTCAATTTGTTTTACACCCAAGAACTCCCAAAAATCAGATTCTTCAACCTCCTAGACCCGATGAATACTCAATCCACGAACCCGGAAGTATAAACACTCAAGAACGCCACAAAGGAAGCCTTCCTTTGATAAGTTCAGTAGTTCTATCAAGAACAAGTAGGTGAAACGAAATTTCACTCAAGTTTTGTATTAATTGATCAATGGTTTCATAAAATGACTTACAAATGAGTTTAAATAGAAAATGAAATGTCTTGGAACAACCCTCCAAGCATGGGAAATGAAAGCAAGTAAAGGAAGGTGTGATTTGTTGACTAGGAAGCTTTGAACTCAATAAAAACGTGCAACACAATTATCAAATGAAGATAACACAATTGTCAAAGTAAGACAACAATTGTCAAAGTAAGACAGCTTCTGGATACTTTGAAATAACCGACCATATCTTCCTCGTGTGACCTCCAATAGATCTGATTCCAAATTGAAAGTTGAAGATAAGATCATGAACTTTGACAAGTCCTACTCACACGTCTCTAGAAACCTAACCGTTCACACGTTATGAATTTCCAAAGTTATCCCTTCGAATTAGCAAGTTGCATCTTCCTTAACTTGAATTACATTCACTAAGGTTGGGCCCTCCTTTTGCAAGTCCATTCCTTCCATGGGCCTCCATGAATATGCCTGAGCCCAAATCCCTTGAATTAGCCCACTCAATGCATTTTTGAATTTCTTAGTACGTGCTCTTGTAACCGGCCCAACGGGAACTTGGATTGGATCGGCATTCCATGCTCTTGTGCTAGATAAGTCTTCATCAGGCTGCCACCGTTTAAGAACAAGCAATTTATTCACTATATGCCATGGACCTTTTCAAGAACTTCACAAGCATGGTCAAGACTATCAAACTTGAAAATAAAGAACCCTTGTTCCGAAGATAAAACTTCTTTAAGCTCAAACCTACCCCAAATTTTATGAACTACTGAATTCATTACGGGGAAAGGAATTCTCTTATCCACAAAGTACCCTATCAAGGAAGTTCTCCATTCTTCACTTCCCTCAATAGCTACCTCAACCGGAGGGCTAACTTTAATTCTTCCATTTTCTTCAGTTGGTTTAAAATATTGTAAGGATTCAAAGGTAGAAGATCGTACCTCACAAGCAATAGGAGAAGAATTCTGGACAGCCTTAGCATAAAATGGTTTCAGCCCTTGATCATGCATGGAAGAAGGTGTTGAAAATGGTCCAAGATCAGCCTCTCCTTGTCCAAAGCTACCAAGACCCGAAATTGAACCCAAAGCACTCGATTTCGGCCCAATTACGCCCACATCAGACCCAAAATGCAAGTTACCAAGCTTTTCCTTTCTATGATCATCTCTTGCAAGCCCAAATCCACCATAATTCGAAGGTGATTCAATAACATTAATCCTTGACCCATCTAATTTTGTGGAATCAGTCCCATTAGCTCCAATACCCGAAATTGAGCCCAAAGCACCAAAGTTTGACTCTATTACCCCCATTCCTTGCTGACTAGTATTATTTAGTGAAGGAAAGTCATCACCAACCACCTTCCTTTGACAATTTTGGCTATTAAGGTCAATACTAGCCACCTTATTTTGAAAAACTTGTCCATGAGAATCATTCATCATTTGAATTAATTGCCCATTCACATGATCTCATTCAACAAGTCTTCACTCTTTTCATCAATGTCAACCATAGCTTTCTTCTTGTCCAATCCCGAAATTGTTGAGAGACAACCAGCCTTCACATGGTTTTCACCCAAAACCAGATTTCTACCTTCACCCAAAACCAGATTTTCATCTTCCTCATCATGCAACACCCCATGAAGAACATCATCATGCTTGAATTCAATCCCATTTACACAACCAACAACTCCATGCCTATCATGTGTTGTTTTATTTGATTGCAATCCCGAAACAGTAGCAAAACAACCATCCTTTGAGCAATTCTCACCCAAATTCGGACTTCTTCCTTCTACAGCACCAATACCATGAGGCAAATTTGAAGGAACAAGTTTTGTAGACACGCAACAGCCGGAAACATCCTTAATATCACCATCTATCAGTCCCAAAATAGAATGAGTTGTTGAAGACAAGTTGGATCCCGAATTTGCCTCCTTACGTTGAATCTCCATATTCTGATCAAAACCGTGATCCTTCTTGTTTTCAAGCAGTCCCGAGGCATATATTCCATTTGAGATCAGAGAAGAAACATGGTCTCCATCCTTCTTCACACCACCAGCAGTAGAATTTCGGGTTTGATCTACCAAAACCCTACATTTCTTCATTCCAATGGACATTAAAGAAGAAACATGGTATTCACCCTTCTTCACACCACCAGCAGCTAATGAATCACCAACCATGACACCAACCAACACACCAAGAAGAAGATAGCAGTCACAAACCAACAATAAGAAACAAACACAACACAAACTCACAACCTGCCGAAGGGTTTTAGAGAGAGAAAATGCTCTGCCTTCTCTCTAGAATTTTTTGAGTGTTCTTCTTGATTTTTTTTCTATTCTCTCTTTGGGATCATTATTGATTTCTTTTGATGATTACAAGCTCAATTTTCGTTCTTCTTTAGCTTTAGGTTTGCTGGTCATTTTCTGGGCAGTTTTTTAGCTTGTTTTGTGCCATGGTATGCTTGTGATTTTGGGTTGGGTTTATGATCGTCATCTTCCTCTTGGTGATCACGAGCTCATCTCCCTCTCTTTTAGTGTTATTTTGCTGGTCCATTTTCCCTTATTTTCTGGGCAGTTCTGGATTGCTTGTTTGCCATGGTGGATGATTCTACTTTGGCCAATCTTGTGACTGATTTTGCTTGTGATTTTGAGCTGCGTTTTGTCTTTATTGTTGGGTGGTGATCATCATCTTCTTCTTGTTATATTGGTTGGAGCCATGGTTAGTGGTTCTTTAGCTGCTGGTGATGTAAAGAAGGGTGGTATGAAGAGTGGAGACATTGTTTCCGGGTGTTGCGTGTCTACAAAACTTGTTCCTTCGAATTTGCCTCATGGTATTGGTGCTGTAGAAGGAAGAAGTCCGAATTTGGGTGAGAATTGCTCAAAGGATGGTTGTTTTGCTACTGTTTCGGGATTGCAATCAAATAAAACAACACATGATAGGCATGGAGCTGTTGGTTGTGTAAATGGGATTGAATCCAAGCATGATGATGTTCTTCATGGGGTGTTGCATGATGAGGAAGATGAAAATCTGGATTTGGGTGAAGGTAGAAATATGGTTTTGGGTGAAAACCATGTGAAGGCTGGTTGTCTCTCAACAATTTCGGGATTGGACAAGAAGAAAGCTATGGTTGACAATGATGAAAAGAGTGAAGACTTGTTGCATGAGATCATGTGCAATGGGCAATTAATTCAAATGATGAATGAATTATGGACAAGTTTTCCAAAATAAGGTGGCTAGTATTGACCTTAATAGCCAAAATTGTCAAAGGAAGGTGGTTGGTGATGACTTTCCTTCACTAAATAATACTAGTCAGCAAGGAATGGGGGTAATAGAGTCAAATTTTGGTGCTTTGGGCTCAATTTCGGGTATTGGAGCTAATGGGACTGATTCCACAAAATTAGATGGGCCAAGGATTAATGTTATTGAATCACCTTCGAATTATGGTGGATTTGGGCTTGCAAGAGATGATCATAGAAAGGAAAAGCTTGGTAACTTGCATTTTGGGTCTGATGTGGGCGTAATTGGGCCGAAATCGAGTGCTTTGGGTTCAATTTCGGGTCTTGGTAGCTTTGGACATGGAGGGGCTGATCTTGGACCATTTTCAACACCTTCTTCCATGCATGATCAAGGGCTGAAACCATCTTATGCTAAGGCTGTCCAGAATTCTTCTCCTATTGCTTGTGAGGTACGATCTTCTACCTTTGAATCCTTACAATATTTTAAACCAACTGAAGAAAATGGAAGAATTAAAGTTAGCCCTCCGGTTGAGGTAGCTATTGAGGGAAGTGAAGAATGGAGAACTTCCTTGATAGGGTACTTTGTGGATAAGAGAATTCCTTTCCCCGTAGTGAATTCAGTAGTTCATAAAATTTGGGGTAGGTTTGGCCTTAAAGAAGTTTTATCTTCGGAACAAGGGTTCTTTATTTTCAAGTTTGATAGTCTTGACCATGCTTGTGAAGTTCTTGAAAAAGGTCCATGGCATATAGTGAATAAATTGCTTGTTCTTAAACGGTGGCAGCCTAGTTTATCCTTGTCTAAAGATGAGTTACGCAATATTCCTGTATGGGTTAAACTTTACAATCTTCCGTTTAAATATTGGACTTCAAAGGGCCTGAGTTTTGTAGTTAGTGCTTTGGGCATTCCATTGCATGCTGATCACATTACATTAGCTAGGAAACGTCTTAGCTTTGCTCGTGTGTGTGTTGAGATTGATGCTTCGAAGCATGTCATTAATGAGTTTGATATTCAATGTGCTAATGGGGAGTGGAAAACTATTTATGCTGTTTATGAGTGGCTTCCTTCTAGGTGTAATATTTGTAAGGTGTTTGGGCATGCGTCGGGTATATGTAAACAAAGCGTTCAAGATTTGGGTGACAATGTGATTATGGTTACCGGAAATGGAGGGGTTGATGTTCATGATATGAAGAAGAGGCACGAAGACTCGTTGGGGCCTAAACGACCGGTTTGGGTTGAGATTAAAAAAAAGAACAAGGGTGGAGAATTATCTACTATGGGGAATAGTGCTAGTGTTCCGCTTGTGGAAAATGTTGATAATCATCTTAATTTTGGTACCAATGGAGGGCAATGACCATACTCCGAATTTGGAAGTAATGGAAGAGGGTACTCCTTTAGCAATTTTGGACACTGTTTGTGATGTAGGGGCTGCGCTTTGTAAGTATGGGGCTAATGGTTATGTTGATGACAGGGATGCTCTTTGTGATGATGGGGGTGCTATTTGTGGTAATGATGAGGCTGGTCATGGTGAGGATGGTAGTGATTCTAGCCCTCCTCGTAATGCTTTGGCTTCAAAAGTTAAGGATTCTCTGGAAAAGAAAAAGAAGAAGAAAGGTTCCAGTAGTAAGGGTAAGAAGAATAAGAAGCACTCCTCCCCTAAGGGGGGTAAGTGGAGATAGATTTGTGGGGGTTTCTTCTTATCTTTGTATATTTATTATGATTTTTGGGTGCTGGAATATTAGGGGTCTTAATGACCCTTTGAAGCAAAGAGAGGTTCGCAATTTGATTAAAGATGAGAAATTGTCTTTGTGTGGTTTAGTGGAAACGAAAGTTCTGGAGAAAAATAAAGATATTATTCTTAAGACCATTGACCGGTCTTGGAAGGTGGAGTGCAATTACAATTTTTCCTCTTTGGGGAGGATTTGGATTTGTTGGAATCCGTTCGATGTTACTGTTTTGGTTGTCGGATCTTCTGAACAAGTTATCCATTGTAGCGTTTCTTCTGTTGATTCTACTTGGGAGTGTATGATTTCGATTGTGTACGGTGATAATTGTAATGTTCGTAGGGAGGCGTTGTGGGCTGATTTAGTGGCGCGCGGAGTGGAATGGGAGAATAGTGCTTGGATTGTGATGGGTGACTTTAATGCTATTAAGTCTTCGGTTGAGAGTGTTGGAGGCTCCAATTCTTGGCCTCATTGGAAAGATTACTTTTCTAATTGTTTAGCTGAGTCTGGGTTGGATGATCTGCGATTTAATGGGTGCTTCTATACTTGGTCTAATCATCGTTCGATTGATCCTATTCTTCGAAAGTTAGATAGAGCTTTGGTCAACTTGAATTGGGATATTTCCTTTCGAGGTTCAGAGGCGCATTTTCTTCCTTCTACTGTTTCTGATCACTCTCCTATGATTGTTAAGATTGTGGATCTCCCTCGGCGACGGGTGCCTTTTAAGTTTTTTGATTTCTGGGCGGATCATCCATAATTTTTATCCTTGGTGGATCGGGTTTGGGCGGACAGGGTGGATGGGTCTCCTATGTTTCAGCTTTGTAAGAAGCTAAAAAGATTGAAAGTAGAGCTTTGCGTAGTTTTCTTTGGAAGGGTTCAGATTTAGGTAATGGTGGGGCCAAGGTTGCATGGTCTTCGGTGTGTTTACCAAAGGAAGAGGGTGGTCTCGGTATTAAGTGCGTTGAGTGTTGGAATAAAGCTGCCATAAGTAAGCATTTGTGGGCTGTCTGTAGCAATTTGAGGTCTTCTGTCTGGGTCTCGTGGGTTAGATCTACTCTGCTTAAGGGAAAAAAATGTGTGGGAGGTTAGGTGCCCTGGGGATTGCTCGTGGAGTTGGAGGAAAATTCTAGGCCTTCGGTGTCTTATGCGGCGGTTGATGCAGTTTCGGGTGGGTAATGGGGAGGATATTTCTCTTTGGTTTGATTATTGGCATCCGTTGGGTCCTTTGGTGGAGGTGTTTGGGCGACGGATTATTTATGATTCTGGTCTTGGTCTTCATGCTAGGGTGGCGGATGTTGTTCAGGGAAGGGATTGGGCTTGGCCTCGTTCCCTGACCGGGAATTGGATGGACATTATCAGTGGTATCCCTGCTTCCTTTAGGCCTAATAACTCTCAAGCTGATACTTTGTGTTGGGTTGAGGACTCTCGGGGGGCTTTCTCTATTCGTAATGCTTGGGAGGCTCTTCGGTCCCGGCAACCAGCGGTGGATTGGTTTAGGTCCGTTTGGCATTCTAAATCAATTCCTAGACATGCTTTCATCTTCTGGTTGGCCATTAGGGGTGCTCTTTCTGCTCAGGATAAGCTTCTTATTTATGGCTTGATTCCGGCTATTCGTTGTGTGTTTTGTGGAGGGAGTTGTGAGGATGTCCCTCATCTCTTTTTTGATTGTTCTTATTCTTGCGAGGTTTGGTTTGCTCTTTTAAGGAAGTGCAGATTACCTCTGCGTGCTCGGAGCTGGGAGGATACTATTCTTTGGTGTTGCCATTTCCGCGGTCGGCAACTTCGTGGGTGGGTGGTGCGTATTATGCTTGCGGCTGCTGTCTATGCTATTTGGCGTGAGCGGAATGCTAGGATGCATGGCGAGTTACCTAAACCTGTTACCATGGTTGTTCGTTCCATTGTCAGAGATGTTTGTATGCGTCTTAATTCCTTATCTGGTGTGATGCCTTCTCCTACTAATAGGTGGCTCCACCAGTCTTGGGGTTTATCTGATTCTATTTTTTTGTAATTCGCTTGTTTTGCCTTTTATGGGGTCTGGTGGATTCTTTTGGTTGTACCTATGACAGGGTTTGTGCTTAGCTTTTATTGCTTTGCTGTTTTTTGAGTTTCGGTTGGTAGGGGGCCTGTCCCTTGTCTGACCTTGTGATCTTCTCGCTGGGGTATGCCCCTTTGCTTTTGTTTTGTCTCTTTGGTTAATATACTTACATTATCCAAAAAAAAAAACTCACAACAAACAAAGCACCATTGGAATGAACCAGCAAACTTAAATCTAAAGAAGAATGAAAATTGAGCTTGTAATCATCAAAAGAAATCAATAATGATCACAAAGAGAGAATAGAAAAAAATCAAGAAGAACAATCAAAAATATTCTAGAGAGAAGGCAGAGCATTTTCTCCATGAACTCATCAACCTGCCTTTGAAGTTCCTTTGTCTCCTAAGCGTGATTAACTTAATAAGCATAAGCTTCTTATTACGCTCAGCCTCTTGGGTATAGAAAGAATTGACAGAGTTATCTGTAGAAACCCAAGCTTTAATATCTTTAAACAATATCCAGAGAATACTGGGGTTCAATGATATTCTTTGAAAGATAGAGTAAAGTTGAAGAGAAGAAAAGCGTTCTTCTTCAAGCTTAACTCTAATCAACAGAGTTGAACTAGAAAACTTATTTTTATGAAGAGAATTAGTCTTCATAACCAGTGACACAACTGGTCTGTTAAGAACAAAAGTTCTTTTAGGTTCAATAGAATGAAACCTAGTTTTACTAGTAGAATCCTTAATGTTCCACAATGAATCTTTTTTTTGGATAATGTAAGTATATTAACCAAAGAGCCAAAACAAAAGCAAAGGGGCATACCCCAGTGAGAAGATCGCAAAATCAGACAAGGGACAGGCCCCCTACCAACCGAAACTCAAAAAATAGCAAAGCAATAAATCTACTACATGCTTCTTACCTAAACATGACCAAGGAGGATTTTGGTATGATTGGGGTAAGTGGCTGAATTTAGAGAAGAGAGTTCTATCAAACTCCTCTATAGAACTTTGCAACTCTTTCGGGTTACATTCCAATGTCTTATTACGATTAATGGAATTTGTACTAATAAGGTTGTTGACCTTATTAAGTCTATGTAGAACCCTGCAATAATCAGTTATATTGATTTTGGGTTTAGTAGACTTGTGATCTAAGACAAGAGGTATTGTCTTTGAGGGTTTTAACCATTGGTTAAAATAAATCAAAGGTTTATTCCTCATGTGTAGTCTATTCTTATCATAAAGAATGACTGTGGAATTCTTAGCAGAGAATTCTGCTGACTGAAGAACCAAAGGTTCTAAAGGTTGAATTATTGGATTCAGAATTCTAAGATCCAAAACAAACTGAGAAGATTGATCCTTATCTTGATTAAGAGGAGAATCAGAATCTTCGCCTGGTTTCAAAGGCTGAGAAGAATTAATTAATTCTTCACTTGAAATGTCAGCCTCAATATTAAAAGATCTTATGGGTTGATAAGTATTAACAACCAGATCTTCTACAGGCTTATATCCTATATTACTAGGCTGATGGAAATCAACCATTGGCTGAAGAGAATCAACCATTTGATTATCACAAGATTGAGAGTTCAAGTTTCTCAACTCTTGTGTGTTAGTAGACTGGGAAGATTCAGTCTTAACTATGATAGGCTGGAAAGATACAGCCTTATCAGCTAATTGGGATTCTTTTCCCAATTTATCTGTATTAGCAATAGATAAATTATCTATGCTTCTAGTAGATATTTTATCAGAAGTAATACTGATATTTTTGCTAGAGGAGCTAACTTCACTATCAAGTTTTGCTAACCTCTTGTAGATCTCAGATAACAATAAATTATTGTAAGAGAGTACATGACAAACAGGAATATCTGGCAAAGGCTTAGAATGAGCCAATTGCACATTTTTTTTTGGATAATGTAAGTATATTAACCAAAGAGACAAAACAAAAGCAAAGGGGCATACCCCAGCGAGAAGATCACAAGGTCAGACAAGGGACAGGCCCCCTACCAACCGAAACTCAAAAAACAGCAAAGCAATAAAAGCTAAGCACAAACCCTGTCATAGGGTACAGCCAAAAGAACCTACCAAACCCCATAAAAGGCAAAACAAGCGAATTACAAAAAAATAGAATCAGATAAACCCCAAGACTGGTGGAGCCACCTATTAGTAGGAGAAAGCATCACACCAGATAAGGAATTAAGACGCATACAAACATCTCTGACAATGGAACGAACAACCATGGTAACAGGTTTAGGTAACTCGCCATGCATCCTAGCATTCCGCTCACGCCAAATAGCATAGACAGCAGCCGCAAGCACCTCATTCAACAAGTCTTCACCCTTGTCACCAATGTCAACCACACCTTTCTTCTTGTCCAATCCCGAAATAGTTGAAAGACAACCAATTCTTCCTTTGGAGACAGCTCCTACTCCATCACAATTATCATCCATTTCAAGAGACCTACTACTTACACCAAAAGAGACATTTTTCATTGCACCACCATTACCAAATTTAGTTTTAACAACTCCAGCTGAAGCTTTATCATGACAGCCCTTCATACCATTGAATTTCAAAGAAGAAACATGGTTGCCATCCTTCATACCACCATCAACAATAGAGGGCATATCATGGCAGCCCTTCATTACCCCTTCATGACAGCTCTTTATCCCATTGATCATCAAAGAAGAAGAAGAAACATGGTCTCTATCCTTCTTGACACCACCATCTATAGATGATATATCATGACAGCCCATGACTAGCCCTTCATGATAACCATTCACTCCATTGGAACTCAAAGAAGAAACATGGTCTCCACCCTTCTTCACACCACCATCTGATGAAGACTTATCTAGCACAAAGGCGAGGTAACCTGCGGATTCGAAGGGATAACTTTGGAAATTCATAACGTGTGAACGGCTAGGTTTTTGGAGGCGTGTAAGGAGGTCTTTTCAAAGTTCATGATCTTATCTTCAACTGTGATGTTGGAATCAGATCCATTGGAGACCACACGAGGAAGCTTTGGTCGGTTATTTCAAAGTATCCAGAAGCTGTCTTACTTTGACAATTGTGTTATCTTCCTTTGACATTTGTATTGCACGTTTTTATTGAGTTCAAACCTTTCTAGTCAACAAAATCACACCTTGCTTTACTTATTTTCGTTTCCCATGCTTGGAGGGTTGTTCCAAGACATTTCATTTTCTATTTAAACTCATTTGTAAGTCATTTAATAGGCAGAGATGAATTTTAATATAGAAATGTGAGTTTAAGTCTCTCTTGGGTTCTTTGAAGAACCTACGAACTTATCAGATTACTCTGTGGCGTTCGTACCTTGACTTATCAATCAAGTTTGCCATCCTTGATTGTGGCGTCCTCCTAATACCAAGGTTCGCACCTTCTCTATAGGTGTTGGGTCGCGGTTTCCATCCTAAACCTGAAAGTAGAACGGTCCTAGGCAGTAACTTGTTTCGGGTTTCGTCACAAGTTGACGTATCATTTGGTATCAGAGACTGGTTTCGGGTTTCGTCACAAGTTGACGGGGTTCGTATCATTTGGTATCAGAGAGCTGGTTCCGGGTTTCGTCACAAGTTGACGGGGTTCGCATCATTTGGTATCAGAGCCAAGGCTCTAGTCTCGGGTTTATTCTATCCTTATGTTTTTGTTTTCTATTCAAATCCATCGTATATTGTTGTTCGTTTGTAGTTCATATCATTCGTTATCATTTCATGTGTAATTCGTATTGTTTCACATCAATAAGTGATGACCTTGATTTGAGGACAAATCCTTTTCAAGAGGAGGGGAATGATGAAGACTTATCTAGCACAAAGGCGAGGTAACCTGCTGATTCGAAGGGATAACTTTGGAAATTCATAACGTGTGAACGGCTAGGTTTTTGGAGGCGTGTAAGGAGGTCTTTTCAAAGTTCATGATCTTATCTTCAACTTTGATGTTGGAATCAGATCCATTGGAGACCACACGAGGAAGCTTTGGTCGGTTATTTCAAAGTATCCAGAAGCTGTCTTACTTTGACAATTGTGTTATCTTCCTTTGACATTTGTATTGCACGTTTTTATTGAGTTCAAACCTTTCTAGTCAACAAAATCACACCTTGCTTTACTTATTTTCGTTTCCCATGCTTGGAGGGTTGTTCCAAGACATTTCATTTTCTATTTAAACTCATTTGTAAGTCATTTAATAGGCAGAGATGAATTTTAATATAGAAATGTGAGTTTAAGTCTCTCTTGGGTTCTTTGAAGAACCTACGAACTTATCAGATTACTCTGTGGCGTTCGTACCTTGACTTATCAATCAAGTTTGCCATCCTTGATTGTGGCGTCCTCCTAATACCAAGGTTCGCACCTTCTCTATAGGTGTTGGGTCGCGGTTTCCATCCTAAACCTGAAAGTAGAACGGTCCTAGGCAGTAACATTGTTACGGGTTTCGTCACAAGTTGATGGGGTTCATATCATTTGGTATCAGAGATGGTTACGGGTTTCATCACAAGTTGGTGGGGTTCGTATCATTTGGTATCAGAGCCGGTTACGGGTTTCGTCACAAGTTGATGGGGTTCGTACCACCATCAGCTATATGATAGCCCTTCATTCTATTTGAGATCAAAGAAGAAACATGGTCTCCATCCTTCTTCACACCACCAGCAGTAGGATTTTGGGTTTGATCTACCAAAACCCTACATCCCTTCATTCCATTGGTTGAAGACAAGTTGCAGCTCGAATTAGCCTTAAAACCACCAAGATTGGCCACATTAAAATCATCCATAGTAGTAAAAACAAACTAAATGGAATTTTAGTGAGAGAAAATGCTCTAACTTCTCTCTAGAATTTCTTTGAGTGTTCTTCTCTTCTCTCTTTTCTATTCTCTCTTCGTGATTATTATTGAATTTCTTTGATGATTACGAGCTCAATTTTCGTTTTCTTTAGTTTTAGGTTTGCTGGTTCGTTTTCTTTAATTCATTAGAAGTTGTTTTAGTTTGTTTTTACTACTATGGATGATTTTAATGTGGCCAATCTTGGTGGTTTTAAGGCTAATTCGAGCTGCAACTTGTCTTCAACCAATGGAATGAAGGGATGTAGGGTTTTGGTAGATCAAACCCAAAATCCTACTGCTGGTGGTGTGAAGAAGGATGGAGACCATGTTTCTTCTTTGATCTCAAATGGAATGAAGGGCTATCATATAACTGATGGTGGTGTGAAGAAGGGTGGAGACCATGTTTCTTCTTTGAGTTCCAATGGAGTGAATGGTTATCATGAAGGGCTAGTCATGGGCTGTCATGATATATCATCTATAGATGGTGGTGTCAAGAAGGATGGAGACCATGTTTCTTCTTCTTCTTTGATGATCAATGGGATAAAGAGCTGTCATGAAGGGGTAATGAAGGGCTGCCATGATATGCCCTCTATTGTTGATGGTGGTATGAAGGATGGCAACCATGTTTCTTCTTTGAAATTCAATGGTATGAAGGGCTGTCATGATAAAGCTTCAGCTGGAGTTGTTAAAACTGAATTTGGTAATGGTGGTGCAATGAAAAATGTCTCTTTTGGTGTAAGTAGTAGGTCTCTTGAAATAGATGATAATTGTGATGGAGTAGGAGCTGTCTCCAAAGGAAGAATTGGTTGTCTTTCAACTATTTCGGGATTGGACAAGAAGAAAGGTGTGGTTGACATTGGTGACAAGGGTGAAGACTTGTTGAATGAGGTGTTGCATAGAGATAATAATGGACACAATTTTTAAATAGTGGTTGGAGACATGTGCAAGGGGCAAATAATTCAAAGGATGGATGATTCTCATGGGCGAATTTTTCAACATAAGGATGCTAATATTGACATTAATGGCCAAAATTGTCAAAGGAAGGTGGTTGTTGATGACCTTCCTCCACTAAATAAAAGTATTCAGCAAGGAATGGGGGTAATAGAGTCAAAATGTGGTGCTTTGGGTTCAATTTCGGGTATTGGTAATGTTGGGCACGAAATTGGAGCTAATGGGACTGATTCTACAAAATTAGATGGGCCAAGGATTAATGTTATTGAATCACCTTCGAATTATGGTGGATTTGGGCTTGCAAGAGATGATAATAGAAAGGAAAAGCTTGGTAACTTGCATTTTGGGTCTGATGTGGGTGTAATTGGGGCGAAATCGAGTGCTTTGGGCTCAATTTCGGGTCTTGGTAGCTTTGGACAAGGAGGGGCTGATCTTGGACCATTTTCAACACCTTCTTCCATGCATGATCAAGGGCTGAAACCATCTTATGCTAAGGCTGTCCAGAATTCTTCTCCTATTGCTTGTGAGGTACGATCTTCTACCTTTGAATCCTTACAATATTTTAAACCTATTGAAGAAAATGGAAGAATTAAAGTTAGCCCTCCGGTTGAGGTAGCTATTGAGGGAAGTGAAGAATGGAGAACTTCCTTGATAGGGTACTTTGTGGATAAGCGAATTCCATTCCCCGTAGTGAATTCAATAGTTCATAAAATTTGGGGTAGGTTTGGCCTTAAAGAAGTCTTATCTTCGGAACAAGGGTTCTTTATTTTCAAGTTTGATAGTCTTGACCATGCTTGTGAAGTTCTTGAAAAAGGTCCATGGCATATAGTGAATAAATTGCTTGTTCTTAAAAGGTGGCAGCCTAGTTTATCCTTGTCTAAAGATGAGTTACGCAATATTCCTGTATGGGTTAAACTTTATAATCTACCTTTTGAATATTGGACTTCTAAGGGCCTGAGTTTTGCAGTTAGTGCTTTGGGCATTCCATTACATGCCGATCACATTACATTAGCTAGGAAACGTCTTAGCTTTGCTCGTGTGTGTGTTGAGGTTAATGCTTCGAAGGATGTCATTAATGAGTTTGATATTCAATGTGCTAATGGGGAGTGGAAAACTATTTATGCTGTTTATGAGTGGCTTCCTTCTAGGTGTAATATTTGTAAGGTGTTTGGGCATGCGTCGGGTATATTCGTTGGTCTTTGTAAGGATGGGGCTAATGGTTATGTTGATGACAGGGATGCTCTTTGTGATGATGGAGATGCTCTTTGTGATAAGGATGAGGCTGGTCATGGTGAGGATGGTAGTGATTCTAGTCCTCCTCGTAATGCTTTGGCTTCAAAAGTTAAGGATTCTCTGGAAAAGAAAAAGAAGAAGAAAGGTTCTAGTAGTAAGGGTAAGAAGAATAAGAAGCACTCCTCCCCTAGGGGGGGTAAGTGGAGATAGATTTGTGGGGGTTTCTTCTTATCTTTGTATATTTATTATGATTTTTGGGTGCTGGAATATTAGGGGTCTTAATGACCCTTTGAAGCAAAGAGAGGTTCGCAATTTGATTAAAGATGAGAAATTGTCTTTGTGTGGTTTAGTGGAAACGAAAGTTCTGGAGAAAAATAAAGATGTTATTCTTAAGACCATTGACCGGTCTTGGAAGGTGGAGTGCAATTATAATTTTTCCTCTTTGGGGAGGATTTGGGTTTGTTGGAATCCGTTCGATGTTACTGTTTTGGTTGTCGGATCTTCTGAACAAGTTATCCATTGTAGAGTTTCTTCTGTTGAT
The DNA here is from genome assembly GCA_003430845.1 of Xanthoceras sorbifolium. Lineage (NCBI taxonomy): Eukaryota > Viridiplantae > Streptophyta > Magnoliopsida > Sapindales > Sapindaceae > Xanthoceras > Xanthoceras sorbifolium. The sequence continues at coordinate 5,947,104 of CM010612.1, read as the reverse complement.
TCTACTTGGGAGTGTATGATATCGATAGTGTACGGTGATAATTGTAATGTTCGTAGGGAGGCGTTGTGGGCTGATTTAGTGGCGCGCGGAGTGGAATGGGAGAATAGTGCTTGGATTGTGATGGGTGACTTTAATGCTATTAAGTCTTCGGTTGAGAGTGTTGGAGGATCCAATTCTTAGCCACATTGGAAAGACGACTTTTCTAATTGTTTAGCTGAGTCTGGGTTGGATGATCTGCGATTTAATGGGTGCTTCTATACATGGTCTAATCATCGTACGGTTGATCCTATTCTTCGAAAGTTAGATCGAGCTTTGGTCAATTTGAAGTGGGATATTTCATTTCGAGGTTCTGAGGCGCATTTTCTTCCTTCCAGTGTTTCTGATCACTCTCCTATGATTGTTAAGATTGTGGATCTCCCTCGGCGACGGGTGCCTTTTAAGTTTTTTGATTTCTGGGCGGATCATCCAGAATTTTTATCCTTGGTGGATCGAGTTTGGGCGGAAAGGGTGGATGAGTCTCCTATGTTTCAGCTATGTAAGAAGCTAAAAAGATTGAAAGTGGAGCTTAAGAAATTTAATAGGGAGTGTTATTCTGACTTGTCTTCTAGGGTGCAGCAAGCTAAGCATGATTTAGAGTCTGTGCAATGGGATATTCAGAGGCAGCCTACGAACATTTCTTTACATGGGGAGGAGTCTCGGTTGGTGAAGCTTTATGGTGATTTGAGTAGAGATGAAGAGAGTTTTTTGAGACAAAAGTCCCGGGTTCAGTGGATTAATTTGGGAGATAGGAATTCTAAGTTCTTTTTTCGATCGATGAGACAAAGATGTAGTAGGAGTAAGGTATTATCTCTTACCGATGAGCATGGTAATCGTGTGGAGGAGCCTAGTGAAGTTAAATCAATGGTGGTGAACTTCTTTGAGACACTTCTGACACAGCCTGCTGGATGCCCTAGGATTGACCTTGATTTAGTGAGGCGGGCTCTCCCGAAGCGTATTTCTGGTGATCAGTGTGCTACCTTGGGTAGAGAGGTTAGTGATGTTGAAATTAAGGCAGTTTTGTTCTCTTTAAAAGATAATAAAGCTCCTGGTCCGGATGGGTATAATGCTACTTTCTTCAAGAAAGCTTGGTCTGTTGTTGGTGATGATTTTCTTCGTGCTATTCATTCGTTTTTTAGCTCCGGGAGATTGCTCAAGCAAGTGAATGCTACTGTGGTTGCTCTTATTCCTAAGGTTCCTAATCCTTCTAAGGTTGGGGATTTTAGGCCTATTTCGTGTTGTAACACTATCTACAAATGCATTGCCAAAATTATTGCGAATCGAGTTCAGATGGTGCTGCCTGATGTTGTTAGTCCTTTTCAGTCGGCCTTCGTTGCTGGTAGGAGGATTAGTGATAATATATTACTGTCGCAGGAATTGTTAAGGAACTATCATCGTGATGGGGGTCATCCTAGGTGTGCGCTGAAGGTAGATTTAATGAAAGCTTATGATTCTGTGCGGTGGGATTTCTTAGTGGCTATTTTACAGATTTTAGGCTTCCCAGAGCAGATGATAACTTGGATTTCTGAGTGCATTTCCACTCCCCGTTTCTCGATTTCTATCAATGGCGAGTTGAATGGTTTCTTTGCTAGTGGCCGAGGTTTGAGGCAAGGGGATCCTATGTCCCCTTATTTATTTGTGCTGGCTATGGAGGTCTTCTCGGGGTTGATGCATATTATGGAGCAGGAGGGTCAGTTTGCATACCATTGGTGGTGTGGGAAGATTGGTATTTCGCATTTATGCTTTGCGGATGATCTTATGGTTTTCTGTAGGGCAGAGAGGGAGTCAGTTGCTGCAGTTAATGTTGTCCTTGGTCAGTTCCAAGCTCTTTCTGGGTTGATTCCTAATCCTAGCAAGAGCAATCTTTTTGTGGCTGGTGTGTCTTCTGAGACTAAACAAGAGTTACTTGGGATTCTTGGTTTTCAGGAAGGGGTATTACCTGTCAGATATCTTGGGGTTTGTTGGAATCAAAAAACTTAAAAGGCACCCGTCGCCGAGGGAGATCCACAATCTTAACAATCATAGGAGAGTGATCAGAAACAGTAGAAGGAAGAAAATGCGCCTCTGAACCTCGAAAGGAAATATCCCAATTCAAGTTGACCAAAGCTCTATCTAACTTTCGAAGAATAGGATCAATCGTACGATGATTAGACCAAGTATAGAAGCACCCATTAAATCGCAGATCATCCAACCCAGACTCAGCTAAACAATTAGAAAAGTCATCTTTCCAATGAGGCCAAGAATTGGAGCCTCCAACACTCTCAACCGAAGACTTAATAGCATTAAAGTCACCCATCACAATCCAAGCACTATTCTCCCATTCCACTCCGCGCGCCACTAAATCAGCCCACAACGCCTCCCTACGAACATTACAATTATCACCGTACACAATCGAAATCATACACTCCCAAGTAGAATCAACAGAAGAAACGCTACAATGGATAACTTGTTCAGAAGATCCGACAACCAAAACAGTAACATCGAACGGATTCCAACAAACCCAAATCCTCCCCAAAGAGGAAAAATTGTAATTGCACTCCACCTTCCAAGACCGGTCAATGGTCTTAAGAATAACATCTTTATTTTTCTCCAGAACTTTCGTTTCCACTAAGCCACACAAAGACAATTTCTCATCTTTAATCAAATTGCGAACCTCTCTTTACTTCAAAGGGTCATTAAGACCCCTAATATTCCAGCACCCAAAAATCATAATAAATATACAAAGATAAGAAGAAACCCCCACAAATCTATCTCCACTTACCCCCCTTAGGGGAGGAGTGCTTCTTATTCTTCTTACCCTTACTACTGGAACCTTTCTTCTTCTTTTTCTTTTCCAGAGAATCCTTAACTTTTGAAGCCAAAGCATTACGAGGAGGGCTAGAATCACTACCATCCTCACCATGACCAGCCTCATCATTACCACAAATAGCACCCCCATCATCACAAAGAGCATCCCTGTCATCAACATAACCATTAGCCCCATCCTTACAAAGCGCAGCCCTTGCATCACAAACAGTGTCCAAAATTGCTAAAGGAGTACCCTCTTCCATTACTTCCAAATTCGGAGTATGGTCATTGCCCTCCATTGGTACTAAATTAAGATGATTATCAACATTTTCCACAAGCGGAACACTAGCACTATTCCCCATAGTAGATAATTCTCCACCCTTGTTCTTTTTTTTAACCTTAACCCAAATCGGTCGTTTAGGCCCCAACGAGTCTTCGTGCCTCTTCTTCATATCATGAACATCAACCCCTCCATTTCCGGTAACCATATTCACATTGTCACCCAAATCTTGAACGCTTTGTTTACATATACCCGGCGCATGCCCAAACACCTTACAAATATTACACCTAGAAGGAAGCCACTCATAAACAGCATAAACAGTTTTCCACTCCCCATTAGCACATTGAATATCAAACTCATTAATGACATCCTTCGAAGCATCAATCTCAACACACACACGAGCAAAGCTAAGACGTTTCCTAGCTAATGTAATGTGATCAGCATGCAATGGAATGCCCAAAGCACTAACTACAAAACTCAGGCCCTTTGAAGTCCAATATTCAAACGGAAGATTGTAAAGTTTAACCCATACAGGAATATTGCATAACTCATCTTTAGATAAGGATAAACTAGGCTGCCACCATTTAAGAACAAGCAATTTATTCACTATATGCCATGGACCTTTTTCAAGAACTTCACAAGCATGGTCAAGACTATCAAACTTGAAAATAAAGAACCCTTGTTCCGAAGATAAAACTTCTTTAAGGCCAAACGTACCCCAAATTTTATGAACTACTGAATTCACTACGGGGAAAGGAATTCTCTTATCCACAAAGTACCCTATCAAGGAAGTTCTCCATTCTTCACTTCCCTCAATAGCTACCTCAACCGGAGGGCTAACTTTAATTCTTCCATTTTCTTCAGTTGGTTTAAAATATTGTAAGGATTCAAAGGTAGAAGATCGTACCTCACAAGCAATAGGAGAAGAATTCTGGACAGCCTTAGCATAAGATGGTTTCAGCCCATGATCATGCATGGAAGAAGGTGTTGAAAATGGTCCAAGATCAGCCTCTTATCAAAATGCAAGTTACCAAGCTTTTCCTTTCTATGATCATCTCTTGCAAGCCCAAATCCACCATAATTCGAAGGTGACTCAATAAGATTAATCCTTGGCCTATCTAATTTTGTGGAATCAGTCCCATTAGCTCCAATACCCGAAATTGAGCCCAAAGCACCAAAGTTTGACTCTATTACCCCCATTCCTTGCTGATTAGTATTATTTAGTGAAGGAAAGTCATCACCAACCACCTTCCTTTGACAATTTTGGCTATTAAGGTCAATACTAGCCACCTTATTTTGAAAAACTTGTCCATGAGAATCATTCATCATTTGAATTAATTGCCCATTGCACATGATCTCATGCAACAAGTCTTCACTCTTTTCATCATTGTCAACCATAGCTTTCTTCTTGTCCAATCCCGAAATTGTTGAGAGACAACCAGCCTTCACATGGTTTTCACCCAAAACCATATTTCTACCTTCACCCAAATCCAGATTTTCATCTTCCTCATCATGCAACACCCCATGAAGAACATCATCATGCTTGGATTCAATCCCATTTACACAACCAACAGCTCCATGCCTATCATGTGTTGTTTTATTTGATTGCAATCCCGAAACAGTAGCAAAACAACCATCCTTTGAGCAATTCTCACCCAAATTCGGACTTCTTCCTTCTACAGCACCAATACCATGAGGCAAATTCGAAGGAACAAGTTTTGTAGACACGCAACACCCGGAAACAATGTCTCCACTCTTCATACCACCCTTCTTTACATCACCAGCAGCTAAAGAACCACCAACCATGGCTCCAACCAATATAACAAGAAGAAGATGATGATCACCACCCAACAATAAAGACAAAACGCAGCTCAAAATCACAAGCAAAATCAGTCACAAGATTGGCCAAAGTAGAATCATCCACCATGGCAAACAAGCAATCCAGAACTGCCCAGAAAATAAGGGAAAATGGACCAGCAAAATAACACTAAAAGAGAGGGAGATGAGCTCGTGATCACCAAGAGGAAGATGAAGATCATAAACCCAACCCAAAATCACAAGCATACCATAGCACAAAACAAGCTAAAAAACTGCCCAGAAAATGACCAGCAAACCTAAAGCTAAAGAAGAACGAAAATTGAGCTTGTAATCATCAAAAGAAATCAATAATGATCCCAAAGAGAGAATAGAAAAAAAATCAAGAAGAACACTCAAAAAATTCTAGAGAGAAGGCAGAGCATTTTCTCTCTGACCATGTAATATGTTTTATGCCTGTTACCAAATGATCCGAACCAGCAAACCTAAAACTAAAGAAAACGAAAATTGAGCTCGTAATCATAAAAGAAATCAATAATAATCACGAAGAGAGAATAGAAAAGAGAGAAGACAAGAACACTCAAAGAAATTCTAGAGAGAAGTCAGAGCATTTTCTCTCACTGGCTTTCTCTATTTGTCGTTTTTTTTTTTTTTTTTTTTTGATTGCACATAATTAGTAGCTTGGGAAATAAAGCTACCTTGACTATTAGGAAGGGTATTTCCTAACCTAATAGGTTGTTTAGCAGGTGGATTCTGCTGAGAGCATTTCTCAAACTGAACTGCTCTTTTTTCCTCTGGTAGTTTAGGAGGTTGAACTGTTGAATTATTAACAGTACCTTCTTTTAACTTAATAGATGATTTACGCTGTTATAATAAAGCACATAGACACATTCTTTGCAAAATATCTTCTGAGAAATTCAAAGAAGTCCATATATGAAAGGGCATTTTGCAGATAGAAGTCATATTTCTTATAAAGAAAAGACTTTTGATTTTCAGAAAAGTGAGTTAGGAACCATTCCTTAACTATCACATTTTCTAGAGTACTAAAAGCTAAATTAATGGATATGCTACTGGATCGAGCTATTTGATCCATAACCTATTCCATTCTCCTATGTTTAGGACTAGGAGGCAAGCTGTCACCATAACAGCGAGCTTGTAATAGACATAGAAGATTATGTCTATGTGAATCTAAATTCTGCACACAAAGATGTTCACAGAATATTTGAAGCATGATAAACAAAGCAGAGCTAAACTCATCATGTTGATCTTCATTTGCTAATCCATTTTCTGAATTCAGAAAATTGATATGTCTTCCTAATTCTTCACGGAAGATTTGAAGGTCACTGAAGTCAAGTTGAGACAACTTGTCAATAGCCCTATTGACAAGATCCCTACTCATCTTCTTTTAGAAAGAAATTTCTTCTTAAATTTTTTTATGGAATTAAGGTGATTAATCCTATCTTCATAATAGATCACTTGTCTAGATAACAGGTAATCTTGGTTGATAACATTATTATCAACATTTAATCTATCAAACAAGTAATCTCGGTTGCTAAAACTATGAGTAACATTCATGCCAATTTCTTTAGCATGTTGATACTTAGGAGAGTTATGACGACTCCTAAAGTTATCTTGAGCATCTTCAAGAGCTTGTTTGTAAATAGCCAAACTGGCTGCGATATTTTCATCGCTGAGATAAGTATTATTATATACTTGTGGAGAGTGAAATCCACTATATGGGTGATCACGATCTATACCTTCGTAATCTATTAGCATATTACTAAATCTATCACTAAAACTCATAATTAAACATAAAATGAGTAAACAGAGAGTAAAAAATATCAAATACAACTTAGTTAGGGGGATAAGACCAATATTTTAACAAGAGATTTAACTGACCTCAAAAGAAATGATCATGTAATTTTACTTATTAAAGCATGCAGATAATAATATTAAGAAACTTGAGTTTATACATTTTTAGATGAAAAGTTTGTTATAACCTTGCTGATGATTTCTTTGTTTAGAAAATAAAGGAAGGCTGAAGAGCACGCAATCGAGAAAGTAGCGGTCAATAAATGAAGAGCATGCAATCGAGAAAGTAGCGGTCAATAAATGAAGAGCATGCAATCGAGAAAGATCAAATCAAACTAGACATCATACTGGCTTGTGTTTATGGAAAACTGTCAAGCGGCAACAACGCCTCGACGCCCTCTCTCGGCTAAACGGCAAACGGCCTGCAGACCTCGTAACAACAAACACCTTACCAGAACTTATTCTAGAAAGATCCATAATATCTTGAAGATATCTATATACTCTTTCACCTCAGTCTTCATAATTGACATTTCTGCCCTCTTTCACCTCAATCTCCAAACTCAAATTATAAACTAGACTCAGAAGCTTTCAGCAAGAAAACAACAAGGAATCCAGATATCACTTTTTTGATTGTTCTTATTCTTGCGAGGTTTGGTTTGCTCTTTTAAGGAAGTGCAGATTACCTCTGCGTGCTCGGAGCTGGGAGGATACTATTCTTTGGTGTTGCCATTTCCGCGGTCGGCAACTTCGTGGGTGGGTGGTGCGTATTATGCTTGCGGCTGCTGTCTATGCTATTTGGCGTGAGCGGAATGCTAGGATGCATGGCGAGTTACCTAAACCTGTTACCATGGTTGTTCGTTCCATTGTCAGAGATGTTTGTATGCGTCTTAATTCCTTATCTGGTGTGATGCCTTCTCCTACTAATAGGTGGCTCCACCAGTCTTGGGGTTTATCTGATTCTATTTTTTTGTAATTCGCTTGTTTTTCCTTTTATGGGGTCTGGTGGATTCTTTTTGTTGTACCTATGACAGGGTTTGTGCTTAGCTTTTATTGCTTTGCTGTTTTTTGAGTTTCGGTTGGTAGGGGGCCTGTCCCTTGTCTGACCTTGTGATCTTCTCGCTGGGGTATGCCCTTTTGCTTTTGTTTTGTCTCTTTGGTTAATATACTTACATTATCCAAAAAAAAAGAATCCAGATATCACCACCCTTAGTAATCTAGAAAACAACACCCTTAGTAAGCTAGCAAACGGCTCACCACCAAGACCAATCTAAAGGGATACAGAAACACCACCCTCTCAACCGGCCAAAGATACAGAAACACCACCCTCTTAACCAACCAAGGATAAAACTCACCACTCAAAGGAATCCACCCAAGAGATATAGAGTTAGGAGAATAAAACTCAAAGAGTTCTAATTTTCATTAAAATTGATCAATTGTTGTTCAAATGATTTACATGAGAGTTTAAATAGGGAAACATGACTTGGAACAACCCTCCAAGCGGGAAACATAAGACATAAATGCTTTCATCTGATAACAAGAATAAACAAATGCAAAAGTCGACTAGAAACTTGAAAACAAAGAAAAACTTGCACCACCAGCAGACCACTAGAACGAATTCGGTCATAACTCTCTCTTGGATGCTCCAAATGACTTGCTTCAAAATACAAAAATGAAGTTAAGGCTTTTATCTTTCCAACAAATAAAGGATTTAACAAAGATTCTATGTCAATCAAAAGTTATGGCCCTCGCGAACTCACTGCGCGAACTGATTTTTGCCACTGCGAACAGATTATGTTGCTTGATAAACCATAGTGAGAATTCGAACTTCTTTTGTGTTTTGGGCTGAGGTTGAGCTATGGAACACTCCTGTGTCAATCTCCCCAGGTTGAAAAAGATTTATCCTCAAATCTGAAATGCTATCATCACAATGATAAGGTGATAAATCAGCCACAATGAAAGTTGGTGACACACCATAAGAATTTGGTAGCTCGATCTTGTATGCATTCTCTCCAATGCGTTGAAGTACTTTGAATGGACCATCAGCTCTTGGCTTTAGCTTACCATATTTTCCTTTTGGGAAACGATCTTTACTAAGATGAATCCACACCAAATCTCCTTCTTTGAACTCAGCATGCTTACGATGCTTTTTTTTTTTTTTGGATAATGTAAGTATATTAACCAAAGAGACAAAACAACAGCAAAGGGGCATACCCTAGCGAGAAGATCACAAGGTCAGACAAGGGACAGGCCCCCTACCAACCGAAACTCAAAAAACAGCAAAGCAATAAAAGCTAAGCACAAACCCTGTCATAGGGTGCAGCTAAAAGAAACCATCAAACCGACAGCAAAAGGGACAAACCCCCTAAAAGGCAAAACAAACGAATTACAAAAAAATAGAATCAGATAAACCCCAAGACTGGTGGAGCCACCTATTAGTAGGAGAAGGTACCACACCAGATAAGGAATTAAGACGCATACAAACATCTTTAACAATGGAACGAACAACCACGGAAACAGGTTTAGGTAACTCGCCATGCATCCTAGCATTCCGCTCGCGCCAAATAGCATAGACAGCAGCCGCAAGCATAATACGCACCACCCACCCACGAAGATGCCGACCGCGGAAATGGCAAGACCAAAGAATAGTAGCCTCCCAGCTCCGAGCACGAAGAGATAATCTGCACTTCCTTAAAAGAGCAAACCAAACCTCACAAGAATAAGAACAATAAAAAAAGAGATGAGGGACATCCTCACAACTCCCTCCACAAAACACACAATGAATAGCCGGAATCAAGCCATAAACAAGAAGCTTATCCTGAGTAGAAAGAGCACTCCTAATGGCCAGCCAGAAGATGAAAGCATGTCTAGGAAATGATTTAGAATGCCAAACGGACCTAAACCAATCCACCGCTGGCTGCCGGGACCGAAGAGCCTCCCAAGCATTACGAATAGAGAAAGCCCCCCGAGAGTCCTCAACCCAACACAAAGTATCAGCTTGAGAGTTATTAGGCCTGAAGGAATCAGGGGTACCACTGATAATGTCCATCCAATTCCCGGTCAGGGAACGAGGCCAAGCCCAATTCCTCCCCTGAATAACATCCGCCACCCTAGCATGAATACCAAAACCAGAATCATAAATAATCCGACGCCCAAACACCTCCACCAAAGGACCCAGCGGATGCCAATAATCAAACCAAAGGGAAATATCCTTCCCATTACCCACCCGAAACTGTATCAACCGCCGCACAAGACACCGAAGTCCCAGAATTTTCCTCCAACTCCACGAGCAATCCCCAGGGCACCTAACCTCCCACACATTCTTTCCCTTAAGCAGAGTAGATCTAACCCACGAGACCCAGACAGAAGACCTCAAATTGCTACAGACAGCCCACAAATGCTTACTTAAGGCAGCTTTATTCCAACACTCAACGCTCTTAATACCGAGCCCTCCCTCTTCCTTTGGTAAACACACCGAAGACCATGCAACCTATACCCCACCTTTACCTAAATCTGAACCCTTCCAAAGAAAACTACGCAAAATAGTTTCAACCTTAATCACCACTGACTTAGGCAAGATAAAAATGGAGGACCAATACACCTGGATGTTAAGAATTTGTGTAGAAGTCTTGTTCTAATTTTTTTTTTCTTTTTTTTTTTTGGAATTTTAATATAATCAATACACAAAATCTTCAAGAAGAACAAGCAAGAAAAAAGAGCAAACAATAAAATGCAGAAGCTATGAATTAAAAGAACGAAAATTCAAAGATAAATCAAACCTAATTTTGGAACTTTGGCTCTGATACCAAATGATGTGAACCCGTAAGGTTATATAACCCCCAAACCCACACTCAATTTGTTTTACACCCAAGAACTCCCAAAAATCAGATTCTTCAACCTCCTAGACCCGATGAATACTCAATCCACGAACCCGGAAGTATAAACACTCAAGAACGCCACAAAGGAAGCCTTCCTTTGATAAGTTCAGTAGTTCTATCAAGAACAAGTAGGTGAAACGAAATTTCACTCAAGTTTTGTATTAATTGATCAATCGTTTGATAAAATGACTTACAAATGAGTTTAAATAGAAAATGAAATGTCTTGGAACAACCCTCCAAGCATGGGAAATGAAAGCAAGTAAAGGAAGGTGTGATTTGTTGACTAGGAAGCTTTGAACTCAATAAAAACGTGCAACACAATTATCAAATGAAGATAACACAATTGTCAAAGTAAGACAACAATTGTCAAAGTAAGACAGCTTCTGGATACTTTGAAATAACCGACCATATCTTCCTCGTGTGACCTCCAATAGATCTGATTCCAAATTGAAAGTTGAAGATAAGATCATGAACTTTGACAAGTCCTACTCACACGTCTCTAGAAACCTAACCGTTCACACGTTATGAATTTCCAAAGTTATCCCTTCGAATTAGCAAGTTGCATCTTCCTTAACTTGAATTACATTCACTAAGGTTGGGCCCTCCTTTTGCAAGTCCATTCCTTCCATGGGCCTCCATGAATATGCCTGAGCCCAAATCCCTTGAATTAGCCCACTCAATGCATTTTTGAATTTCTTAGTACGTGCTCTTGTAACCGGCCCAACGGGAACTTGGATTGGATCCGCATTCCATGCTCTTGTGCTAGATAAGTCTTCATCATTCCCCTCCTCTTGAAAAGGATTTGTCCTCAAATCAAGGTCATCACCTGCATCAAAAGGACTTAAATCAGAAACATTGAATGTAGCACTTACATTATACTCACCGGGCAAGTCTAGCTTATACGCATTATCATTGATGCGTTCTAGGACTTGAAAAGGACCATCCCCTCTAGGTAGTAGCTTGGATTTCCTCTGGGTCGGAAATCGCTCCTTGCGCATATGCACCCAAACCCATTCTCCAGGTTCGAAGACCATCTGTCGTCGGCCCTTATTGGCTTGTTTTTCATATTGCTCCGTTCGCCGTTCAATGTTGACCTTTGCTTTCTCATGAATCTGCTTTACAAGTTCAGCTTTTCTTTTCCCATCTAAATTCACATGCTCAGACATTGGTAATGGTGATAAATCCAAAGGAGTTAAAGGATTAAAACCATAAACAATCTCAAATGGTGAAAATTTAGTAGCAGAATGAACAGAACGATTATAAGCAAACTCAACATGCGGTAAGCATTCTTCCCATGTTTTAATGTTCTTTTTGATAATTGCACGCAACAAGGTAGATAAGGTCCTATTTACTACTTCTGTTTGACCATCAGTTTGAGGATGACAAGTAGTTGAAAACAACAACTTAGTTCCTAACTTAGCCCATAAGGTCTTCCAGAAATAGCTTAAGAACTTAGCATCCCTATCAGAAACAATTGTTCTAGGCACGCCATGTAAGCGAACAATTTCTTTAAAGAACAAATCTGCAACATGTGAAGCATCATCAGTCTTGTGACATGGAATAAAATGTGCCATTTTAGAAAATCTATCCACGACAACAAACACGGAATCTCTTCCCCTTTTTGACCTAGGCAAACCTAATACAAAATCCATTGAAATATCAATCCAAGGTTCACTAGGAATTGGAAGTGGTGTATATAAGCCATGGGGTTGTACTCGGGATTTCGCTTGCCTACATGTGACACACCTACCACAAAGTCTCTCAACATCTCGTTTCATGTGTGGCCAATAGAAGTGTTCTTGCAGAACGGCTAAGGTTTTAGCTACCCCAAAGTGTCCCATTAGCCCTCCCCCATGTGATTCTCTCACCAGCAAATCTCGCAAGGAACAATTTGGTATACACAATTTATTGTCTCGAAACAAGAAACCCTCATGTCTAAAATACTTACCACTGGCACTCTTTTCACAAGATACATAATCTTCACAAAAATCACAATCTAAAGGATATAAATCTTTAATATGCTCAAAACCAAGAATCTTAGCATCAAGAGTAGATAGAAGAGTGTACCTTCGAGAAAGTGCATCAGCAACGATGTTCTCCTTACCTTGTTTATATCGAATAACGTACGGAAAAGTCTCAATGAATTCGACCCATCGTGCATGCCTCTTATTCAACTTGTGTTGGCCTTTAAGGTGTTTTAAGGACTCATGATCGGTGTGAATCACGAATTCTTTAGGCCACAAGTAATGTTGCCATGTCTGTAAAGCCCGAACCAATGCATACAGCTCTTTATCATAAGTCGGGTAGTTTAAGGCTGCCCCACTTAGTTTCTCACTGAAGTAAGCAATTGGTCGTCCCTCCTGCATTAATACTGCACCTATACCAATACCTGAAGCATCACATTCAATTTCAAACGTTTTATTAAAGTTAGGTAAAGACAATAAAGGGGCGTTGGTCAGCTTGTGCTTAATCAATTGAAACGCCTTCTCTTGTTCTTCTCCCCACTTGAATCCAACGTTCTTTTTTATTACTTCGGTAAGCGGTGCGGCCAATGAGCTAAAATCTTTCACAAACCGTCGGTAGAAACTAGCAAGTCCATGAAAACTTCTTACATTACCTACAGTCGTGGGACTCGGCCACTCTTGAATTGCACTTACCTTCTCCTCATCAACCTGTATACCCTGTGCACTAACAACAAATCCTAGAAACACAAGTTTATTGGTGCAAAAGGTACACTTTTTCAGATTAGCAAACAACTTTTCTTTCCTGAGTACATCTAAGACAGATTTTAAATGCACTACATGTTCATCCAAGTTTTTGCTATATATGAGAATATCATCAAAATAAACAACTACGAATTGTCCAATGAAAGCTCGCAAAACATGGTTCATTAATCTCATGAAAGTACTAGGAGCATTAGTTAACCCAAAAGGCATAACTAACCATTCATACAAACCATATTTTGTTTTAAACGCAGTTTTCCACTCATCACCTTCTTTCATTCTAATCTGATGGTATCCACTTTTCAAATCAACTTTAGAAAATACACAAGAACCATGCAATTCATCTAGCATATCATCTAAGCGAGGAATAGGATGTCGATACTTTACCGTTATATTGTTAACAGCGCGGCAATCAACACACATTCTCCATGAGCCGTCCTTCTTAGGAACCAAAATAACTGGAACAGCACAAGGACTCATGCTTTCCTGAACATACCCTTTTTTCATTAATTCATCAACCTGCCTTTGAAGCTCCTTTGTCTCCTCGGGATTACTGCGATAGGCTGGTCGGTTTGGAATGGTTGCGCCGGGTACAAAATCAATTTGATGCTCAATCCCTCGAATAGGTGGCAAACCATCTGGAATTTCCTCGGGAAAAACATCATCAAATTCCTGCAAGAGAGATAAAACAGAGCTAGGCAAAGAAGCCTCAAGTTGGTTAACATTTAAACATTCTTCCTTATACATAAGTATAAGTATGGGTTTGTTGGACAACATCGCTCTTTTAACATCACTCGCTCTAGCATAAAAATTTGTTTTTCTCTCTTCTTTTCTTTCAATGGCCGTTTCTCTCTCATTTTTTTCTTTCTTTTTTGTCTCGGCCTCTTTTTCTTTTGCTCTCATTTTCTGTTTCTCACTCTCTTGTTGCAACCTCAATTGATCCTCATAAACTTGTTGTGGTGTCAAAGGAACTAGAGTGATTGTCCTTTGGTTATGCACGAAAGAGTACTTGTTGGTGAAGCCATCATGACTAACACGTCGGTCAAACTGCCATGGTCGTCCTAGTAACAAGTGCCCTGCTTGCATTGGAACTACGTCGCATAACACTTTGTCTTCATATTTTCCGATTTGAAAAGAAATCATAACTTGTTTGTTCACCTTTACCTCACCACTATCGTTTAGCCATTGCAACTTGTAAGGTCGGGGGTGTTTAATTATTGGCAAGCCTAACCTTTCCACCATAAGAGTGCTAGCAACATTAGTACAACTACCACCATCTATTATCATACTACATACCTTGTTATTAACATGGCACCTAGTATGGAAAATGTTTTCTCGTTGTACTTCTTCTTTTTTGACTTGGACACTTAGCGCTCGCCTTGCCACCAACATCTCTCCTTGGACAGCGTATTCTTCATTATCAGCATCCTCCAATGGTGGCATAGAGTCGGTGTTTTCTTCGTCATCTTCTGATTCGACCTCTCCATTATCTCGTATCACCATAACTCTTTTGTTTGGACATTGGCTAGCTATGTGACCCCTGCCTTGACACTTAAAACACTTAATATCACGATTCCTAGAAGTGGAAGAATCGGATTTACCTTGATTTCCATTGTTTGTTGCTTCTGGCTTTTGCTCGGCCTTAGGCTTCATCATCGGCTGCTTCTCATCTTTCTTCCAATGATTTGGTCTCCAAGCTGATGAACTAGAATTTTGGCTTGGACGTGTATTACCCCTTCTTTTGAGCTGGTTCTCTATTTTTATTGCCATGTGAACCATGTCCTCCAACTCCACATAATGTTGCAATTCCACCACATTGGTAATTTCACGATTCAAACCTGCCAAGAACCTAGACATTGTTGCTTCCCGATCCTCCTCTATATTTGCTCGAATCATAGCGACCTCCATCTCCTTATAATATTCCTCCACACTTCGATTGCCTTGTCGAAGACTTTGCAACTTGTTGTATAGCTCCCGGTAGTAATAGCTCGGGACGAATCGCTTCCTCATCACTGCTTTCATCTCCTCCCACGTCTCTATTGGACGCTCCCTATTTCTCCTCCTGTTCATCACCAATTGATCCCACCAAACAATAGCATATTCAGAAAATTCAATGGCAGCAAGTTTTACCTTCTTATTCTCGGAATAATTGTGGCAATCGAACACTAGCTCCACCTTCTTTTCCCATTCGAGATAAACCTCCGGATCATTTTTCCCTTGAAACGATGGAATCTTCATTTTGATACTACCCAAGTTATTATCTTCACGATTCCTAACTACCCCATTTTGACCCCGAAATCCTCTTCTCGGTACTCCTTCATGCCTACCTCCTATAGGCCTATTTCTACCCATTTCAACTTCAGATTCGAAATCATCATCATCCCCACTTCTAAGCTCACGTTCTCTCTCAGATACATCTCCGAAAACACCACGCCTATTTTGTCTACCCAAGTTCAAAGGTTGTTCCCTTTGTATACGAGCTATAACCTCATCTTGTTGATCCATCCTATCTCTAATATCCCCAAAAACCACGTTCATTCGCTCGAATTGCTGCTGCATGGCCTTCAGAACAATGGACATGTTCTCCTCTCTAGGTGTTGAATCACTTTGGTTCGACATTATAGAAAGCTGCAATGAAAGAGTTAGAAAAAAAAAAAAATCCTCACAATCCTCACGTGTTTGCACTCAAGATACCACTCCACTCGTGTTTCACTCTAATAGGCTTTTCTCGATGCTGTGCTCACACTCTCTTGCCTTTTTCCACTCTTTATTTTCACCCTCAAGTCCTATAAGAACTAATTGAACTTAACAAAGAAGAAATAACCAATGTATGAATATTCTAACCAACAAAAAACCCACGAAATAACAACACAACCAGAATATATATATATATATATTTTGGATAATGATTTTTTTTTTTTTTTTTTTGGATAATGAACACAACTCACAACACAACCTAGAATAGTCAACAAAGAAAAGAACTTAGGATACAAGCACGAATTTGGTGTACAACTCAAAGAAGTCTTAGGATACAAGCACGAATTGGTGTAGAACTCAAAGAAGACTTAGGATACAAGCACAAATTTGTGTAGAAGTCAAAGAAATCTTAGGATATAAGAAGAATTTGTGTAGAAGTCTTGTTCTAATTTTTTTTTTCTTTTTTTTTTTTGGAATTTTAATATAATCAATACACAAAATCTTCAAGAAGAACAAGCAAGAAAAAAGAGCAAACAATAAAATGCAAAAGCTATGAATTAAAAGAACGAAAATTCAAAGATAAATCAAACCTAATTTTGGAACTTTGGCTCTGATACCAAATGATGTGAACCTGTAAGGTTATATAACCCCCAAACCCACACTCAATTTGTTTTACACCCAAGAACTCCCAAAAATCAGATTCTTCAACCTCCTAGACCCGATGAATACTCAATCCACGAACCCGGAAGTATAAACACTCAAGAACGCCACAAAGGAAGCCTTCCTTTGATAAGTTCAGTAGTTCTATCAAGAACAAGTAGGTGAAACGAAATTTCACTCAAGTTTTGTATTAATTGATCAATCGTTTGATAAAATGACTTACAAATGAGTTTAAATAGAAAATGAAATGTCTTGGAACAACCCTCCAAGCATGGGAAATGAAAGCAAGTAAAGGAAGGTGTGATTTGTTGACTAGGAAGCTTTGAACTCAATAAAAACGTGCAACACAATTATCAAATGAAGATAACACAATTGTCAAAGTAAGACAACAATTGTCAAAGTAAGACAGCTTCTGGATACTTTGAAATAACCGACCATATCTTCCTCGTGTGACCTCCAATAGATCTGATTCCAAATTGAAAGTTGAAGATAAGATCATGAACTTTGACAAGTCCTACTCACACGTCTCTAGAAACCTAACCGTTCACACGTTATGAATTTCCAAAGTTATCCCTTCGAATTAGCAAGTTGCATCTTCCTTAACTTGAATTACATTCACTAAGGTTGGGCCCTCCTTTTGCAAGTCCATTCCTTCCATGGGCCTCCATGAATATGCCTGAGCCCAAATCCCTTGAATTAGCCCACTCAATGCATTTTTGAATTTCTTAGTACGTGCTCTTGTAACCGGCCCAACGGGAACTTGGATTGGATCCGCATTCCATGCTCTTGTGCTAGATAAGTCTTCATCATTTTGACTCTATTACCCCCATTCCTTGCTGAATACTTTTATTTAGTGGAGGAAGGTCATCAACAACCACCTTCCTTTGACAATTTTGGCCATTAATGTCAATATTAGCATCCTTATGTTGAAAAATCCGCCCATGAGAATCATCCATCCTTTGAATTATTTGCCCCTTGCACATGTCTCCAACCACCACTTGAAAATTGTGTCCATTATTATCTCTATGCAACACCTCATTCAACAAGTCTTCACCCTTGTCACCAATGTCAACCACACCTAACTTCTTGTCCAATCCCGAAATAGTTGAAAGACAACCAATTCTTCCTTTGGAGACAGCTCCTACTCCATCACAATTATCATCCATTTCAAGAGACCTACTACTTACACCAAAAGAGACATTTTTCATTGCACCACCATTACCAAATTCAGTTTTAACAACTCCAGCTGAAGCTTTATCAAGACAGCCCTTCATACCATTGAATTTCAAAGAAGAAACATGGTTGCCATCCTTCATACCACCATCAACAATAGAGGGCATATCATGGCAGCCCTTCATTACCCCTTCATGACAGCTCTTTATCCCATTGATCATCAAAGAAGAAGAAGAAACATGGTCTCCATCCTTCTTGACACCACCATCTATAGATGATATATCATGACAGCCCATGACTAGCCCTTCATGATAACCATTCACTCCATTGGAACTCAAAGAAGAAACACGGTCTCCACCCTTCTTCACACCACCATCAGCTATATGATAGCCCTTCATTCCATTTGAGATCAAAGAAGAAACATGGTCTCCATCCTTCTTCACACCACCAGCAGTAGGATTTTGGGTTTGATCTACCAAAACCCTACATCCCTTCATTCCATTGGTTGAAGACAAGTTGCAGCTCGAATTAGCCTTCATTCCATTGGTTGAAGACAAGTTGCAGCTCGAATTAGCCTTAAAACCACCAAGATTGGCCACATTAAAATCATCCATAGCAGAAAAGCAAACTAAAACTTCTAATAAATTAAAGAAAACGGACCAGCAAACCTAAAACTAAAGAAGAACGAAAATTGAGCTTGTAATCATCAAAAGAAATCAATAATGATCCCAAAGAGAGAATAGAAAAAAATTAAGAAGAACACTCAAAAATTTCTAGAGAGAAGGCAGAGCATTTTCTCTCTCTAAAACCCTCATTTTATTTAGCTTGATCCATTTGGAGGTAGGATCTCTTGTGATGCTTCTTCAAAATTGTTGTTAAGCAAGCAACATGTTTTGCATAGTTTTAAGAATCAGATTAGTAATGGTAAAATGGGCAACAAGGCATGTGCAAATGGGATTGAAGGCAAGCATGGTGATGTTCTTCATAGGGTGCTGCATGATGAGGAAGATGGCAAGCATGTTAATGTTCTTCATAGGGTGGTGCATGATGAGGAAGATGGTAATCTGCTTTTGGGTGAGAGATGTGTCAAGAATGGGCCAAAATCTGGTGCTTTTGTTTCAATTTCGGGTATTGGTAATGTTGGGCACGAAATTGAAGCTAATGGGGCTGATATTGAAGCCAAGCATGCTGATGTTCTTCATGAGGTGTTGCATGATGAGGAAGATGAAAATCTGGTTTTGGGTGAAGGTAGAAATCTGGTTTTGGGTGAAAACCATGTGAAGGATGGTTGTCTCTCAACAATTTCGGGATTGGACAAGAAGAAAGCTGTGGTTGACATTGATGAAAAGAGTGAAGACTTGTTGAATGAGATCATGTGCAATGGGCAAATAATTCAAATGATAAATGATTCTCATGGACAAGTTTTTCAAAATAAGGTGGCTAGTATTGACCTTAATAGCCAAAATTGTCAAAGGAAGGTGGTTGTTGATGACTTTCCTTCACTAAATAATACTAGTCAGCAAGGAATGGGGGTAAGAGAGTCAAACTTTGGTGCTTTGGGCTCAATTTCGGGTATTGGAGCTAATGGGACTGATTCCACAAAATTAGATGGGCCAAAGATTAATGTTATTGAATCACCTTCGAATTATGGTGGATTTGGGCTTGCAAGAGATGATCATAGAAAGGAAAAGCTTGGTAACTTGCATTTTGGGTATGATGTGGGCGTAATTGGGCCGAAATCGAGTGCTTTGGGTTCAATTTCGGGTCTTGGTAGCTTTGGACAAGGAGGGGCTGATCTTGGACCATTTTCAACACCTTCTTCCATGCATGATCGAGGGCTGAAACCATCTTATGCTAAGGCTGTCCAGAATTCTTCTCCTATTGCTTGTGAGGTACGATCTTCTACCTTTGAATCCTTACAATATTTTAAACCAACTGAAGAAAATGGAAGAATTAAAGTTAGCCCTCCGGTTGAGGTAGCTATTGAGGGAAGTGAAGAATGGAGAACTTCCTTGATAGGGTACTTTGTGGATAAGAGAATTCCTTTCCCCGTAGTGAATTCAGTAGTTCATAAAATTTGGGGTAGGTTTGGCCTTAAAGAAGTTTTATCTTCGGAACAAGGGTTCTTTATTTTCAAGTTTGATAGTCTTGACCATGCTTGTGAAGTTCTTGAAAAAGGTCTATGGCATATAGTGAATAAATTGCTTGTTCTTAAATGGTGGCAGCCTAGTTTATCCTTGTCTAAAGATGAGTTACGCAATATTCCTGTATGGGTTAAACTTTACAATCTTCCGTTTGAATATTGGACTTCTAAGGGCCTGAGTTTTGTAGTTAGTGCTTTGGGCATTCCATTGCATGCCGATCACATTACATTAGCTAGGAAACATCTTAGCTATGCTCATGTGTGTGTTGAGATTGATGCTTCGAAGGATGTCATTAATGAGTTTGATATTCAATGTGCTAATGGGGAGTGGAAAACTATTTATGCTGTTTATGAGTAGCTTCCTTCTAGGTGTAATATTTGTAAGGTGTTTGGGCATGCGCCGGGTATATGTAAACAAAGCGTTCAAGATTTGGGTGACAATGTGAATATGGTTACCGGAAATGGAGGGGTTGATGTTCATGATATGAAGAAGAGGCACGAAGACTCGTTGGGGCCTAAACGGCCGGTTTGGGTTGAGGTTAAAAAAAAGAACAAGGGTGGAGAATTATCTACTATGGGGAATAGTGCTAGTATTCCGCTTGTGGAAAATGTTGATAATCATCTTAATTTAGTACCAATGGAGGGCAATGACCATACTATGAATTTGGAAGTAATGGAAGAGGATACTCCTTTAGCAATTTTGGACACTGTTTGTGATGCAGGGGCTGTTCTTTGTAAGGATGGGGCTAATGGTTATGATGATGACAGGGATGCTCTTTGTGATGATGGCGGTGCTATTTGTGGTAATGATGAGGCTGGTCATGGTGAGGATGGTAGTGATTCTAGCCCTCCTCGTAATGCTTTGGCTTCAAAAGTTAAGGATTCTTTGGAAAAGAAAAAGAAGAAGAAAGGTTCCAGTAGTAAGGGTAAGAAGAATAAGAAGCACTCCTCCCCTAAGGGGGGTAAGTGTAGATAGATTTGTGGGGGTTTCTTCTTATCATTGTATATTTATTATGATTTTTGGGTGCTGGAATATTAGGGGTCTTAATGACCCTTTGAAGCAAAGAGAGGTTCGCAATTTGATTAAAGATGAGAAATTGTCTTTGTGTGGTTTAGTGGAAACGAAAGTTCTGGAGAAAAATAAAGATGTTATTCTTAACACCATTGACCGGTCTTGGAAGGTGGAGTGCAATTATAATTTTTCCTCTTTGGGGAGGATTTGGGTTTGTTGGAATCCAATTGATGTTACTGTTTTGGTTGTCGGATCTTCTGAGCAAGTTATCCATTGTAGAGTTTCTTCAGTTGATTCTACTTGGGAGTGTATGATTTCGATTGTGTACGGTGATAATTGTAATGCTCGTAGGGAGGCGTTGTGGGCTGATTTAGTGGCGCGCGGAGTGGAATGGGAGAATAGTGCTTGGATTGTGATGGGTGACTTTAATGCTATTAAAGTCTTCAGTTGAGAGTGTTGGAGGCTCCAATTCTTGGCCTCATTGGAAAGATGACTTTTCTAATTGTTTAGCTGAGTCTGGGTTGGATGATCTGCGATTTAATGGGTGCTTCTATACTTGGTCTAATCCTCGTACGGTTGATCCTATTCTTCGAAAGTTAGATCGAGCTTTGGTCAACTTGAATTGGGATATTTCCTTTCGAGGTTCAGAGGCGCATTTTCTTCCTTCTAGTGTTTCTGATCACTCTCCTATGATTGTTAAGATTGTGGATCTCCCTCGGCGACGGGTGCCTTTTAAGTTTTTTGATTTCTGGGCGGATCATCCAGAATTTTTATCCTTGGTGGATCGGGTTTGGGCGGACAGGGTGGATGGGTCTCCTATGTTTATTTTTTTTTTGGATAATGTAAGTATATTAACCAAAGAGACAAAACAAAAGCAAAGGGGCATACCCCAGCGAGAAGATCACAAGGTCAGACAAGGGACAGGCCCCCTACCAACCGAAACTCAAAAAACAGCAGAGCAATAAAAGCTAAGCACAAAACCTGTCATAGGGTACAGCCAAAAGAACCCACCAAACCCCATAAAAGGCAAAACAAGCGAATTACAAAAAAATAGAATCAGATAAACCCCAAGACTGGTGGAGCCACCTATTAGTAGGAGAAGGCATCACACCAGATAAGGAATTAAGCCGCATACAAACATCTCTGACAATGGAACGAACAACCATGGTAACAGGTTTAGGTAACTCGCCATGCATCCTAGCATTCCGCTCACGCCAAATAGCATAGACAGCAGCCGCAAGCATAATACGCACCACCCACCCACGAAGTTGCCGACCGCGGAAATGGCAAGACCAAAGAATAGTATCCTCCCAGCTCCGAGCACGCAGAGGTAATCTGCACTTCCTTAAAAGAGCAAACCAAACCTCGCAAGAATAAGAACAATCAAAAAAGAGATGAGGGACATCCTCACAACTCCCTCCACAAAACACACAACGAATAGCCGGAATCAAGCCATAAACAAGAAGCTTATCCTGAGTAGAAAGAGCACCCCTAATGGCCAACCAGAAGATGAAAGCATGTCTAGGAATTGATTTAGAATGCCAAACGGATCTAAACCAATCCACCGCTAGCTGCCGGGACCGAAGAGCCTCCCAAGCATTACGAATAGAGAAAGCCTCCCGAGAGTTCTCAACCCAACACAAAGTATCAGCTTGAGAGTTATTAGGCCTGAAGGAAGTAGGGATACCACTGATAATGTCCATCCAATTCCCGGTCAGGGAACAAGGCCAAGCCAATCCCTCCCCTGAACAACATCCGCCACCCTAGCATGAAGACCAAAACCAGAATCATAAATAATCCGTCGCCCAAACACCTCCACCAAAGGACCCAACGGATGCCAATAATCAAACCAAAGAGAAATATCCTCCCCATTACCCACCCGAAACTGCATCAACCGCCGCACAAGACACCGAAGGCCTAGAATTTTCCTCCAACTCCACGAGCAATCCCCAGGGCACCTAACCTCCCACACATTCTTTCCCTTAAGCAGAGTAGATCTAACCCACGAGACCCAGACAGAAGACCTCAAATTGCTACAGACAGCCCACAAATGCTTACTTATGGCAGCTTTATTCCAACACTCAACGCTCTTAATACCGAGACCACCCTCTTCCTTTGGTAAACACACCGAAGACCACGCAACCTTTGCCCCACCTTTACCTAAATCTGAACCCTTCCAAAGAAAACTACGCAAAGTAGTTTCAACCTTAATCACCACTGACTTAGGCAAGATAAAAATGGAGGACCAATACACCTGAATAGAGAACAATACAGATTGAATGAGCTGAAGCCTCCCTGCAAAAGAAAGAACCCTACTAGTCCAACTCTTAACTCTCGCTACAATCCTGTCGACAAGAACCCTACAATCCACTGCCGTAAGCTTAGTAGAAATCAGAGGAACCCCAAGATATCTAACAGGTAATACCCCTTCCTGAAAACCAAGAATCCCAAGTAACTCTTGCTTAGTCTCAGAAGACACACCAGCCACAAAAAGATTGCTCTTGCTAGGATTAGGAATCAACCCAGAAAGAGCTTGGAACTGACCAAGGACAACATTAACTGCAGCAACTGACTCCCTCTCTGCCCTACAGAAAACCATAAGATCATCCGCAAAGCATAAATGCGAAATACCAATCTTCCCACACCGCCAATGGTATGCAAACTGACCCTCCTGCTCCATAATATGCATCAACCCCGAGAAGACCTCCATAGCCAGCACAAATAAATAAGGGGACATAGGATCCCCCTGCCTCAAACCTCGGCCACTAGCAAAGAAACCATTCAACTCGCCATTGATAGAAATCGAGAAACGGGGAGTGGAAATGCACTCAAAAATCCAAGTTATCATCTGCTCCGGGAAGCCTAAAATCTGTAAAATAGCCACTAAGAAATCCCACCGCACAGAATCATAAGCTTTCATTAAATCTACCTTCAGCGCACACCTAGGATGACCCCCATCACGATGATAGTTCCTTAACAATTCCTGCGACAGTAATATATTATCACTAATCCTCCTACCAGCAACGAAGGCCGACTGAAAAGGACTAACAACATCAGGCAGCACCATCTGAACTCGATTCGCAATAATTTTGGCAATGCATTTGTAGATAGTGTTACAACACGAAATAGGCCTAAAATCCCCAACCTTAGAAGGATTAGGAGCCTTAGGAATAAGAGCAACCACAGTAGCATTCACTTGCTTGAGCAATCTCCCAGAGCTAAAAAACGAATGAATAGCATGAAGAAAATCATCACCAACAACAGACCAAGCTTTCTTGAAGAAAGTAGCATTATACCCATCCGGACCAGGAGCTTTATTATCTTTTAAAGAGAACAAAACTGCCTTAATTTCAACATCACTAACCTCTCTACCCAAGGTAGCACACTGATCACCAGAAATACGCTTCGGGAGAGCCCGCCTCACTAAATCAAGGTCAATCCTAGGGCATCCAGCAGGCTGTCTCAGAAGTGTCTCAAAGAAGTTCACCACCATTGATTTAACTTCACTAGGCTCCTCCACACGATTACCATGCTCATCGGTAAGAGATAATACCTTACTCCTACTACATCTTTGTCTCATCGATCGAAAAAAGAACTTAGAATTCCTATCTCCCAAATTAATCCACTGAACCCGGGACTTTTGTCTCAAAAAACTCTCTTCATCTCTACTCAAATCACCATAAAGCTTCACCAACCGAGACTCCTCCCCATGTAAAGAAATGTTCGTAGGCTGCCTCTGAATATCCCATTGCACAGACTCTAAATCATGCTTAGCTTGCTGCACCCTAGAAGACAAGTCAGAATAACACTCCCTATTAAGTTTCTTAAGCTCCACTTTCAATCTTTTTAGCTTCTTACATAGCTGAAACATAGGAGACCCATCCACCCTGTCCGCCCAAACTCGATCCACCAAGGATAAAAATTCTGGATGATCCGCCCAGAAATCAAAAAACTTAAAAGGCACCCGTCGCCGAGGGAGATCCACAATCTTAACAATCATAGGAGAGTGATCAGAAACACTGGATGGAAGAAAATGCGCCTCAGAACCTCGAAATGAAATATCCCACTTCAAATTGACCAAAGCTCGATCTAACTTTCGAAGGATAGGATCAACCGTACGATGATTAGACCATGTATAGAAGCACCCATTAAATCGCAGATCATCCAACCCAGACTCAGCTAAACAATTAGAAAAGTCGTCTTTCCAATGTGGCCAAGAATTGGATCCTCCAACACTCTCAACCGAAGACTTAATAGCATTAAAGTCACCCATCACAATCCAAGCACTATTCTCCCATTCCACTCCGCGCGCCACTAAATCAGCCCACAACGCCTCCCTACGAACATTACAATTATCACCGTACACTATCGATATCATACACTCCCAAGTAGAATCAACAGAAGAAACTCTACAATGGATAACTTGTTCAGAAGATCCGACAACCAAAACAGTAACATCGAACGGATTCCAACAAACCCAAATCCTCCCCAAAGAGGAAAAATTATAATTGCACTCCACCTTCCAAGACCGGTCAATGGTCTTAAGAATAACATCTTTATTTTTCTCCAGAACTTTCGTTTCCACTAAACCACACAAAGACAATTTCTCATCTTTAATCAAATTGCGAACCTCTCTTTGCTTCAAAGGGTCATTAAGACTCCTAATATTCCAGCATCCAAAAATCATAATAAATATACAAAGATAAGAAGAATCCCCCACAAATCTATCTCCACTTACCCCCCCTAGGGGAGGAGTGCTTCTTATTCTTCTTACCCTTACTACTAGAACCTTTCTTCTTCTTTTTCTTTTCCAGAGAATCCTTAACTTTTGAAGCCAAAGCATTACGAGGAGGACTAGAATCACTACCATCCTCACCATGACCAGCCTCATCCTTATCACAAAGAGCATATCCATCATCACAAAGAGCATCCCTATCATCAACATAACCATTAGCCCCATCCTTACAAAGAACAGCCCCTGCATCACAAACAGTGTCCAGAATTGCTAAAGGAGTACCCTCTTCCGTTACTTCCAAATTCAGAGTATGATCATTGCCCTCCATTGGCACTAAATTAAGATGATTATCAATATTTTCCACAAGCGGAACACTAGCACTGTTCCCCATAGTAGATAATTCTCCACCCTTGTTCTTTTTTTTAACCTCAACCCAAACCGGTCGTTTAGGCCCCAACGAGTCTTCTTGCCTCTTCTTCATATCATGAACATCAACCCCTCTATTTCCTGTAACCAGATTCATATTGTCACCCAAATCTTGAACACTTGGTTTACATATACCCGACGCATGCCCAAACACCTTACAAATATTACACCTAGAAGGAAGCCACTCATAAACAGCATAAATAGTTTTCCACTCCCCATTAGCACATTGAATATCAAACTCATTAATGACATCCTTCGAAGCATCAACCTCAACACACACACGAGCAAAGCTAAGACGTTTCCTAGCTAATGTAATGTGATCGGCATGTAATGGAATGCCCAAAGCACTAACTGCAAAACTCAGGCCCTTAGAAGTCCAATATTCAAAAGGTAGATTATAAAGTTTAACCCATACAGGAATATTGCGTAACTCATCTTTAGACAAGGATAAACTAGGCTGCCACCTTTTAAGAACAAGCAATTTATTCACTATATGCCATGGACCTTTTTCAAGAACTTCACAAGCATGGTCAAGACTATCAAACTTGAAAATAAAGAACCCTTGTTCCGAAGATAAGACTTCTTTAAGGCCAAACCTACCCCAAATTTTATGAACTATTGAATTCACTACGGGGAATGGAATTCGCTTATCCACAAAGTACCCTATCAAGGAAGTTCTCCATTCTTCACTTCCCTCAATAGCTACCTCAACCGGAGGGCTAACTTTAATTCTTCCATTTTCTTCAGTAGGTTTAAAATATTGTAAGGATTCAAAGGTAGAAGATCGTACCTCACAAGCAATAGGAGAAGAATTCTGGACAGCCTTAGCATAAGATGGTTTCAGCCCTTGATCATGCATGGAAGAAGGTGTTGAAAATGGTCCAAGATCAGCCCCTCCTTGTCCAAAGCTACCAAGACCCGAAATTGAGCCCAAAGCACTCGATTTCGGCCCAATTACACCCACATCAGACCCAAAATGCAAGTTACCAAGCTTTTCCTTTCTATTATCATCTCTTGCAAGCCCAACTCCACCATAATTCGAAGGTGATTCAATAACATTAATCCTTGGCCCATCTAATTTTGTAGAATCAGCCCCATTAGCTCCAATTTCGTGCCCAACATTACCAATACCCGAAATTGAACCCAAAGCACCACATTTTGACTCTATTACCCCCATTCCTTGCTGAATACTTTTATTTAGTGGAGGAAGGTCATCAACAACCACCTTCCTTTGACAATTTTGGCCATTAATGTCAATATTAGCATCCTTATGTTGAAAAATCCGCCCATGAGAATCATCCATCCTTTGAATTATTTGCCCCTTGCACATGTCTCCAACCACCACTTGAAAATTGTGTCCATTATTATCTCTATGCAACACCTCATTCAACAAGTCTTCACCCTTGTCACCAATGTCAACCACACCTATCTTCTTGTCCAATCCCGAAATAGTTGTAAGACAACCAATTCTTCCTTTGGAGACAGCTCCTACTCCATCACAATTATCATCCATTTCAAGAGACCTACTACTTACACCAAAAGAGA
The DNA here is from genome assembly GCA_003430845.1 of Xanthoceras sorbifolium. Lineage (NCBI taxonomy): Eukaryota > Viridiplantae > Streptophyta > Magnoliopsida > Sapindales > Sapindaceae > Xanthoceras > Xanthoceras sorbifolium. Next base: position 5,919,385 of record CM010612.1, on the reverse strand, counting down.
CATTTTTCATTGCACCACCATTACCAAATTCAGTTTTAACAACTCCAGCTGAAGCTTTATCAAGACAGCCCTTCATACCATTGAATTTCAAAGAAGAAACATGGTTGCCATCCTTCATACCACCATCAACAATAGAGGGCATATCATGGCAGCCCTTCATTACCCCTTCATGACAGCTCTTTATCCCATTGATCATCAAAGAAGAAGAAGAAACATGGTCTCCATCCTTCTTGACACCACCATCTATAGATGATATATCATGACAGCCCATGACTAGCCCTTCATGATAACCATTCACTCCTTTTTTTGGATAATGTAAGTATATTAACCAAAGAGACAAAACAAAAGCAAAGGGGCATACCCCAGCGAGAAGATCACAAGGTCAGACAAGGGACAGGCCCTTTACCAACCGAAACTCAAAAAACAGCAAAGCAATAAAAGATAAGCACAAACCCTGTCATAGGGTACAGCCAAAAGAACCCACCAAACCCCATAAAAGGCAGAACAAGCGAATTACAAAAAAATAGAATCAGATAAACCCCAAGACTGGTGGAGCCACCTATTAGTAGGAGAAGGCATCACACCAGATAAGGAATTAAGCCGCATACAAACATCTCTGACAATGGAACGAACAACCATGGTAACAGGTTTAGGTAACTCGCCATGCATCCTAGCATTCCGCTCACGCCAAATAGCATAGACAGCAGCCGCAAGCATAATACGCACCACCCACCCACGAAGTTGTCGACCGCGGAAATGGCAAGACCAAAGAATAGTATCCTCCCAGCTCCGAGCACGCAGAGGTAATTTGCACTTCCTTAAAAGAGCAAACCAAACCTCGCAAGAATAAGAACAATCAAAGAAGAGATGAGGGACATCCTCACAACTCCCTCCACAAAACACACAACGAATAGTCGGAATCAAGCCATAAATAAGAAGCTTATCCTGAGTAGAAAGAGCACCCCTAATGGCCAACCAGAAGATGAAAGCATGTCTAGGAATTGATTTAGAATGCCAAACGGATCTAAACCAATCCACCGCTAGCTGCCGGGACCGAAGAGCCTCCCAAGCATTACGAATAGAGAAAGCCCCCCGAGAGTCCTCAACCCAACACAAAGTATCAGCTTGAGAGTTATTAGGCCTGAAGGAAGCAGGGATACCACTGATAATGTCCATCCAATTCCCGGTCAGGGAACGAGGCCAAGCCCAATCCCTCCCCCGAACAACATCCGCCACCCTAGCATGAAGACCAAAACCAGAATCATAAATAATCCGTCGCCCAAACACCTCCACCAAAGGACCCAACGGATGCCAATAATCAAACCAAAGAGAAATATCCTCCCCATTACCCACCCGAAACTGCATCAACCGCCGCACAAGACACCGAAGGCCTAGAATTTTCCTCCAACTCCACGAGCAATCCCCAGGGCACCTAACCTCCCACACATTCTTTCCCTTAAGCAGATTAGATCTAACCCACGAGACCCAGACAGAAGACCTCAAATTGCTACAGACAGCCCACAAATGCTTACTTATGGCAGCTTTATTCCAACACTCAACGCTCTTAATACCGAGCCCACCCTCTTCCTTTGGTAAACACACCGAAGACCATGCAACCTTTGCCCCACCTTTACCTAAATCTGAACCCTTCCAAAGAAAACTACGTAAAGTAGTTTCAACCTTAATCACCACTGACTTAGGCAAGATAAAAATGGAGGACCAATACACCTGAATAGAGAACAATACAGATTGAATGAGCTGAAGCCTCCCTGCAAAAGAAAGAACCCTACTAGTCCAATTCTTAACTCTCGCTACAATCCTGTCGACAAGAACCCTACAATCCACTGCCGTAAGCTTAGTAGAAATCAGAGGAACCCCAAGATATCTGACAGGTAATACCCCTTCCTGAAAACCAAGAATCCCAAGTAACTCTTGCTTAGTCTCAGAAGACACACCAGCCACAAAAAGATTGCTCTTGCTAGGATTAGGAATCAACCCAGAAAGAGCTTGGAACTGACCAAGGACAACATTAACCGCTGCAACTGACTCCCTCTCTGCCCTACAGAAAACCATAAGATCATCCGCAAAGCATAAATGCGAAATACCAATCTTCCCACACCGCCAATGGTACGCAAACTGACTCTCCTGCTCCATAATACGCATCAACCCCGAGAAGACCTCCATAGCCAGCACAAATAAATAAGGGGACATAGGATCCCCCTGCCTCAAACCTCGGCTACTAGTAAAGAAACCATTCAACTCGCCATTGATAGAAATAGAGAAACGGGGAGTGGAAATGCACTCAGAAATCCAAGCTATCATCTGCTCCGGGAAGCCTAAAATCTGTAAAATAGCCACTAAGAAATCCCACCGCACAGAATCATAGGCTTTCATTAAATCTACCTTCAGCGCACACCTATGATGACCCCCATCACGATGATAGTTCCTTAACAATTCCTGCGACAGTAATATATTATCACTAATCCTCCTACCAGCAACGAAGGCCGACTGAAAAGGACTAACAACATCAGGCAGTACCATCTGAACACGATTCGCAATAATTTTGGCAATGCATTTGTAGATAGTGTTACAACACGAAATAGGCCTAAAATCCCCAACCGTAGAAGGATTAGGAACCTTAGGAATAAGAGCAACCACAGTAGCATTCACTTGCTTGAGCAATCTCCCGGAGCTAAAAAATGAACGAATAGCACGAAGAAAATCATCACCAACAACAGACCAAGCTTTCTTGAAGAAAGTAGCATTATACCCATCCGGACCAGGAGCTTTATTATCTTTTAAAGAGAACAAAACTGCCTTAATTTCAACATCACTAACCTCTCTACCCAAGGTAGCACACTGATCACCAGAAATACGCTTCGGGAGAGCCCGCCTCACTAAATCAAGGTCAATCCTAGGGCATCCAGCAGGCTGTCTCAGGAGTGTCTCAAAGAAGTTCACCACCGTTGATTTAACTTCACTAGGCTCCTCCACACGATTACCATGCTCATCGGTAAGAGATAATACCTTACTCCTACTACATCTTTGTCTCATGGATCGAAAAAAGAACTTAGAATTCCTATCTCCCAAATTAATCCACTGAACTCGGGACTTTTGTCTCAAAAAACTCTCCTCATCTCTACTCAAGTCACCATAAAGCTTCACCAACCGAGACTCCTCCCCATGTAAAGAAATGTTCGTAGGCTGCCTCTGAATATCCCATTGCACAGACTCTAAATCATGCTTAGCTTGCTGCACCCTAGAAGATAAGTCAGAATAACACTCCCTATTAAGTTTCTTAAGCTCCACTTTCAATCTTTTTAGCTTCTTACATAGCTGAAACATAGGAGACCCATCCACCCTGTCCGCCCAAACCCGATCCACCAAGGATAAAAATTCTGGGTGATCCGCCCAGAAATCAAAAAACTTAAAAGGTACCCGTCGCCGAGGAAGGTCCACAATCTTAACAATCATAGGAGAGTGATCAGAAACACTAGAAGGAAGAAAATGCGCCTCTGAGCCTCGAAAGGAAATATCCCAATTCAAGTTGACCAAAGCTCGATCTAACTTTCGAAGAATAGGATCAACCGTACGATGATTAGACCAAGTATAGAAGCACCCATTAAATCGCAGATCATCCAACCCAGACTCAGCTAAACAATTAGAAAAGTCATCTTTCCAATGAGGCCAAGAATTTGAGCCTCCAACACTCTCAACCGAAGACTTAATAGCATTAAAGTCACCCATCACAATCCAAGCACTATTCTCCCATTCCACTCCGCGCGCCACTAAATCAGCCCACAACGCCTCCCTACGCACATTACAATTATCACCGTACACAATCGAAATCATACACTCCCAAGTAGAATCAACAGAAGAAACTCTACAATGGATAACTTGTTCAGAAGATCCGACAACCAAAACAGTAACATCGAACGGATTCCAACAAACCCAAATCCTCCCCAAAGAGGAAAAATTATAATTGCACTCCACCTTCTAAGACCGATCAATGGTCTTAAGAATAACATCTTTATTTTTCTCCAGAACTTTCGTTTCCACTAAACCACACAAAGACAATTTCTCATCTTTAATCAAATTGCGAACCTCTCTTTGCTTCAAAGGGTCATTAAGACCCCTAATATTCCAGCACCCAAAAATCATAATAAATATACAAAGATAAGAAGGAACCCCCACAAATCTATCTCCACTTACCCCCCTTAGGGGAGGAGTGCTTCTTATTCTTCTTACCCTTACTACTGGAACCTTTCTTCTTCTTTTTCTTTTCCAGAGAATCCTTAACTTTTGAAGCCAAAGCATTACGAGGAGGGCTAGAATCACTACCATCCTCACCATGACCAGTCTCATCATTACCACAAATAGCACCCCCATCATCACAAAGAGCATCCCTGTCATCAACATAACCATTAGCCCCATCCTTACAAAGAACAGCCCCTGCATCACAAACAGTGTCCAAAATTGCTAAAGGAGTGCCCTCTTCCATTACTTCCAAATTCAGAGAATGATCATTGCCCTCAATTGGTACTAAATTAAGATGATTATCAACATTTTCCACAAGCGGAACACTAGCACTATTCCCCATAGTAGATAATTCTCCACCCTTGTTCTTTTTTTTAACCTCAACCCAAACCGGTCGTTTAGGCCCCAACGAGTCTTCGTGCCTCTTCTTCATATCATGAACATCAACCCCTCCATTTCCGGTAACCATATTCACATTGTCACCCAAATCTTGAACGCTTTGTTTACATATACCTGGCGCATGCCCAAACACCTTACAAATATTACACCTAGAAGGAAGCCACTCATAAACAGCATAGATAGTTTTCCACTCCCCATTAGCACATTGAATATCAAACTCATTAATGACATCCTTCGAAGCATCAATCTCAACACACACACGAGCATAGCTAAGACGTTTCCTAGCTAATGTAATGTGATCGGCATGCAATGGAATGCCCAAAGCACTAACTACAAAACTCAGGCCCTTAGAAGTCCAATATTCAAATGGAAGATTGTAAAGTTTAACCCATACAGGAATATTGCGTAACTCATCTTTAGACAAGGATAAACTAGGCTGCCACCGTTTAAGAACAAGCAATTTATTCACTATATGCCATGGACCTTTTTCAAGAACTTCACAAGCATGGTCAAGACTATCAAACTTGAAAATAAAGAACCCTTGTTCTGAAGATAAAACTTCTTTAAGGCCAAACCTACCCCAAATTTTATGAACTACTGAATTCACTACGGGGAAAGGAATTCTCTTATCCACAAAGTACCCTATCAAGGAAGTTCTCCATTCTTCACTTCCCTCAATAGCTACCTCAACCGGAGGGCTAACTTTAATTCTTCCATTTTCTTCAGTTGGTTTAAAATATTGTAAGGATTCAAAGGTAGAAGATCGTACCTCACAAGCAATAGGAGAAGAATTCTGGACAGCCTTCGCATAAGATGGTTTCAGCCCTTGATCATGCATGGAAGGTGTTGAAAATGGAACTCAAAGAAGAAACACGGTCTCCACTCTTCTTCACACCACCATCAGCTATATGATAGCCCTTCATTCCATTTGAGATCAAAGAAGAAACATGGTCTCCATCCTTCTTCACACCACCAGCAGTAGGATTTTGGGTTTGATCTACCAAAACCCTACATCCCTTCATTCCATTGGTTGAAGACAAGTTGCAGCTCGAATTAGCCTTCATTCCATTGGTTGAAGACAATTTGCAGCTCGAATTAGCCTTAAAACCACCAAGATTGGCCACATTAAAATCATCCATAGCAGAAAAGCAAACTAAAACTTCTAATAAATTAAAGAAAACGGACCAGCAAACCTAAAACTAAAGAAGAACGAAAATTGAGTTTGTAATCATCAAAAGAAATCAATAATGATCCCAAAGAGAGAATAAAAAAAAATTAAGAAGAACACTCAAAAAATTCTAGAGAGAAGGCAGAGCATTTTCTCTCTCCAAAAACTTCATTGATGTTCATCCCGTCTCCTATGTTTCAGCTATGTAAGATGCTAAAAAGATTGAAAGTAGAGCTTAAGAAACTTAATAGGGAGTGTTATTCTGACTTGTCTTCTAGGGTGCAGCAAGCTAAGCATGATTTAGAGTCTGTGCAATGGGATATTCAGAGGCAGCCTACGAACATTTCTTTACATGGGGAGGAGTCTCGGTTGGTGAAGCTTTATGGTGACTTGAGTAGAGATGAGGAGAGTTTTTTGAGACAAAAGTCCCGGGTTCAGTGGATTAATTTGGGAGATAGGAATTCTAAGTTCTTTTTTCGATCGATAAGACAAAGATGTAGTAGGAGTAAGGTATTATCTCTTACCGATGAGCATGGTAATCGTGTGGAGGAGCCTAGTGAAGTTAAATCAACGGTGGTGAACTTCTTTGAGACACTTCTGAGACAGCCTGCTGGATGCCCTAGGATTGACCTTGATTTAGTGAGGCGGGCTCTCCCGAAGCGTATTTCTGGTGATCAGTGTGCTACCTTGGGTAGAGAGGTTAGTGATGTTGAAATTAAAGCAGTTTTGTTCTCTTTAAAAGATAATAAAGCTCCTGGTCCGGATGGGTATAATGCTACTTTCTTCAAGAAAGCTTGGTCTGTTATTGGTGATAATTTTCTTCGTGCTATTCGTTCGTTTTTTAGCTCCGGGAGATTGCTCAAGCAAGTGAATGCTACTGTGGTTGCTCTTATTCCTAAGGTTTCTAATCCTTCTACGGTTGGGGATTTTAGGCCTATTTCGTGTTGTAACACTATCTACAAATGTATTGCCTAAATTATTGCGAATCGTCTTCAGATGGTACTGCCTGATGTTGTTAGTCCTTTTCAGTCGGCCTTCGTTGCTGGTAGGAGGATTAGTGATAATATATTACTGTCGCAGGAATTGTTAAGGAACTATCATCGTGATGGGGGTCATCCTAGGTGTGCGCTGAAGGTAGATTTAATGAAAGCCTATGATTCTGTGCGGTGGGATTTCTTAGTGGCTATTTTACAGATTTTAGGCTTCCCGGAGCAGATGATAGCTTGGATTTCTGAGTGCATTTCTACTCTCCGTTTCTCTATTTCTATCAATGGCGAGTTGAATGGTTTCTTTACTAGTAGTCGAGGTTTGAGGCAGGGGGATCCTATGTCCCCTTATTTATTTGTGCTGGCTATGGAGGTCTTCTCGGGGTTGATGCATATTATGGAGCAGGAGGGTCAGTTTGCATACCATTGGCGGTGTGGGAAGATTGGTATTTCGCATTTATGCTTTGCGGATGATCTTATGGTTTTCTGTAGGGCAGAGAGGGAGTCAGTTGCTACAGTTAATGTTGTCCTTAGTCAGTTCCAAGCTCTTTCTGGGTTGATTCCTAATCCTAGCAAGAGCAATCTTTTTGTGGCTGGTGTGTCTTCTGAGACTAAGCAAGAGTTACTTGGGATTCTTGGTTTTCAGGAAGGGGTATTACCTGTTAGATATCTTGGGGTTCCTCTGATTTCTACTAAGCTTACGGCAGTGGATTGTAGGGTTCTTGTCGACAGGATTGTAGCGAGAGTTAAGAGTTGGACTAGTAGGGTTCTTTCTTTTGTAGGGAGGCTTCAGCTCATTCAATCTGTATTGTTCTCTATTCAGGTGTATTGGTCCTCCATTTTTATCTTGCCTAAGTCAGTTGTGATTAAGGTTGAAACTACTTTGCGTAGTTTTCTTTGGAAGGGTTCAGATTTAGGTAAAGGTGGGGCAAAGGTTGCATGGTCTTCGGTGTGTTTACCAAAGGAAGAGGGTGGTCTCGGTATTAAGAGCGTTGAGTGTTGGAATAAAGCTGCCATAAGTAAGCATTTGTGGGCTGTCTGTAGCAATTTGAGGTCTTCTGTCTGGGTCTCGTGGGTTAGATCTACTCTGCTTAAGGGAAAGAATGTGTGGGAGGTTAGGTGCCCTGGGAATTGCTCTTGGAGTTGGAGGAAAATTTTAGGACTTCCGTGTCTTGTGCGGCGGTTGATGCAGTTTCAAGTGGGTAATGGGGAGGATATTTCTCTTTGGTTTGATTATTGGCATCCGTTGGGTCCTTTGGTGGAGGTGTTTGGGCGACGGATTATTTATGATTCTGGTTTTGGTCTTCATGCTAGGGTGGCGGATGTTGTTCAGGGGAGGGATTGGGCTTGGCCTCGTTCCCTGACCGGAAATTGGATGGACATTATCAGTGGTATCCCTGCTTCCTTTAGGCCTAATAACTCCCAAGCTGATACTTTGTGTTGGGTTGAGGACTCTCGGGGGGCTTTCTCTATTCGTAATGCTTGGGAGGCTCTTCGGTCCCGGCAGCCAGCGGTGGATTGGTTTAGGTCCGTTTGGCATTCTAAATCAATCCCTAGACATGCTTTTATCTTCTGGTTGGCCATTAGGGGTGCTCTTTCTACTCAGGATAAGCTTCTTGTTTATGGCTTGATTTCGGCTATTCGTTGTGTGTTTTGTGGAGGGAGTTGTGAGGATGTCCCTCATCTCTTTTTTTATTGTTCTTATTCTTGCGAGGTTTGGTTTGCTCTTTTAAGGAAGTGCAGATTACCTCTGCGTGCTCGGAGCTGGGAGGATACTATTCTTTGGTCTTGCCATTTCCGCGGTCGGCAACTTCGTGGGTGGGTGGTGCGTATTATGCTTGCGGCTGCTGTCTATGCTATTTGGCGTGAGCGGAATGCTAGGATACATGGCGAGTTACCTAAACCTGTTACCATGGTTGTTCGGTCCATTGTCAGAGATGTTTGTATGCATCTTAATTCCTTATCTGGTGTGATGCCTTCTCCTACTAATAGGTGGCTCCACCAGTCTTGGGGTTTATCTGATTCTATTTTTTTGTAATTCGCTTGTGTTGCCTTTTATGGGGTTTGGTGGGTTCTTTTGGCTGTACCCTATGACAGGGTTTGTGCTTAGCTTTTATTGCTTTGCTGTTTTTGAGTTTCGGTTGCTAGGGGGCATGTCCCTTGTCTGACCTTGTGATCTTCTCGCTGGGGTATGCCCCTTTGCTTTTGTTTTGTCTATTTGGTTAATATACTTACATTATCCAAAAAAAAACCAAAGAGACAAAACAAAAGCAAAGGGGCATACCCCAGCGAGAAGATCACAAGGTCAGACAAGGGACAGGCCCCCTACCAACCAAAACTCAAAAAAACAGCAAAGCAATAAAAGCTAAACACAAACCCTGTCAAAGGGTCCAGCCAAAAGAAACCACCAAACAGACAGCAAAAAGGACAAACCCCTTAAAAAGCAAAACAACCGCGGAAACCACTATCATGTATTACAATAAATATCAATGGCGAGTTGAATGATTCCTATTCATGCTAGGGTTCCTCTGATTTCTACTAAGCTTATGGCAGTGGATTGTACGGTTCTTATCGATAGGATTGTAGCGAGAGTTAAGAGTTGGACTAGTAGGGTTCTTTCTTCTGTAGGGAGGCTTCAGCTCATTCAATCTGTATTGTTCTCTATCTAGGTGTATTGGTCCTCTATTTTTATCTTGCTTAAGTCAGTGGTGATTAAGGTTGAAACTACTTTGCGTAGTTTTCTTTGGAAGGGTTTAGATTTAGGTAAAGGTGGGGCAAAGGTTGCATGGTCTTCCGTGTGTTTACCGAAGGAAGAGGGTGGACTCAGTATTAAGAGCGTTGAGTGTTGGAATAAACTGCCATAAATAAGCATTTGTGGCCTGTCTGTAGCAATTTGAGGTCTTCTATCTGGGTGTCGTGGGTTAAATCTACTCTGTTTAAGGGAAAGAATGTGTGGCAGGTTAGGTGCCCTGGGGATTGCTCGTGGAGTTGGAGGAAAATTCTGGGCCTTTGGTGTCTTGTGCAGCGGTTGATGCAGTTTCGGGTGGGCATTGGGGAGGATATTTCCTTTTGGTTTGATTATTGGCATCCGTTGGGTCCTTTGGTGGAGGTGTTTGGGCGACAAATTATTTATGATTCTGGTTTTGGTATTCATGCTAGGGTGGCGGATGTTATTCAGGGGAGGGATTGAGCTTGGCCTCGTTCCCTGACCAGGAATTGGATGGACGTTATCAGTGGTACCCCTAATTCTTTCAGGCCTAATAGCTCTCAAGATACTTTGTATTGGGTTGAGGACTCTCGGGGGGCTTTCTCTATTCGTAATGCTTAGGAGGCTCTTTGGTCTCGGCAGCCAGCGGTGGATTGGTTTAGGTCTGTTTAGCATGCTAAATCAATTCCTATACATGCTTTCATCTTCTGGCTGGCCATTAGGGGTGCTCTTTCTACTCAGGATAAGCTTCTTGTTTATGGCTTGATTCCGGCTATTCGTTGTGTGTTTTGTGGAGGGAGTTGTGAGGATGTCCCTTATCTCTTTTTTTATTGTTCTTATTCTTGCGAGGTTTGGTTTGCTATTTTAAGGAAGTGCAGATTATCTCTGAGTGCTCGGAGCTGGAAGGCTACTATTCTTTGGTCTTGCTATTTTCGCGGTCGACAACTTCGTGGGTGGGTGGTGTGTATTATGCTTGCGGCTGCTGTCTATGCTATTTGGCGCGAGCGGAATGCTAGGATACATGGCGAGTTACCTAAACCTGTTACCGTGGTTGTTCGTTCCATTGTTAGAGATGTTTGTATGCGTCTTAATTCCTTATCTGGTGTGGTGCCTTCTCCTACTAATAGGTGGCTCCACCAGGCTTGGGGTTTATCTGATTCTATTTTTTTGTAATTCGCTTGTTTCGCCTTGTAGGGGGTTTGTCCCTTTTGCTGTCGGTTTGGTGGCTTCTTTTGGCTGCACCCTATGACAGGGTTTGTGCTTAGCTTTTATTGCTTTGCTGTTTTTTGAGTTTCGGTTGGTAGGGGGCCTGTCCCTTGTTTGACCTTGTGATCTTCTCGCTGGGGTATGCCCCTTTGCTTTTGTTTTGTCTCTTTGGTTAATATACTTACATTATCAAAAAAAAAAAGGATATTCATTGGCAACCTACGAACGTTTCTTTACATGAGGAGGAGTCTCGGTTGGTAAAGCTTTATGGTGATTTGAGTAGAGATGAGGAGAGTTTTTTGAGATAAAAGTCTCGGGTTCAGTGGATTAATTTGGGAGATAGGAATTCTAAGTTCTTTTTTCGATTGATGAGACAAAGATGTAGTAGGAGTAAGGTATTATCTCTTACTGATGAGCATGGTAATCGTGTGGAGGAGCCTAGTGAAGTTAAATCTATGGTGGTGAACTTCTTTGAGACACTTCTGAGACAGCCTGCTGGATGCCCAAGGATTGACCTTGATTTAGTGAGGCGGGGTCTCCCAAAGCGGATTTCTGGTGATCAGTGTGCTACCTTGGGTAGAGAGGTTAGTGATGATGAAATTAAGGCTATTTTATTCTCTTTAAAACATAATAAAGCTCCTGGTCCGGATGGGTATAATGCTACTTTCTTCAAGAAAGCTTGGTCTGTTGTTGGTGATGATTTTCTTTGTGCTATTCGTTCGTTATTTAGCTCCGGGAGATTGCTCAAGCAAGTGAATGCTACTGTAGTTGCTCTTATTCCTAAGGTTCCTAATCCTTCTAAGGTTGAAGGTCATCCTAGGTGTGAGCTGAAGGTAGATTTAATGAAAGCCTATGATTCTGTGCGGTGGGATTCTTAGTGGCTATTTTACAGATTTTAGGCTTCCTGGAGCAGATGATAGCTTGGATTTCTGAGTGTATTTCTACTCCCTGCTTCTCCATTTCTATCAATGGCGAGTTGAATGGTTTCTTTGCTAGTGGTCGAGGTTTGAGGCAGGGGGATCGTATGTCCCCTTATTTATTTGTGCTGGGTATGGAGGTCTTCTCGGGGTTGATGCATATTATGGAGCAGGAGGGTCAGTTTGCGTACCATTGGCAATGTGGGAAGATTGGTATTTATGCTTTGCAGATGATCTTATGATTTTCTGTAGAGCAGAGAGGGAGTCAGTTGCTGCGGTTAATGTTGTTCTTGGTCAGTTCCAAGCTCTTTCTGGGTTGATTCCTAACTCTAGCAAGAGCAATCTTTTTGTGGCTGGTGTGTCTTCTGAGATTAAGCAAGAGTTGCTTGGGATTCTAGGTTTTTAGGAAAGGGTATTACATGTCAGATATCTTGGGGTTCTTCTGATTTCTACTAAGCTTATGGCAGTGGATTGTAGGGTTCTTGTCGATAGGATTGTAGCGAGAGATAAGAGTTGGACTAGTAGGGTTCTTTCTTTTGCAGGGAGGCTTCAACTCATTCAATCTGTATTGTTCTTTATCCAGGTGTATTGATCCTCCATTTTTATCTTGCCTAAATGAGTGGTGATTAAGGTTGAAACTACTTTGCGTGATTTTCTTTGGAAGGGTTCAGATTTAGGTAAAGGTGGGGCAAAGGTTGCATGGTCTTCGGTGTGTTTACCGAAGGAAGAGGGTGGACTCAGTATTAAGAGCGTTGAGTGTTGGAATAAATCTGCCATACGTAAGCATTTGTGGGCTGTCTGTAGCATTTTGAGGTCTTCTGTCTAGGTGTCGTGGGTTAGATCTACTCTGCTTAAGGGAAAGAAAGTGTGGGAGGTTAGGTGCCCTGGGGATTGCTCGTGGAGTTGGAGGAAAATTCTGGGCCTTCGGTGTCTTGTGCGGCAGTTCATGTAGTTTCGGGTGGGTAATGGGGAGGATATTTCCCTTTGATTTGATTATTGGCATCCATTAGGTCCTTTGGTGGATGTGTTTGGGCGTTGGATTATTTATTTTGGTCTTCATGCTAGGGTGGCAGATGTTATTCAGGGGAGAGATTGGGCTTGGCCTCATTCCCTGACCGGGAATTGGATGGACATTATCAGTGTTACCCCTGATTCCTTCCGACCTAATAACTCTCAAGCTGATACTTTGTGTTGGGTTGAGGACTCTCGGGGGGCTTTCTCTATTCGTAATGCTTGAGAGGCTCTTCGGTCCCGGCAGCCAGCGGTAAGGTCCGTTTGGCATTCTAAATCAATTTCTAGACATGCTTTCATGTTCTGGCTGGCCATTAGGGGTGGTCTTTCTACTTAGGATAAGTTTCTTGTTTATGGCTTGATTCCGGCTATTCGTTGTGTGTTTTGTGGAGGGAGTTGTGAGGATATCCCTTTTTTTTTTGGATAATGTAAGTATATTAACCAAAGAGACAAAACAAAAGCAAAGGGGCATACCCCAGCGAGAAGATCACAAGGTCAGACAAGGGACAGGCCCCCTACCAACCGAAACTCAAAAAACAGCAAAGCAATAAAAGCTAAGCACAAACCCTGTCATAGGTACAACCAAAAGAATCCACCAGACCCCATAAAAGGCAAAACAAGCGAATTACAAAAAAATAGAATCAGATAAACCCCAAGACTGGTGGAGCCACCTATTAGTAGGAGAAGGCATCACACCAGAGAAGGAATTAAGACGCATACAAACATCTCTGACAATGGAACGAACAACCATGGTAACAGGTTTAGGTAACTCGCCATGCATCCTAGCATTCCGCTCACGCCAAATAGCATAGACAGCAGCCGCAAGCATAATACGCACCACCCACCCACGAAGTTGCCGACCGCGGAAATGGCAAGACCAAAGAATAGTATCCTCCCAGCTCCGAGCACGCAGAGGTAATCTGCACTTCCTTAAAAGAGCAAACCAAACCTCGCAAGAATAAGAACAATCAAAAAAGAGATGAGGGACATCCTCACAACTCCCTCCACAAAACACACAACGAATAGCCGGAATCAAGCCATAAATAAGAAGCTTATCCTGAGTAGAAAGAGCACCCCTAATGGCCAACCAGAAGATGAAAGCATGTCTAGGAATTGATTTAGAATGCCAAACGGACCTAAACCAATCCACCGCTGGCTGCCGGGACCGAAGAGCCTCCCAAGCATTACGAATAGAGAAAGCCCCCCGAGAGTCCTCAACCCAACACAAAGTATCAGCTTGAGAGTTATTAGGCCTGAAGGAAGCAGGGATACCACTGATAATGTCCATCCAATTCCCGGTCAGGGAACGAGGCCAAGCCCAATCCCTTCCCTGAACAACATCCGCCACCCTAGCATGAAGACCAAGACCAGAATCATAAATAATCCGTCGCCCAAACACCTCCACCAAAGGACCCAACGGATGCCAATAATCAAACCAAAGAGAAATATCCTCCCCATTACCCACACGAAACTGCATCAACCGCCGAACAAGACACCGAAGGCCTAGAATTTTCCTCCAACTCCACGAGCAATCCCCAGGGCACCTAACCTCCCACACATTCTTTCCCTTAAGCAGAGTAGATCTAACCCACGAGACCCAGACAGAAGACCTCAAATTGCTACAGACAGCCCACAAATGCTTACTTATGGCAGCTTTATTCCAACACTCAACGCTCTTAATACCGAGACCACCCTCTTCCTTTGGTAAACACACCGAAGACCATGCAACCTTGGCCCCACCTTTACCTAAATCTGAACCCTTCCAAAGAAAACTACGCAAAGTAGTTTCAACCTTAATCACCACTGACTTAGGCAAGATAAAAATGGAGGACAAATACACCTGAATAGAGAACAATACAGATTGAATGAGCTGAAGCCTCCCTGCGAAAGAAAGAACCCTACTAGTCCAACTCTTAACTCTCGCTACAATCCTGTCGACAAGAACCCTACAATCCACTGCCGTAAGCTTAGTAGAAATCAGAGGAACCCCAAGATATCTGACAGGTAATACCCCTTCCTGAAAACCAAGAATCCCAAGTAACTCTTGCTTAGTCTCAGAAGACACACCAGCCACAAAAAGATTGCTCTTGTTAGGATTAGGAATCAACCCAGAAAGAGCTTGGAACTGACCAAGGACAACATTAACTGCAGCAACTGACTCCCTCCCTGCCCTACAGAAAACCATAAGATCATCCGCAAAGCATAAATGCGAAATACCAATTTTCCCACACCGCCAATGGTACGCAACTGACTCTCCTGCTCCATAATACGCATCAACCCCGAGAAGACCTCCATAGCCAGCACAAATAAATAAGGGGACATAGGATCTCCCTGCCTCAAACCTCGGCTACTATTAAAGAAACCATTCAACTCGCCATTGATAGAAATAGAGAAACGGGGAGTAGAAATGCACTCAGAAATCCAAGCTATCATCTGCTCCGGGAAGCCTAAAATCTGTAAAATAGCCACTAAGAAATCCCACCGCACAGAATCATAGGCTTTCATTAAATCTACCTTCAGCGCACACCTAGGATGACCCCCATCACGATGATAGTTCCTTAACAATTCCTGCGACAGTAATATATTATCACTAATCCTCCTACCAGCAATGAAGGCCGACTGAAAAGGACTAACAACATCAGGCAGTACCATCTGAACACGATTCGCAATAATTTTGGCAATGCATTTGTAGATAGTGTTACAACACGAAATAGGCCTAAAATCCCCAACTGTAGAAGGATTAGGAACCTTAGGAATAAGAGCAACCACAGTAGCATTCACTTGCTTGAGCAATCTCCCGGAGCTAAAAAACGAATGAATAGCACGAAGAAAATCATCACCAACAACAGACCAAGCTTTCTTGAAGAAAGTAGCATTATACCCATCCGGACCAGGAGCTTTATTATCTTTTAAAGAGAACAAAACTGCTTTAATTTCAACATCACTAACCTCTCTACCCAAGGTAGCACACTGATCACCAGAAATACGCTTCGGGAGAGCCCGCCTCACTAAATCAAGGTCAATCCTAGGGCATCCAGCAGGCTGTCTCAGAAGTGTCTCAAAGAAGTTCACCACCGTTGATTTAACTTCACTAGGCTCCTCCACACGATTACCATGCTCATCGGTAAGAGATAATACCTTACTCCTACTACATCTTTGTCTCATCGATCGAAAAAAGAACTTAGAATTCCTATCTCCCAAATTAATCCACTGAACCCGGGACTTTTGTCTCAAAAAACTCTCCTCATCTCTACTCAAGTCACCATAAAGCTTCACCAACCGAGACTCCTCCTCATGTAAAGAAGCGTTCGTAGGCTGCCTCTGAATATCCCATTGCACAGACTCTAAATCATGTTTAGCTTGCTGCACCCTAGAAGACAAGTCAGAATAACACTCTCTATTAAGTTTCTTAAGCTCTCCTTTCAATCTTTTTAGCTTCTTACATAGCTGAAACATAGGAGACCCATCCACCCTGTCCGCCCAAACCCGATCCACCAAGGATAAAAATTCTGGATGATCCGCCCAGAAATCAAAAAACTTAAAAGGCACCCGTCGCTGAGGGAGATCCACAATCTTAACAATCATAGGAGAGTGATAAGAAACACTAGAAGGAAGAAAATGCGCCTCTGAACCTCGAAAGGAAATATCCCAATTCAAGTTGACCAAAGCTCGATCTAACTTTCGAAGAATAGGATCAACTGTACGATGATTAGACCAAGTATAGAAGCACCCATTAAATCGCAGATCATCCAACCCAGACTCAGCTAAACAATTAGAAAAGTCATCTTTCCAATGAGGCCAAGAATTGGAGCCTCCAACACTCTCAACCGAAGACTTAATAGCATTAAAGTCACCCATCACAATCCAAGCACTATTCTCCTATTCCACTCCGCGCGCCACTAAATCAGCCCACAACGCCTCCCTACGAACATTACAATTATCACCGTACACAATCGAAATCATACACTCCCAAGTAGAATCAACAGAAGAAACGCTACAATGGATAACTTGTTCAGAAGATCCGACAACCAAAACAGTAACATCGAACGGATTCCAACAAACCCAAATCCTCCCCAAAGAGGAAAAATTATAATTGCACTCCACCTTCCAAGACCGGTCAATGGTCTTAAGAATAACATCTTTATTTTTCTCCAGAACTTTCGTTTCCACTAAACCACACAAAGACAATTTCTCATCTTTAATCAAATTGCGAACCTCTCCTTACTTCAAAGGGTCATTAAGACCCCTAATATTCCAGCACCCAAAAATCATAATAAATATACAAAGATAAGAAGAAACCCCCACAAATCTATCTCCACTTACCCCCCTTAGGGGAGGAGTGCTTCTTATTCTTCTTACCCTTACTACTGGAACCTTTCTTCTTCTTTTTCTTTTCCAGAGAATCCTTAACTTTTGAAGCCAAAGCATTACGAGGAGGGCTAGAATCACTACCATCCTCACCATGACCAGCCTCATCATTACCACAAATAGCACCCCCATCATCACAAAGAGTATCCCTGTCATCAACATAACCATTAGCCCCATCCTTACAAAGCGCAGCCCCTGCATCACAAACAGTGTCCAAAATTGCTAAAGGAGTACCCTCTTCCATTACTTCCAAATTCGGAGTATGGTCATTGCCCTCCATTGGTACTAAATTAAGATGATTATCAACATTTTCCACAAACGGAACACTAGCACTATTCCCCATAGTAGATAATTCTCCACCCTTGTTCTTTTTTTTAACCTCAACCCAAACCGGTCGTTTAGGCCCCAACGAGTCTTCGTGCCTCTTCTTCATATCATGAACATCAACCCCTCCATTTCCGGTAACCATATTCACATTGTCACCCAAATCTTGAACGCTTTGTTTACATATACCCGGCGCATGCCCAAACACCTTACAAATATTACACCTAGAAGGAAGCCACTCATAAACAGCATAAATAGTTTTCCACTCCCCATTAGCACATTAAATATCAAACTCATTAATGACATCCTTCGAAGCATCAATCTCAACACACACACGAGCAAAGCTAAGACGTTTCCTAACTAATGTAATGTGATCACATGCAATGGAATGCCCAAAGCACTAACTACAAAACTCAGGCCCTTTGAAGTCCAATATTCAAACGAGAAGATTGTAAAGTTAACCCATACAGGAATATTGCGTAACTCATCTTTAGACAAGGATAAACTAGGCTGCCACCGTTATAAGAACAAGCAATTTATTCACTATATGCCATAGACCTTTTCAAGAACTTCACAAGCATGGTCAAGACTATCAAACTGAAAATAAAGAACCCTTGTTCCGAAGATAAAACTTCTTATAAGCCAACCTACCCAAATTTTATGAACTACTGAATTCACACGGGGGAAAAGGAATTCTCTTATCCACAAAGTATCCTATCAAGGAAGTTCTCCATTCTTCACTTCCCTCAATAGTGGATATGAACCTCGTTGATCGTATCAAGATTGATGCCAATATTCGTTCTAACCTCTGGTTCTGATGGAAACCGCGACCCAACACCGATATCGAGATGTGAACCTTGGTATAAAGGAGGACGCCACAATCAGGATGAAATACTCGATTGATAAGTCAGGAGGAACGCCACAGAGATTCTGAATAAGTTCCGTTAGTTCTCAAAGAACAAAGAGAAAACTCTCTCAATTTCATTTCAAATCATAATTACCATTCTTACATCCATCACTATCTTATATAATGAAACCCTAAAACAAAGGAAAGAAAACAAGATAGCCATTAAGGCCTTACAAATAGAACAACTAGAATGGTCATAATTGCCTTACAAATGGACCCAACTAAAACAACAACTATTAAATGAAGCCCAAATCGAAATTATGCCAAGCTTTCTCTTAGTCAGCCCACGCAATTGCCTTGATGATATTAACAAGCCTTGGTCTTCATGTGGGTTCATCTTGGGCTTTAATAATTCAGAATCAGCCCATGTATCTTGAATTAGGCCATTGAGTGCTTCTTTGAATCTCTTAGCCCTTGCCCTTGTTATTGGCCCAATCGGAACATGCAATGGATCCCTTGGTGCAGCTCCCTTATTCTCATCATTCCCTCCCTCTTGAAAAGGATTTGTCCTCAAATCGTCACCTACATCAAAAGGAGACAAATCAGAAACATTGAAGCTTGCACTAACATTATACTCACCTGGAAGATCTAACTTTTAGGCATTGTCATTGATCCTTTCAATCACTTGAAATGGGCCATCTCCCCGTGGAAGTAGTTTAGAACGCCTCTGCACTGGAAACCGTTCCTTCCTCATATGCAACCACACCCAATCACCGGGTTCAAACACAACTTCTTGCGCCCTTTATTAGCTTGGTTGGCATATTGCTCAGTTCTCCTCTCGATGTTTTGCCTAGTCTTTTCATGGATTTGCTTAACAAACTCTGCCTTTTTCTTTCCATCCAAGTTAACATGCTCAGTCACAGGTAAAGGAAGTAAATCCAAAGGAGTCAATGGGTTAAAAACCATACACAATTTCAAAAGGCGAAAAATGAGTTGCAGAATGCACACTCCTATTATAAGCAAACTCTACATGCGGCAAACAATCTTCCCATGTTTTCAAGTTCTTTTGTATTATAGCACGCAACAAGGCAGATAAAGTCCTATTAACTACTTCAGTTTGACCATCAGTTTGTGGATGACAAGTAGTAGAAAACAAAAGTTTAGTTCCTAACTTGCCCCATAAAGTTTTCCAAAAAGTAGCTTAAGAACTTAGCATCTCTATCCGAAACAATGGTTTTAGGCATGCCGTGCAATCTAACAATTTCTTTGAAAAACAAATCAGCAATATGTGATGCATCATCAGTTTTATGACAAGGAATGAAATGTGCCATTTTAGAAAACCTATCAACAACCACATATATAGAATCCCTACCCCTCTTTGACCTAGGCAAACCCAGCACAAAATCCATAGAAATATCAATCCAAGGTCCACTAGGTATAGGTAAAGGAGTATACAAACCATGAGGCTTAATCCTAGACTTAGCTTGTCTACACGTAATGCAATTCTCACAAATTCTTTCTACATCACGTTTCATATGAGGCCAAAAGAAGTGTTCATGCAAAACATCTAGGGTCTTGGCTATACCAAAATGCCCCATCAAACCACCCCCATGAGCTTCCCTCACAAGCAATTCACGCAGAGAACTCTTAGGCACGCATAATTTAGTCTCTCTAAACAAAAATCCATCATGCCTATAAAACTTGCCAAAATGCAACCTTTTCACATGCATTGAATACATTGCCAAAATCAGCATCTTCCACATACAATTCTTTAATGTAGTCAAAACCAAACAATCTCGCATCCAAAGTAGAAAGTAAAACATACCTTCTGGACAGAGCATCAGCGACTACGTTTTCCTTACCCTTTTTGTACTTGATCACATATGGAAATGTTTCGATGAACTCCACCCACTTGGCATGCCGCTTATTTAGCTTGTGCTGCCCCTTTAGATGCTTCAAGGACTCATGATCCGTGTGAATCACAAATTCTTTCGGCCAAAGGTAATGTTGCCAAGTTTCCAATGCCCTAACCAAAGCATACATCTCCTTGTCATAGGTAGGATAATTCAAGGCCGCTCCACTTATTTCTCACTAAAAATTGCAATGGGACGTCCTTCTTGCATTAGAACAGCTCCCATACCTATTCCTGAAGCATCACACTCAATCTCAAAAGCTTTAGCAAAGTTAGGCAAAGCAAGCAAAGGTGCATTAGTTAATTTTTCCTTAATCAAGTTAAATGCCTTTTCTTGTTCATTACCCCACTTAAAACCCACGTTCTTTTTGATAACTTCAGTTAAAGGTGCAGCTAGACTACTAAAGTCTTTCACAAACCTCCTATAGAAACTAGCCAACCCATGAAACTTCTCACTTGTCCCACAGTTGTAGGTTTCGGCCACTCCTTAATTGCCTTAACCTTTTCTTCATCAACCCCAATTCCTTTA
This sequence comes from Xanthoceras sorbifolium, assembly GCA_003430845.1. NCBI lineage: Eukaryota > Viridiplantae > Streptophyta > Magnoliopsida > Sapindales > Sapindaceae > Xanthoceras > Xanthoceras sorbifolium. The sequence goes on along the minus strand of CM010612.1, from coordinate 5,898,754 downwards.
GCACTAACAACAAAACCCAAAAATACCAACCTATCCGTGCAAAGGTACACTTTTTAAAATTAGCAAACAACTTTTCGGCTCTTAAAACACCTAAAACAAGTTTTAAATGTTCAACATGCTCATCCAAGTTTTTGCTATAAATCAGAATGTCATCAAAGTAAACAACCACAAATCTTCCAATAAAAGCACGCAAAACATGGTTCATTAATCTCATGAAAGTACTTGGTGCATTAGTTAACCCAAAGGGCATAACTAACCACTCATATAACCCATATTTTGTTTTGAAAGCAGTTTTCCACTCATCACCTTCTTTCATCCTAATTTGATGATATCCACTTTTAAGATCAATTTTAGTGAAAACAATAGAACCATGCAATTCATCAAGCATATCATCTAATCTAGGAATAGGATGTCGATACTTTACAGTGATATTGTTGATGGCACGACAATCAACACACATCCTCCATGTTCCATCCTTCTTAGGCACAAGCAATACGGGAACCGCACAGGGACTCATACTCTCACGAACATACCCCTTCTCCATAAGCTCATCAACCTGCCTTTGAAGTTCCTTTGTCTCCTCGGGATTACTTCGGTATGCTGGTCTATTGGAATTGGTGCTCCGGGGACAAAGTCAATTTGGTGTTCAATCCCCCTTATTGGTGGTAAACCAATAGGCATCTCTTCGGGAAACACTTCATCAAAGTCCTGCAAAAGTGAAACAACAACACTAGGCAAAGAAGAGTTAATTTCATTAGTACTAAAACAAGCCTCTTTGTACAAAAGTACAATCATTGGCTGGTTTGAAAACAAAGCCCTTTTGATCTCACTGTCTCTTGCATAAAAGCTCACTTGTTTTGCCTCTCTTTTTTTCTCTTCAACCTCTTTTTCTTTTGAACTCTCACTCTCACTCTCATTTTTAACATCCCTCTCATCTTTTAACCTCACTTGATCTTCATATACTTGTCTTGGGGTTAAAGGTACAAGGGTGATTGGCCTTTTATGGAGCACAAAGGAGTATCTATTAGTGTATCCATCATGAGTCACATGCCTATCAAACTGCCACGGTCTTCCCAAAAGGATATGACCCGCATTCATTGGTACCACATCACAAACAACTTCATCTTTGTATTTGCCAATTGAAAATGACACCAACACCTGTTTATTCACCCTAACTTCCCCACTATCATTCAACCATTGTAGCTTATAAGGTTTTGGGTGCTTCAAAGTTTTCAAATTCAATTTTTTTACCAAAGTAGTGCTCGCCACATTAGTACAACTCCCCCCATCAATAATCACACTACATACCTTGTCATTAACATGGCAGCGGGTGTGAAAAATGTTTTCACGTTGTACCTCATCATCTTCCTTTGCTTGAGCACTAAGAGCTCGTCTTGCAACCAAAAGCTCTCCACCCACCGGATACTCAAAGTCACCAGCATCCTCCAATGGTGGCATGGACTCACCATCAGATTCACCCTCTGATTCGATACCACCATCATCCTTCAAAACCATTACTCTCTTGTTTGGGCATTGTGATGCAATATGACCTGCTCCCAAACACTTAAAGCACTTAATGTCACGATTTCTAGTAGGTTGAGAATCTGGTTTACCTTGGTTTATTGTGCCTCCGGCCTTATGATCTCTGGAAGGTTCGGCCTTGGCCTTGAAACTAGGCTGGTCCTCCCTCTTGCTCCAATTCGGTTTCCATGTTGATGAAGAACCCGAATTTTGCCCAACCCGTGTGGAACCCTTCCTCTTCAATTGTTGTTCCACTTTAATGGCCATGTGTACCATGTCAGTCAATTCAACATAATGCTGCAACTCCACTACATTTGCAAGGTCTCGGTGTAGTCCATTGAGAAACCTAGCCATAGTCGCCTCTCTGTCCTCCTGTACATCAGCTCGAATCATGGCTATTTCCATCTCTTTGTAGTAGTCTTCAACACACTTGGACCCCTGAGTAAGAGTTTGCAACTTTTGAAACAAACCCCTATAATAGTGACTTGGAATGAATCTCCTCCTCATAACAGTCTTCATCGATTGTACCAAGATTGAACCTCGTCGATTGTACCAAGATTGATGCCAATATTTGTTCTAACCTCTGGTTCGGATGGAAACTGCGACCCAGCACCTATATCGAGATGTGAACCTTGGTATAAAGGAGGACGCCACAATCAAGGATGAGATAGAAAATGCTCTGCCTTCTCTCTAGAATTTTTTTGAGTGTTCTTCTTAATTTTTTCTATTCTCTCTTTGTGATCATTATTGATTTCTTTTGATGATTACAAACTCAATTTTCGTTCTTCTTTAGTTTTAGGTTTGCTGGTCCGTTTTCTTTAATTTATTAGAAGTTTTAGTTTGCTTTTCTTCTATGGATGATTTTAATGTGGCCAATCTTGGTGGTTTTAAGGCTAATTCGAGCTGCAAATTGTCTTCAACCAATGGAATGAAGGCTAATTCGAGCTGCAACTTGTCTTCAACCAATGGAATGAAGGGATGTAGGGTTTTGGTAGATCAAACCCAAAATCCTACTGCTGGTGGTGTGAAGAAGGATGGAGACCATGTTTCTTCTTTGATCTCAAATGGAATGAAGGGCTATCATATAGCTGATGGGGATCACGGTTTTGATCAGAATATGGAGATTCAACGTAAGGAGGCAAATTCGGGATCCAACTTGTCTTCAACAACTCATTCTATTTTGGGGCTGATAGATGGTGATATTAAGGATGTTTCCGGGTGTTGCGTGTCTACAAAACTTGTTCCTTCGAATTTGCCTCATGGTATTGGTGCTGTAGAAGGAAGAAGTCCGAATTTGGGTGAGAATTGCTCAAAGGATGGTTGTTTTGCTACTGTTTCGGGATTGCAATCAAATAAAACAACACATGATAGGCATGGAGCTGTTGGTTGTGTAAATGGGATTGAATCCAAGCATGATGATGTTCTTCATGGGGTGTTGCATGATGAAGAAGATGAAAATCTGGTTTTGGGTGAAGGTAGAAATCTGGTTTTGGGTGAAAACCATGTGAAGGCTGGTTGTCTCTCAACAATTTCGGGATTGGACAAGAAGAAAGCTATGGTTGACATTAATGAAAAGAGTGAAGACTTGTTGAATGAGATCATGTGCAATGGGCAATTAATTCAAATGATGAATGATTCTCATGGACAAGCTTTTCAAAATAAGGTGGCTAGTATTGACCTTAATAGCAAAAATTGTCAAAGGAAGGTGGGTGGTGATGACTTTCCTTCACTAAATAATACTAGTCATCAAGGAATGGGGGTAATAGAGTCAAACTTTGGTGCTTTGGGCTCAATTTCGGGTATTGGAGCTAATGGGACTGATTCCACAAAATTAGATGGGCCAAGGATTAATGTTATTAAATCACCTTCGAATTATGGTGGAGTTGGGCTTGCAAGAGATGATCATAGAAAGGAAAAGCTTGGTAACTTGCATTTTGGGTCTGATGTGGGCGTAATTGGGCCGAAATCGAGTGCTTTGGGTTCAATTTCGGGTCTTGGTAACTTTGGACAAGGAGGGGCTGATCTTGGACCATTTTCAACACCTTCCATGCATGATCAAGGGCTGAAACCATCTTATGCGAAGGCTGTCCAGAATTCTTCTCCTATTGCTTGTGAGGTACGATCTTCTACCTTTGAATCCTTACAATATTTTAAACCAACTGAAGAAAATGGAAGAATTAAAGTTAGCCCTCCGGTTGAGGTAGTGATGAAGACTTATCTAGCACAAAGGCATGGAATGCGGATCCAATCTAAGTTCCCGTTGGGCCAGTTACATGAGCACATGCTAAGAAGTTCAAAAATGCATTGAGTGGGCTAATTCAAGTGATTTGGGTTCAGACATGTTCAAGGAGGCCCATTGAAGGAATGGACTTGCAAAAGGAGGGCCCAACCTTAGTGAATGTAATTCAAGTTAAGAAAGATGCAACTTGCTGATTCGTAGGGATAACTTTGGAAATTCATAACGTGTGAACGGCTAGGTTTCTGGAGGCGTGTGAGTAGGACTTTTCAAAGTTCATGATCTTATCTTCAACTTTGAATCTGGAATCAGATCCATTGGAGGCCACACGGTGAAGATATGGTTGGTTATTTCAAAGTATCCAGAAGCTGTCTTACTTTGACAATTGTTGTCTTACTTTGACAATTGTGTTCTCTTCCTTTGATAATTGTGTTGCACGTTTTTATTGAGTTCAAAGCTTCCTAGTCAACAAAATCACACCATCCTTTACTTGTTTTCGTTTCCCATGCTTGGAGGGTTGTTCCAAGACATTTCATTTTCTATTTAAACTCATTTGTAAGTCATTTAATAGGCAGAGATGAATTTCAATATAGAAATGTGAGTTTAAGTCTCTCTTGGGTTCTTTGAAGAACCTACGAACTTATCAGATTACTCTGTGGCGTTCGTACCTTGACTTATCAATCAAGTTTTCCATCCTTGATTGTGGCGTCCTCCTAATACCAAGGTTCGCACCTTCTCTATAGGTGTTGGGTCGCGGTTTCCATCCTAAACCTGAAAGTAGAACAGTCCTAGGCAGTAACATTGTTACGGGTTTCGTCATAAGTTGATGGGGTTCGTATCATTTGGTATCAGAGCCAAGGCTCTAGTCTCGGGTTTATTCTATCCTTATGTTTTTGTTTTCTATTCAAATCCATCGTATATTTTTGTTCGTTTGTAGCTCGTATCATTCGTTATCATTTCATGTGTAATTCGTATTGTTTCACATCAATAAGTGATGGCCTTGATTTGAGGACAAATCCTTTTCAAGAGGAGGGGAATGATGAAGACTTATCTAGCACAAAGGCATGGAATGCGGATCCAATCTAAGTTCCCGTTGGGCCAGTTACATGAGCACATGCTAAGAAGTTCAAAAATGCATTGAGTGGGCTAATTCAAGTGATTTGGGTTCAGACATGTTCAAGGAGGCCCATTGAAGGAATGGACTTGCAAAAGGAGGGCCCAACCTTAGTGAATGTAATTCAAGTTAAGAAAGATGCAACTTGCTGATTCGTAGGGATAACTTTGGAAATTCATAACGTGTGAACGGCTAGGTTTCTGGAGGCGTGTGAGTAGGACTTTTCAAAGTTCATGATCTTATCTTCAACTTTGAATCTGGAATCAGATCCATTGGAGGCCACACGGTGAAGATATGGTTGGTTATTTCAAAGTATCCAGAAGCTGTCTTACTTTGACAATTGTTGTCTTACTTTGACAATTGTGTTCTCTTCCTTTGATAATTGTGTTGCACGTTTTTATTGAGTTCAAAGCTTCCTAGTCAACAAAATCACACCATCCTTTACTTGTTTTCGTTTCCCATGCTTGGAGGGTTGTTCCAAGACATTTCATTTTCTATTTAAACTCATTTGTAAGTCATTTAATAGGCAGAGATGAATTTCAATATAGAAATGTGAGTTTAAGTCTCTCTTGGGTTCTTTGAAGAACCTACGAACTTATCAGATTACTCTGTGGCGTTCGTACCTTGACTTATCAATCAAGTTTTCCATCCTTGATTGTGGCGTCCTCCTAATACCAAGGTTCGCACCTTCTCTATAGGTGTTGGGTCGCGGTTTCCATCCTAAACCTGAAAGTAGAACAGTCCTAGGCAGTAACATTGTTACGGGTTTCGTCATAAGTTGGCGGGGTTCGTATCATTTGGTATCAGAGCTGGTTTCGGGTTTCGTCACAAGTTGACGGGGTTCGCATCAGGTAGCTATTGAGGGAAGTGAAGAATGGAGAACTTCCTTGATAGGGTACTTTGTGGATAAGAGAATTCCTTTCCCCGTAGTGAATTCAGTAGTTCATAAAATTTGGGGTAGGTTTGGCCTTAAAAAAGTTTTATCTTCAGAACAAGGGTTCTTTATTTTCAAGTTTGATAGTCTTGACCATGCTTGTGAAGTTCTTGAAAAAGGTCCATGGCATATAGTGAATAAATTGCTTGTTCTTAAACGGTGGCAGCCTAGTTTATCCTTGTCTAAAGATGAGTTACGCAATATTCCTGTATGGGTTAAACTTTACAATCTTCCTTTTGAATATTGGACTTCTAAGGGCCTGAGTTTTGTAGTTAGTGCTTTGGGCATTCCATTGCATGCCGATCACATTACATTAGCTAGGAAACGTCTTAGCTATGCTCGTGTGTGTGTTGAGATTGATGCTTCGAAGGATGTCATTAATGAGTTTGATATTCAATGTGCTAATGGGGAGTGGAAAACTATCTATGCTGTTTATGAGTGTCTTCCTTCTAGGTGTAATATTTGTAAGGTGTTTGGGCATGCGCCGGGTATATGTAAACAAAGCGTTCAAAATTTGGGTGACAATGTGAATATGGTTACCGGAAATGGAGGGGTTGATGTTCATGATATGAAGAAGAGGCACGAAGACTCGTTGGGGCCTAAACGACCGGTTTGGGTTGAGGTTAAAAAAAAGAACAAGGGTGGAGAATTATCTACTATGGGGAATAGTGCTAGTGTTCCGCTTGTGGAAAATATTGATAATCATCTTAATTTAGTACCAATGGAGGGCAATGATCATTCTCTGAATTTGGAAGTAATGGAAGAGGGCACTCCTTTAGCAATTTTGGACACTGTTTGTGATGCAGGGGCTGTTCTTTGTAAGGAGGGGGCTAATGGTTATGTTGATGAGAGGGATGCTCTTTGTGATGATGGGGGGGCTATTTGTGGTAATGATGAGACTGGTCATGGTGAGGATGGTAGTGATTCTAGCCCTCCTCGTAATGCTTTGGCGTCAAAAGTTAAGGATTCTTTGGAAAAGAAAAAGAAGAAGAAAGGTTCCAGTAGTAAGGGTAAGAAGAATAAGAAGCACTCCTCCCCTAAGGGGGGTAAGTGGAGATAGATTTGTGGGGGTTTCTTCTTATCTTTGTATATTAATTATGATTTTTGGGTGCTGGAATATCAGGGGTCTTAATGACCCTTTGAAGCAAAGAGAGGTTCGCAATTTGATTAAAGATGAGAAATTGTCTTTGTGTGGTTTAGTGGAAACGAAAGTTCTGGAGAAAAATAAAGATGTTATTCTTAAGACCATTGACCGGTCTTGGAAGGTGGAGTGCAATTATAATTTTTCCTCTTTGGGGAGGATTTGGGTTTGTTGGAATCCGTTCGATGTTACTGTTTTGGTTGTCGGATCTTCTGAACAAGTTATCCATTGTAGAGTTTCTTCTGTTGATTCAACTTGGGAGTGTATGATATCGATAGTGTACGGTGATAATTGTAATGTTCGTAGGGAGGCGTTGTGGGCTGATTTAGTGGCGCGCGGAGTGGAATGGGAGAATAGTGCTTGGATTGTGATGGGTGACTTCAATGCTATTAAGTCTTCGGTTGAGAGTGTTGGAGGCTCCAATTCTTGGCCTCATTGGAAAGATGACTTTCCTAATTGTTTAGCTGAGTCTGGGTTGGATGATCTGCGATTTAATGGGTGCTTCTATACTTGGTCTAATCATCGTACGGTTGATCCTATTCTTCGAAAGTTAGATCGAGTTTTGGTCAACTTGAATTGGGATATTTCCTTTCGAGGTTCAGAGGCGCATTTTCTTCCTTCTAGTGTTTCTGATCACTCTCCTATGATTGTTAAGATTGTGGACCTCCCTCGGCGACGGGTACGTTTTAAGTTTTTTGATTTCTGGGCGGATCACCCAGATTTTTTATCCTTGGTGGATCGGGTTTGGGCGGACAGGGTGGATGGGTCTCCTATGTTTCTTTTTTTGGATAATGTAAGTATATTAACCAAAGAGACAAAACAAAAGCAAAGGGGCATACCCCAGCGAGAAGATCACAAGGTCAGACAAGGGACAGGCCCCCCTACCAATCGAAACTCAAAAAACAGTAAAGCAATAAAAGCTAAGCACAAAACCTGTCATAGGGTACAGCCAAAAGAACCCACCAAACCCCATAAAAGGCAAAACAAGCGAATTACAAAAAAATAGAATCAGATAAACCCCAAGACTGGTGGAGCCACCTATTAGTAGGAGAAGGCATCACACCAGATAAGGAATTAAGCCGCATACAAACATCTCTGACAATGGAACGAACAACCATGGTAACAGGTTTAGGTAACTCGCCATGCATCCTAGCATTCCTCTCACGCCAAATAGCATAGACAGCAGCCGCAAGCATAATACGCACCACCCACCCACGAAGTTGCCGACCGCGGAAATGGCAAGACCAAAGAATAGTATCCTCCCAGCTCCGAGCACGCAGAGGTAATCTGCACTTCCTTAAAAGAGCAAACCAAACCTCGCAAGAATAAGAACAATCAAAAAAGAGATGAGGGACATCCTCACAACTCCCTCCACAAAACACACAACGAATAGCCGGAATCAAGCCATAAACAAGAAGCTTATCCTGAGTAGAAAGAGCACCCCTAATGGCCAACCAGAAGATGAAAGCATGTCTAGGAATTGATTTAGAATGCCAAACGGACCTAAACCAATCCACCGCTGGCTGCCGGGACCGAAGAGCCTCCCAAGCATTACGAATAGAGAAAGCCCCCCGAGAGTCCTCAACCCAACACAAAGTATCAGCTTGAGAGTTATTAGGCCTGAAGGAAGCAGGGATACCACTGATAATGTCCATCCAATTCCCGGTCAGGGAACGAGGCCAAGCCCAATCCCTCTCCTGAACAACATCCGCCACCCTAGCATGAAGACCAAAACCAGAATCATAAATAATCCGTCGCCCAAACACCTCCACCAAAGGACCCAACGGATGCCAATAATCAAACCAAAGAGAAATATCCTCCCCATTACCCACCCGAAACTGCATCAACCGCCGCACAAGACACCGAAGGCCTAGAATTTTCCTCCAACTCCATGAGCAATCCCCAGGGCACCTAACCTCCCACACATTCTTTCCCTTAAGCAGAGTAGATCTAACCCACAAGACCCAGACAGAAGACCTCAAATTGCTACAGACAGCCCACAAATGCTTACTTATGGCAGCTTTATTCCAACACTCAACGCTCTTAATACCAAGACCACCCTCTTCCTTTGGTAAACACACCGAAGACCATGCAACCTTGGCCCCACCTTTACCTAAATCTGAACCCTTCCAAAGAAAACTACGCAAAGTAGTTTCAACCTTAATCACCACTGACTTAGGCAAGATAAAAATGGAGGACCAATACACCTGAATAGAGAACAATACAGATTGAATGAGCTGAAGCCTCCCTGCGAAAGAAAGAACCCTACTAGTCCAACTCTTAACTCTCGCTACAATCCTGTTGACAAGAACCCTACAATCCACTGCCGTAAGCTTAGTAGAAATCAGAGGAACCCCAAGATATCTGACAGGTAATACCCCTTCCTGAAAACCAAGAATCCCAAGTAACTCTTGCTTAGTCTCAGAAGACACACCAGCCACAAAAAGATTGCTCTTACTAGGATTAGGAATCAACCCAGAAAGAGCTTGGAACTGACCAAGGACAACATTAACTGCAGCAACTGACTCCCTCTCTGCCCTACAGAAAACCATAAGATCATCCGCAAAGCATAAATGCGAAATACCAATCTTCCCACACCGCCAATGGTATGCAAACTGACCCTCCTGCTCCATAATACGCATCAACCCCGAGAAGACCTCCATAGCCAGCACAAATAAATAAGGGGACATAGGATCCCCCTGCCTCAAACCTCGGCCACTAGCAAAGAAACCATTCAACTCGCCATTGATAGAAATAGAGAAACGGGGAGTAGAAATGCACTCAGAAATCCAAGCTATCATCTGCTCTGGGAAGCCTAAAATCTGTAAAATAGCCACTAAGAAATCCCACCGCACAGAATCATAGGCTTTCATTAAATCTACCTTCAGCGCACACCTAGGATGACCCCCACCACGATGATAGTTCCTTAACAATTCCTGCGACAGTAATATATTATCACTAATCCTCCTACCAGCAACGAAGGCCGACTGAAAAGGACTAACAACATCAGGCAGCACCATCTGAACTCGATTCGCAATAATTTTGGCAATACATTTGTAGATAGTGTTACAACACGAAATAGGCCTAAAATCCCCAACCTTAGAAGGATTAGGAACCTTAGGAATAAGAGCAACCACAGTAGCATTCACTTGCTTGAGCAATCTCCCGGAGCTAAAAAACGAACGAATAGCACGAAGAAAATCATCACCAACAACAGACCAAGCTTTCTTGAAGAAAGTAGCATTATACCCATCCGGACCAGGAGCTTTATTATCTTTTAAAGAGAACAAAATTGCCTTAATTTCAACATCACTAACCTCTCTACCCAAGGTAGCACACTGATCACCAGAAATACGCTTCGGGAGAGCCCGCCTCACTAAATCAAGGTCAATCCTAGGGCATCCAGCAGGCTGTCTCAGAAGTGTCTCAAAGAAGTTCACCACCATTGATTTAACTTCACTAGGCTCCTCCACACGATTACCATGCTCATCGGTAAGAGATAATACCTTACTCCTACTACATCTTTGTCTCATCGATCGAAAAAAGAACTTAGAATTCCTATCTCCCAAACTAATCCACTGAACCCGGGACTTTTGTCTCAAAAAACTCTCTTCATCTCTACTCAAATCACCATAAAGCTTCACCAACCGAGACTCCTCCCCATGTAAAGAAATGTTCGTAGGCTGCCTCTGAATATCCCATTGCACAGACTCTAAATCATGTTTAGCTTGCTGCACCCTAGAAGACAAGTCAGAATAACACTCCCTATTAAGTTTCTTAAGCTCTACTTTCAATCTTTTTAGCTTCTTACATAGCTGAAACATAGGAGACCCATCCACCCTTTCCGCCCAAACTCGATCCACCAAGGATAAAAATTCTGGATGATCCGCCCAGAAATCAAAAAACTTAAAAGGCACCCGTCGCCGAGGGAGATCCACAATCTTAACAATCATAGGAGAGTGATCAGAAACACTGGATGGAAGAAAATGCGCCTCAGAACCTCGAAATGAAATATCCCACTTCAAATTGACCAAAGCTCGATCTAACTTTCGAAGAATGGGATCAACCGTACGATGATTAGACCATGTATAGAAGCACCCATTAAATCGCAGATCATCCAACCCAGACTCAGCTAAACAATTAGAAAAGTCGTCTTTCCAATGTGGCCAAGAATTGGATCCTCCAACACTCTCAACCGAAGACTTAATAGCATTAAAGTCACCCATCACAATCCAAGCACTATTTTCCCATTCCACTCCGCGCGCCACTAAATCAGCCCACAACGCCTCCCTACGAACATTACAATTATCACCGTACACTATCGATATCATACACTCCCAAGTAGAATCAACAGAAGAAACTCTACAATGGATAACTTGTTCAGAAGATCCGACAACCAAAACAGTAACATCGAACGGATTCCAACAAACCCAAATCCTCCCCAAAGAGGAAAAATTATAATTGCACTCCACCTTCCAAGACCGGTCAATGGTCTTAAGAATAACATCTTTATTTTTCTCCAGAACTTTCGTTTCCACTAAACCACACAAAGACAATTTCTCATCTTTAATCAAATTGCGAACCTCTCTTTGCTTCAAAGGGTCATTAAGACCCCTAATATTCCAGCACCCAAAAATCATAATAAATATACAAAGATAAGAAGAAACCCCCGCAAATCTATCTCCACTTACCCCCCCTAGGGGAGGAGTGCTTCTTATTCTTCTTACCCTTACTGCTAGAACCTTTCTTCTTCTTTTTCTTTTCTAGAGAATCCTTAACTTTTGAAGCCAAAGCATTACGAGGAGGACTAGAATCACTACCATCCTCACCATGACCAGCCTCATCCTTATCACAAATAGCATCTCCATCATCACAAAGAGCATCCCTGTCATCAACATAACCATTAGCCCCATCCTTACAAAGAACAGCCCCTGCATCACAAACAGTGTCCAGAATTGCTAAAGGAGTACCCTCTTCCGTTACTTCCAAATTCAGAGTATGGTCATTGCCCTCCATTGGCACTAAATTAAGATGATTATCAATATTTTCCACAAGCGGAACACTAGCACTGTTCCCCATAGTAGATAATTCTCCACCCTTGTTCTTTTTTTTAACCTCAACCCAAACCGGTCGTTTAGGCCCCAACGAGTCTTCTTGCCTCTTCTTCATATCATGAACATCAACCCCTCTATTTCCTGTAACCAGATTCATATTGTCACCCAAATCTTGAACACTTGGTTTACATATACCCGACTCATGCCCAAACACCTTACAAATATTACACCTAGAAGGAAGCCACTCATAAACAGCATAAATAGTTTTCCACTCCCCATTAGCACATTGAATATCAAACTCATTAATGACATCCTTCGAAGCATCAACCTCAACACACACACGAGCAAAGCTAAGACGTTTCCTAGCTAATGTAATGTGATCGGCATGTAATGGAATGCCCATAGCACTAACTGCAAAACTCAGGCCCTTAGAAGTCCAATATTCAAAAGGTAGATTATAAAGTTTAACCCATACAGGAATATTGCGTAACTCATCTTTAGACAAGGATAAACTAGGCTGCCACCTTTTAAGAACAAGCAATTTATTCACTATATGCCATGGACCTTTTTCAAGAACTTCACAAGCATGGTCAAGACTATCAAACTTGAAAATAAAGAACCCTTGTTCCGAAGATAAGACTTCTTTAAGGCCAAACCTACCCCAAATTTTATGAACTATTGAATTCACTACGGGGAATGGAATTCGCTTATCCACAAAGTACCCTATCAAGGAAGTTCTCCATTCTTCACTTCCCTCAATAGCTACCTCAACCGGAGGGCTAACTTTAATTCTTCCATTTTCTTCAGTAGGTTTAAAATATTGTAAGGATTCAAAGGTAGAAGATCGTACCTCACAAGCAATAGGAGAAGAATTCTGGACAGCCTTAGCATAAGATGGTTTCAGCCCTTGATCATGCATGGAAGAAGGTGTTGAAAATGGTCCAAGATCTGCCCCTCCTTGTCCAAAGCTACCAAGACCCGAAATTGAGCCCAAAGCACTCGATTTCGGCCCAATTACACCCACATCAGACCCAAAATGCAAGTTACCAAGCTTTTCCTTTCTATTATCATCTCTTGCAAGCCCAACTCCACCATAATTCGAAGGTGATTCAATAACATTAATCCTTGGCCCATCTAATTTTGTAGAATCAGCCCCATTAGCTCCAATTTCGTGCCCAACATTACCAATACCCGAAATTGAACCCAAAGCACCACATTTTGACTCTATTACCCCCATTCCTTGCTGAATACTTTTATTTAGTGGAGGAAGGTCATCAACAACCACCTTCCTTTGACTATTTTGGCCATTATTGTCAATATTAGCATCCTTATGTTGAAAAATCCGCCCATGAGAATCATCCATCCTTTGAATTATTTGCCCCTTGCACATGTCTCCAACCACCACTTGAAAATTGTGTCCATTATTATCTCTATGCAACACCTCATTCAACAAGTCTTCACCCTTGTCACCAATGTCAACCACACCTATCTTCTTGTCCAATCCCGAAATAGTTGAAAGACAATCAATTCTTCCTTTGGAGACAGCTCCTACTCCATCACAATTATCATCCATTTCAAGAGACCTACTACTTACACCAAAAGAGACATTTTTCATTGCACCACCATTACCAAATTCAGTTTTAACAACTCCAGCTGAAGCTTTATCATGACAGCCCTTCATACCATTGAATTTCAAAGAAGAAACATGGTTGCCATCCTTCATACCACCATCAACAATAGAGGGCATATCATGGCAGCCCTTCATTACCCCTTCATGACAGCTCTTTATCCCATTGATCATCAAAGAAGAAGAAGAAACATGCTCTCCATCCTTCTTGACACCACCATCTATAGATGATATATCATGACAGCCCATGACTAGCCCTTCATGATAACCATTCACTCCATTGGAACTCAAAGAAGAAACATGGTCTCCACCCTTCTTCACACCACCATCAGCTATATGATAGCCCTTCATTCCATTTGAGATCAAAGAAGAAACATGGTCTCCATCCTTCTTCACACCACCAGCAGTAGGATTTTGGGTTTGATCTACCAAAACCCTACATCCCTTCATTCCATTGGTTGAAGACAAGTTGCAGCTCGAATTAGCCTTCATTCCATTGGTTGAAGACAATTTGCAGCTCGAATTAGCCTTAAAACCACCAAGATTGGCCACATTAAAATCATCCATAGCAGAAAAGCAAACTAAAACTTCTAATAAATTAAAGAAAACGGACCAGCAAACCTAAAACTAAAGAAGAACGAAAATTGAGCTTGTAATCATCAAAAGAAATCAATAATGATCCCAAAGAGAGAATAGAAAAAAATTAAGAAGAACACTCAAAAAATTCTAGAGAGAAGGCAGAGCATTTTCTCTCTCTAAAAGCCTCATTCATTCAAAATGAAAGGTGGCCAGAGTGAAGACTTGTTTTCTATGTTTCTCTCTCCTATGTTTCAGCTATGTAAGAAGCTAAAAAGATTGAAAGTAGAGCTTAAGAAACTTAATAGGGAGTGTTATTCTGACTTGTCTTCTAGGGTACAGCAAGCTAAACACGATTTGGAGTCTGTGCAATGGGATATTCAGAGGCAGCCTACGAACGCTTCTTTACATGAGGAGGAGTCTCGGTTGGTGAAGCTTTATGGTGACTTGAGTAGAGATGAGGAGAGTTTTTTGAGACAAAAGTCCCGAGTTCAGTGGATTAATTTGGGAGATAGGAATTCTAAGTTCTTTTTTCGATCCATGAGACAAAGATGTAGTAGGAGTAAGGTATTATCTCTTACCGATGAGCATGGTAATCGTGTGGAGGAGCCTAGTGAAGTTAAATCAACGGTGGTGAACTTCTTTGAGACACTCCTGAGACAGCCTGCTGGATGCCCTAGGATTGACCTTGATTTAGTGAGGCGGGCTCTCTCGCAGCGTATTTCTGGTGATCAGTGTGCTACCTTGGGTAGAGAGGTTAGTGATGTTGAAATTAAGGCAGTTTTGTTCTCTTTAAAAGATAATAAAGCTCCTGGTCCGGATGGGTATAATGCTACTTTCTTCAAGAAAGCTTGGTCTGTTGTTGGTGATGATTTTCTTCGTGCTATTCGTTCATTTTTTAGCTCCGGGAGATTGCTCAAGCAAGTGAATGCTACTGTGGTTGCTCTTATTCCTAAGGTTCCTGATGAGAATAAGGGAGCTGCACCAAGGGATCCATTGTATGTTCCGATTGGGCCTATAACAAGGGCAAGGGCTAAGAGATTCAAAGAAGCACTCAATGGCCTAATTCAAGATACTTGGGCTGATTCTGAATTATTAAAGCCCAAGATGAACCCATATGAAGACCAAGGCTTGATTAACATCATCAAGGCAAATGAGTGGGCTGAATAAGAGAAAGCTTGGCATAATTTCGGTTTGGGCTTGATTTAATAGTTTGTTTTAGTTTTGGGCCATTTGTAAGGCAATTATGGTCATTCTAGTTTGCTATTTGTAAGGCCTTAATGGCTATCTTGTTTTCTTTCCTTTGTTTTAGGGTTTCATTATATAAGGATATTGTTGGATGTAAGAGGGGAATATTATTTTTGAATGAAATTTGAGAGAGTTTTCTCTTTGTTCTTTGAGAACTAACTGGAACTTATCAGAATTCACTGTGGCGTTCCTCCTTGACTTATCAATCGAGTATTTCATCCTTGATTGTGGCGTCCTCCTTTATACCAAGGTTCACATCTCGATATAGGTGTTGGGTCGCGGTTTCCATCCGAACCAGAGGTTAGAACGAATATTGGCATCAATCTTGATACAATCAACGAGGTTCATATCATTTGGTATCAGAGCTTAGGGCTCTAACATCAGGTTATTCTATCTTCTTCTTCTTTGATTTCGTTGATCATTGAATTATATCTTATTTCCAGAACTTCTTGTTAGTGTCCAGATCTAAGTTATCTATCTGTGTTATTCTTGTTCTTGTTCTTGATTTCGTAGATCCAAATCTAAGTATCTATCTGTGATATTCTTGTTCTTGATTTCGTAGATCCAAATCTAAGTATCTGTCTATGATATTCTTGTTCTTGATTTCGTAGATCCAAATCTAAGTATCTGTCTGTGTTATACTTGTTCTTGATTTCGTAGATCCAAATCTAAGTATCTATCTGTGTTCTTGATTTCGTTGATCCAGAGAGAAGTTATCTGTCTGTATTATTCTTGTTCTTGGTTTCGTTGAACCAGATCTAAGTCTGCGTTAGTCTTGTTCTTGATTTCATTGATCCAGATCGAAGTTGTATAATCTGTTATATTCTTGTTTGTGCATTTCCAGATCTAAGAGAGAGAGAGAGAGAGAAAAAAAAAAAAAAAAAAAAAAAAAATATCAGTTTCGTTGTGATTTGTTTCCTGTGAACCTAAGAACTTTTTGTTTCGTGTGAACGTGGCTAAGAAATCCTGATTATTGTTTGGTTAGTTTGAAAAGAACTTTTGAGAAAAAAATTACGAGTGGAAAAAGGCAAGAGAGGTGAGGACATACTGAGGGTAAAAGCCGAATATACTGTGTGAAACAGGAGTGGAACTGAGTGAACTATTGTTTGAGGGAAACACGTGAGGGAGTGAAGTGAGGAGCTTCTTTTATTTATTTATTTATTTATTTATTTTTTTTTTTTTTACTAACGTTTTCTTTGCAGCGAATATGTCTAAAGAAAGTGCTTCGGATGAGGTGTTGGGAAAGGTAGATACAAAGTTTATAATGGAAGTATTGATGAGGGAGATGGGGAGATTGTTAAGGGCTGAAATGGAACCGATTCATGAACGATTAGATCGGGTAGAAAATACACGTGCGGAACAGCCACCACCCGTTCCCCAAGCACGTAGGAGAGAGAGGGTTCCGGTTAGAGAAGAAGTTCATGATTACTACGGGGATGATAATGACATAGAGGAGGATGATCGCATGTCCAGTGTGGGTGCGGGGAGATTTAGGCGTGGAATGGGAGGTAGAGGAGTTAGGTATGGGGATAGAGAAGATAGGTATGGGAATAGAGGAGATAGGTATGGGAACAGAGGAGATAGGAATGTAGAGAGGGTTGATAATAATTTGGGTAGTATAAAGGTGAAGATTCCAACCTTCCAAGGTAAAACTGATCCTGAAGCTTATTTGGAGTGGGAGAAAAGAATAGAGCTGGTGTTTGACTGCCATGAATATTCCGAAATGAAGAAGGTGAAATTGGCAGCCATAGAATTCACCGATTATGCTATTGTTTGGTGGGATCAACTGATTGTGAGTAGGAGACGGAATGGAGAAAGACCTATTGAGACATGGGAGGAGATGAAGACTGTTATGAGGAGGAGATTCATTCCAAGTCACTATTATAGGGGTTTGTTTCAAAAGTTGCAAACTCTTACTCAGGGGTCCAAGTGTGTTGAAGACTACTACAAAGAGATGGAAATAGCCATGATTCGAGCTGATGTACAGGAGGACAGAGAGGCGACTATGGCTAGGTTTCTCAATGGACTACACCGAGATATTGCAAATGTAGTGGAGTTGCAGCATTATGTTGAATTGACTGACATGGTACACATGGCCATTAAAGTGGAACAACAATTGAAGAGGAAGGGTTCCACACGGGTTGGGCAAAATTCGGGTTCTTCATCAACATGGAAACCGAATTGGAGCAAGAGGGAGGACCAGCCTAGTTTCAAGGCCAAGGCCGAACCTTCCAGAGATCATAAGGCCGGAGGCACAATAAACCAAGGTAAACCAGATTCTCAACCTACTAGAAATCGTGACATTAAGTGCTTTAAGTGTTTGGGAGCAGGTCATATTGCATCACAATGCCCAAACAAGAGAGTAATGGTTTTGAAGGATGATGGTGGTATCGAATCAGAGGGTGAATCTGATGGTGAGTCCATGCCACCATTGGAGGATGCCGGTGACTTTGAGTATCCGGTGGGTGGAGAGCTTTTGGTTGCAAGACGAGCTCTTAGTGCTCAAGCAAAGGAAGATGATGAGGTACAACGTGAAAACATTTTTCACACCCGCTGCCATGTTAATGACAAGGTATGTAGTGTGATTATTGATGGGGGGAGTTGTACTAATGTGGCGAGCACTACTTTGGTAAAAAAATTGAATTTGAAAACTTTGAAGCACCCAAAACCTTATAAGCTACAATGGTTGAATGATAGTGGGGAAGTTAGGGTGAATAAACAGGTGTTGGTGTCATTTTCAATTGGCAAATACAAAGATGAAGTTGTTTGTGATGTGGTACCAATGAATGCGGGTCATATCCTTTTGGGAAGACCGTGGCAGTTTGATAGGCATGTGACTGATGATGGATACACTAATAGATACTCCTTTGTGCTCCATAAAAGGCCAATCACCCTTGTACCTTTAACCCCAAGACAAGTATATGAAGATCAAGTGAGGTTAAAAGATGAGAGGGATGTTAAAAATGAGAGTGAGAGTTCAAAAGAAAAAGAGGTTGAAGAGAAAAAAAGAGAGACAAAACAAGTGAGCTTTTATGCAAGAGACAGTGAGATCAAAAGGGCTTTGTTTTCAAACCAGCCAATGATTGTCCTTTTGTACAAAGAGGCTTGTTTTAGTACTAATGAAATTAACTCTTCTTTGCCTAGTGTTGTTGTTTCACTTTTGCAGGACTTTGATGAAGTGTTTCCCAAAGAGATGCCTATTGGTTTACCACCAATAAGGGGGATTGAACACCAAATTGACTTTGTCCCCGGAGCACCAATTCCAAATAGACCAGCATACCGAAGTAATCCCGATGAGACAAAGGAACTTCAAAGGCAGGTTGATGAGCTCATGGAGAAGGGGTATGTTCGTGAGAGTATGAGTCCCTGTGCGGTTCCCGTATTGCTTGTGCCTAAGAAGGATGGAACATGGAGGATGTGTGTTGATTGTCGTGCCATCAACAATATCACTGTAAAGTATCGACATCCTATTCCTAGATTAGATGATATGCTTGATGAATTGCATGGTTCTATTGTTTTCACTAAAATTGATCTTAAAAGTGGATATCATCAAATTAGGATGAAAGAAGGTGATGAGTGGAAAACTGCTTTCAAAACAAAATATGGGTTATATGAGTGGTTAGTTATGCCCTTTGGGTTAACTAATGCACCAAGTACTTTCATGAGATTAATGAACCATGTTTTGCGTGCTTTTATTGGAAGATTTGTGGTTGTTTACTTTGATGACATTCTGATTTATAGCAAAAACTTGGATGAGCATGTTGAACATTTAAAACTTGTTTTAGGTGTTTTAAGAACCGAAAAGTTGTTTGCTAATTTTAAAAAGTGTACCTTTTGCACGGATAGGCTGGTATTTTTGGGTTTTGTTGTTAGTGCTAAAGGAATTGGGGTTGATGAAGAAAAGGTTAAGGCAATTAAGGAGTGGCCGAAACCTACAACTGTGGGACAAGTGAGAAGTTTTCATGGGTTGGCTAGTTTCTATAGGAGGTTTGTGAAATACTTTAGTAGTCTAGCTGCACCTTTAACTGAAGTTATCAAAACGAATGTGGGTTTTAAGTGGGGTAATGAACAAGAAAAGGCATTTAACTTGATTAAGGAAAAATTAACTAATGCACCTTTGCTTGCTTTGCCTAACTTTGCTAAAGCTTTTGAAATTGAGTGTGATGCTTCAGGAATAGGTATGGGAGCTGTTCTAATGCAAGAAGGACGTCCCATTGCATTTTTTAGTGAGAAAATAAGTGGAGCGGCCTTGAATTATCCTACCTATGACAAGGAGATGTATGCTTTGGTTAGGGCATTGGAAACTTGGCAACATTACCTTTGGCCGAAAGAATTTGTGATTCACACGGATCATGAGTCCTTGAAGCATCTAAAGGGGCAGCACAAGCTAAATAAGAGGCATGCCAAGTGGGTGGAGTTCATAGAAACATTTCCATACGTGATCAAGTACAAAAAAGGTAAGGAAAACGTAGTCGCTGATGCTTGTCCAGAAGGTACGTTTTACTTTCTACTTTGGATGCTAGATTGTTTGGTTTTGACTACATTAAAGAGTTGTATGTGGAAGATGCTGATTTTGGCAATATATTCAATGCATGTGAAAAGGTTGCATTTGGCAAGTTTTATAGGCATGATGGATTCTTATTTAGAGAAACTAAATTATGCGTGCCTAAGAGTTCTTTGCGTGAATTGCTTGTGAGGGAAGCTCATGGGGGCGGTTTGATGGGGCATTTTGGTATAGCCAAGACCCTAGATGTTTTGCATGAACACTTCGTTTGGCCTCATATGAAACGTGATGTAGAAAGAATTTGTGAGAAATGCATTACGTGTAGACAAGCTAAGTCTAGGATTAAGCCCCATGGTTTGTATACTCCTTTACCTATACCTAGTGGACCTTGGATTGATATTTCTATGGATTTTGTGCTGGGTTTGCCTAGGTCAAAGAGGGGTAGAGATTCTATATATGTGGTTGTTGATAGGTTTTCTAAAATGGCACATTTCATTCCTTGTCATAAAACTGATGATGCATCACATATTGCTGATTTGTTTTTCAAAGAAATTGTCAGATTGCACGGCATGCCTAAAACCATTGTTTCGGATAGAGATGCTAAGTTCTTAAGCTACTTTTGGAAAACTTTATGGGGCAAGTTAGGAACTAAACTTTTGTTTTCTACTACTTGTCATCCACAAACTGATGGTCAAACTGAAGTAGTTAATAGGACTTTATCTGCCTTGTTGCGTGCTATAATACAAAAGAACTTGAAAACATGGGAAGATTGTTTGCCGCATGTAGAGTTTGCTTATAATAGGAGTGTGCATTCTGCAACTCATTTTTCACCTTTTGAAATTGTGTATGGTTTTAACCCATTGACCCCATTGGATTTACTTCCTTTACCTGTGACTGAGCATGTTAACTTGGATGGAAAGAAAAAGGCAGAGTTTGTTAAGCAAATACATGAGAAGACTAGGCAAAACATCGAGAGGAGAACTGAGCAATATGCCAACCAAGCTAATAAAGGGCGCAAGAAAGTTGTGTTTGAACCCGGTGATTGGGTGTGGTTGCATATGAGGAAGGAACGGTTTCCAGTCCAGAGGCGTTCTAAACTACTTCCAAGGGGAGATGGCCCATTTCAAGTGATTGAAAGGATCAATGACAATGCCTACAAGTTAGATCTTCCAGGTGAGTATAATGTTAGTGCAAGCTTCAATGTTTCTGATTTGTCTCCTTTTGATGTAGGTGACGATTTGAGGACAAATCCTTTTCAAGAGGGAGGGAATGATGAGAATAAGGGAGCTGCACCAAGGGATCCATTGTATGTTCCGATTGGGCCTATAACAAGGGCAAGGGCTAAGAGATTCAAAGAAGCACTCAATGGCCTAATTCAAGATACTTGGGCTGATTCTGAATTATTAAAGCCCAAGATGAACCCATATGAAGACCAAGGCTTGATTAACATCATCAAGGCAAATGAGTGGGCTGAATAAGAGAAAGCTTGGCATAATTTCGGTTTGGGCTTGATTTAATAGTTTGTTTTAGTTTTGGGCCATTTGTAAGGCAATTATGGTCATTCTAGTTTGCTATTTGTAAGGCCTTAATGGCTATCTTGTTTTCTTTCCTTTGTTTTAGGGTTTCATTATATAAGGATATTGTTGGATGTAAGAGGGGAATATTATTTTTGAATGAAATTTGAGAGAGTTTTCTCTTTGTTCTTTGAGAACTAACTGGAACTTATCAGAATTCACTGTGGCGTTCCTCCTTGACTTATCAATCGAGTATTTCATCCTTGATTGTGGCGTCCTCCTTTATACCAAGGTTCACATCTCGATATAGGTGTTGGGTCGCGGTTTCCATCCGAACCAGAGGTTAGAACGAATATTGGCATCAATCTTGATACAATCAACGAGGTTCATATCAGTTCCTAATCCTTCTACGGTTGGGGATTTTAGGCCTATTTCGTGTTGTAATACTATCTACAAATGCATTGCCAAAATTATTGCGAATCGTGTTCAGATGGTACTGCCTGATGTTGTTAGTCCTTTTCAGTCGGCCTTCGTTGCTGGTAGGAGGATTAGTGATAATATATTACTGTCGCAGGAATTGTTAAGGAACTATCATCGTGATGGGGGTCATCCTAGGTGTGCGCTGAAGGTAGATTTAATGAAAGCCTATGATTCTGTGCGGTGGGATTTCTTAGTGGCTATTTTACAGATTTTAGGCTTCCCCGAGCAGATGATAGCTTGGATTTCTGAGTGCATTTCCACTCCCCGTTTCTCTATTTCTATCAATGGCGAGTTGAATGGTTTCTTTACTAGTAGCCGAGGTTTGAGGCAGGGGGATCCTATGTCCCCTTATTTATTTGTGCTGGCTATGGAGGTTTTCTCGGGGTTGATGCGTATTATGGAGAAGGAGCGTCAGTTTGCGTACCATTGGCGGTGTGGGAAGATTGGTATTTCGCATTTATGCTTTGCGGATGATCTTATGGTTTTCTGTAGGGCAGAGAGGGAGTCAGTTGCCGCGGTTAATGTTGTCCTTGGTCAGTTCCAAGCTCTTTCTGGGTTGATTCCTAATCCTAGCAAGAGCAATCTTTTTGTGGCTGGTGTGTCTTCTGAGACTAAGCAAGAGTTACTTGGGATTCTTGGTTTTCAGGAAGGGGTATTACCTGTCAGATATCTTGGGGTTCCTCTGATTTCTACTAAGCTTACGGCAGTGGATTGTAGGGTTCTTGTCGACAGGATTGTAGCGAGAGTTAAGAGTTGAGTAGGGTTCTTTCTTTTGCAGGGAGGCTTCAGCTCATTCAATCTGTATTGTTCTCTATTCAGGTGTATTGGTCCTCCATTTTTATCTTGCCTAAGTCAGTGGTGATTAAGGTTGAAACTACTTTGCGTAGTTTTCTTTGGAAGGGTTCAGATTTAGGTAAAGGTGGGGCAAAGGTTGCATGGTCTTCGGTGTGTTTACCAAAGGAAGAGGGTGGTCTCGGTATTAAGAGCGTTGAGTGTTGGAATAAAGCTGCCATAAGTAAGCATTTGTGGGCTGTCTGTAGCAATTTGAGGTCTTCTGTCTGGGTCTCGTGGGTTAGATCTACTCTGCTTAAGGGAAAGAATGTGTGGGAGGTTAGGTGCCCTGGGGATTGCTCGTGGAGTTGGAGGAAAATTCTAGGCCTTCGGTGATGCGAACCCCGCCAACTTGTGACGAAAACCCGTAACAATGTTACTGCCTAGGACCGTTCTACTTTCAGGTTTAGGGATGGAAACTGCGACCCAACACCTATAGAGAAGGTGCGAACCTTGGTATTAGGAGGACGCCACAATCAAGGATGGCAAACTTGATTGATAAGTCAAGGTACGAACGCCACAGAGTAATCTGATAAGTTCGTAGGTTCTTCAAAGAACCCAAGAGAGACTTAAACTCACATTTCTATATTGAAATTCATCTCTCCTATTAAATGACTTACAAATGAGTTTAAATAGAAAATGAAATGTCTTGGAACAACCCTCCAAGCATGGGAAACGAAAATAAGTAAAGCAAGGTGTGATTTTGTTGACTAGAAAGGTTTGAACTCAATAAAAACGTGCAATACAAATGTCAAAGGAAGATAACACAATTGTCAAAGTAAGACAACAATTGTCAAAGTAAGACAGCTTCTGGATACTTTGAAATAACCGACCAAAGCTTCCTCGTGTGGTCTCCAATGGATCTGATTCCAACATCAAAGTTGAAGATAAGATCATGAACTTTGAAAAGACCTCCTTACACGCCTCTAAAAACCTAGCCGTTCACACGTTATGAATTTCCAAAGTTATCCCTTCGAATCAGCAGGTTACCTCGCCTTTGTGCTAGATAAGTCTTCATCATTCCCCTCCTCTTGAAAAGGATTTGTCCTCAAATCAAGGTCATCACTTATTGATGTGAAACAATACGAATTACACATGAAATGATAACGAATGATACGAACTACAAACGAACAACAATATACAATGGATTTGAATAGAAAACAAAAACATATGGATAGAATAAACCCGAGACTAGAGCCTTGGCTCTGATACCAAATGATACAAACCCCGTCAACTTGTGACGAAACCCGGAACCATTCTCTGATACCAAATGATGCGAACCCCACCAACTTGTGAAGAAACCCGTAACCATCTCTGATACCAAATGATACGAACAACAATATACGATGGATTTGAATAGAAAAACAAAAACAAGACTTATCTAGCACAAAGGCGAGGTAACCTGCTGATTCGAAGGGATAACTTTGGAAATTCATAACGTGTGAACGGCTAGGTTTTTAGAGGCGTGTAAGGAGGTCTTTTCAAAGTTCATGATCTTATCTTCAACTTTGATGTTGGAATCAGATCCATTGGAGACCACACGAGGAAGCTTTGGTCGGTTATTTCAAAGTATCCAGAAGCTGTCTTACTTTGACAATTGTTGTCTTACTTTGACAATTGTGTTATCTTCCTTTGACATTTGTATTGCACGTTTTTATTGAGTTCAAACCTTTCTAGTCAACAAAATCACACCTTGCTTTACTTATTTTCGTTTCCCATGCTTGGAGGGTTGTTCCAAGACATTTCATTTTCTATTTAAACTCATTTGTAAGTCATTTAATAGGAGAGATGAATTTCAATATAGAAATGTGAGTTTAAGTCTCTCTTGGGTTCTTTGAAGAACCTACGAACTTATCAGATTACTCTGTGGCGTTCGTACCTTGACTTATCAATCAAGTTTGCCATCCTTGATTGTGGCGTCCTCCTAATACCAAGGTTCGCACCTTCTCTATAGGTGTTGGGTCGCGGTTTCCATCCTAAACCTGAAAGTAGAACGGTCCTAGGCAGTAACATGGTTACGGGTTTTGTCACAAGTTGGCGGGGTTCGTATCATTTGGTATCAGAGATGGTTACGGGTTTCTTCACAAGTTGGTGGGGTTCGCATCATTTGGTATCAGAGAATGGTTCCGGGTTTCTTCACAAGTTGACGGGGTTCGTATCATTTGGTATCAGAGCTGGTTTCGGGTTTCGTCACAAGTTGACGGGGTTCGTATCATTTGGTATCAGAGGCAAGGCTCTAGTCTCGGGTTTATTCTATCCTTATGTTTTTGTTTTCTATTCAAATCCATCGTATATTGTTGTTCGTTTGTAGTTCGTATCATTTGTTATCATTTCATGTGTAATTCGTAATGTTTCACATCAATAAGTGATGACGTTGATTTGAGGACAAATCCTTTTCAAGAGGAGGGGAATGATGAAGACTTATCTAGCACAAAGGCGAGGCAACCTGCTGATTCGAAGGGATAACTTTGGAAATTCATAACGTGTGAACGGCTAGGTTTCTGGAAGCGTGTGAGTAGGTCTTTTCAAGGTTCATGCTCTTATCTTCAACTTTAATGTTGGAATTAGATCCATTGGAGGCCACACGAGGAAGATATGGTTGGTTATTTCAAAGTATCCAGAAGCTGTCTTACTTTGACAATTGTGTTATCTTCCTTTGACATTTGTATTGCACGTTTTTATTGAGTTCAAACCTTTCTAGTCAACAAAATCACACCTTGCTTTACTTATTTTCGTTTCCCATGCTTGGAGGGTTGTTCCAAGACATTTCATTTTCTATTTAAACTCATTTGTAAGTCATTTAAAGGAGAGATGAATTTCAATATAGAAATGTGAGTTTAAGTCTCTCTTGGGTTCTTTGAAGAACCTATGAACTTATCAGATTACTCTGTGGCGTTCGTACCTTGACTTATCAATCAAGTTTGCCATCCTTGATTGTGGCGTCCTCCTAATACCAAGGTTCGCACCTTCTCTATAGGTGTTGGGTCGCGATTTTCCATCCTAAACCTGAAAGTAGAACGGTCCTAGGCAGTAACATTGTTACGGGTTTCGTCACAAGTTGGCGGGGTTCGTATCATTCGGTGTCTTGTACGGCGGTTGATGCAGTTTCGGGTGGGTAATGGGGAGGATATTTCTCTTTGGTTTGATTATTGGCATCCGTTGGGTCCTTTGGTGGAGGTGTTTGGGCGACAGATTATTTATGATTCTGGTTTTGGTCTTAATGCTAGGGTGGCCGATGTTGTTCGGGGGAGGGATTGGGCTTGGCCTCGTTCCCTGACCGGGAATTGGATGGACATTATCAGTGGTATCCCTGCTTCCTTCAGGCCTAATAACTCTCAAGCTGATACTTTGTGTTGGGTTGAGGACTCTCGGGGGGCTTTCTCTATTCGTAATGCTTGGGAGGCTCTTCGGTCCCGGCAGCCAGCGGTGGATTGGTTTAGATCCGTTTGGCATTCTAAATCAATTCCTAGACATGCTTTCATCTTCTGGTTGGCCATTAGGGGTGCTCTTTCTACTCAGGATAAGCTTCTTATTTATGGCTTGATTCCGACTATTCGTTGTGTGTTTTGTGGAGGGAGTTGTGAGGATGTCCCTCATCTCTTCTTTGATTGTTCTTATTCTTGCGAGGTTTGGTTTGCTCTTTTAAGGAAGTGCAGATTACCTCTGCGTGCTCGGAGCTGGGAGGATACTATTCTTTGGTCTTGCCATTTCCGCGGTCGGCAACTTCGTGGGTGGGTGGTGCGTATTATGCTTGCGGCTGCTGTCTATGCTATTTGGCGTGAGCGGAATGCTAGGATGCATGGCGAGTTACCTAAACCTGTTACCATGGTTGTTCGTTCTATTGTCAGAGATGTTTGTATGCGGCTTAATTCCTTATCTGGTGTGATGCCTTCTCCTACTAATAGGTGGCTCCACCAGTCTTGGGGTTTATCTGATTCTATTTTTTTGTAATTCGCTTGTTCTGCCTTTTATGGGGTTTGGTGGGTTCTTTTGGTTGTACCCTATGACAGGGTTTGTGCTTAGCTTTTATTGCTTTGCTGTTTTTGAGTTTCGGTTGGTAGGGGGCCTGTCCCTTGTCTGACCTTGTGATCTTCTCGCTGGGGTATGCCCCTTTGCTTTTGTTTTGTCTCTTTGGTTAATATACTTACATTATCCAAAAAAAAAAGGATGAGATACTCGATTGATAAGTCAAGGAGGAACGCCACAGAGAATTCTGATAAGTTCCAGTTAGTTCTCAAAGAACAAAGAGAAAACTCTCTCAAATTTCATTCAAAATCAAATTATCCCCTCTTACATCCAACAATATCCTTATATAATGAAACCCTAAAACAAAGGAAAGAAAACAAGAAAGCCATTAAGGCCTTACAAATAGAAAACTAGAATGGCCATAATTGCCTTCCAAATGGACCAACACTAAAACAAACTATTAAATCAAGCCCAAACCGAAATTATGCCATGCTTTCTCTTATTCAGCCCACTCAATTGCCTTGATGATGTTAATCAAGCCTTGGTCTTCATGTGGGTTCATCTTGGGCTTTAATAATTCAGAATCAGCCCAAGTATCTTGAATTAGGCCATTGAGTGCTTCTTTGAATCTCTTAGCCCTTGCCCTTGTTATAGGCCCAATCGGAACATGCAATGGATCCCTTGGTGCAGCTCCCTTATTCTCATCACTTTGGTCTTGCCATTTCCGCGGTCGGCAACTTCGTGGGTGGCTGGTGCATATTTTGCTTGCGGCTGCTGTCTATGCTATTTGGCGTAAGCAGAATGCTAGGATGCATGGCGAGTTGCCTAAACCTGTTACCGTGGTTGTTCGTTCCATTATTAGAGATGTTTGTATGTATCTTAATTCTTTATCTGTTGTTGTGCCTTCTCCTACTAATAGGTGGCTCCACCAGTCTTAGGGTTTAGCTGATTCTATTTTGTTGTAATTCGCTTGTTTTGCCTTTTAGGGGGTTTGTCCCTTATGCTGTCGTTCTGGTGGTTTCTTTTGGCTGTACCCTATGACAGGGTTTGTGCTTAGCTTTTATTGCTTTGCTGTTTTTTGAGTTTCGATTGGTAGGGGGCCTGTCCCTTGTCTGACCTTGTGATCTTCTCACTGGAGTATGCCCCTTTGCTTTTTGTTTTATCTCTTTGGTTAATATACTTACATTATCCAAAAATATATATATAAGGATATTGATGGATGTAAGAGGGCAGACTTGTTTTGAATGAAAATTTATAGAATTTTCTCTTTTGTTCTTGAGAACTAATTGGAACTTATTAGAATTCTCTATGGCGTTCTTTCCTGATTTATCAATCGAGTATTCCATCCTTGATTGTGGCGTCCTTCATTATACCAAGGTTCACATCTCGATATAGGTGTTGGATCGCGGTTTCCATTCAAACTAGAGGTTAGAACGATCTTCGGCATCAACCCAGATATAATCGATGAGGTTCGTATCATTTGACATCAAAGATTAGGCTTCTAACATTAGGTTTAATCTATCTTTTTATTCCTCTTCTTTGATTTCGTTGATAAAAAAAAAATTACAATCGTATTTGATGAGAATAAGGGAGCTGCACCAAGGGATCCATTGCATGTTCCGATTGGGCCAATAACAAGGGCAAGGGCTAAGAGATTCAAAGAAGCACTCAATGGCCTAATTCAAGATACATGGGCTGATTCTGAATTATTAAAGCCCAAGATGAACCCACATGAAGACCAAGGCTTGATTAACATCATCAAGGCAATTGAGTGGGCTGAATAAGAGAAAGCTTGGCATAATTTCGGTTTGGGCTTGATTTAATAGTTGTTTGTTTTAGTTTTGGTCCATTTGTAAGGCAATTATGGCCATTCTAGTTTTCTATTTGTAAGGCCTTAATGGCTATCTTGTTTTCTTTCCTTTGTTTTAGGGTTTCATTATATAAGGATATTGATGGATGTAAGAAGGGTAATTATTGATTTTGAATGAAATTTGAGAGAGTTTTTCTCTTTGTTCTTTGAGAACTAACTGGAACTTATCAGAATTCTCTGTGGCGTTCCTCCTTGACTTATCAATCGAGTATTTCATCCTTGATTGTGGCGTCCTCCTTCATACCAAGGTTCACATCTCGATATAGGTGTTGGGTCGCGGTTTCCATCCGAACCAGAGGTTAGAACGAATATTGGCATCAATTTTGATACAATCAACAAGGATCATATCAGTATTTCTAGAACTTCTTGTGAGTTGATTCGTTTGATTAAAAAAAAAGAAAAAAAAATTTTCATTTTTGAACGATCGTGTAGTTGAATAAATATCAACTATTGTTATTTCGCTTTTTGATCCATGCAGTAATATTAAAAAAAAAAAATCCTAGTAGTAGAAACTAGGAAATTTTCAGTTTCGTTGTGATTCGTTTCGTGTAAACCTAGAAAATTTTTGTTTCATGTGAACGTGGCTAAGAAATCCTGATTATTGTTTGGTTAGTTTGATAAGAACTTTTGAGAAAATTACGAGTGGAAAAAGGCAAGAGAGGTGAGTACATACTGAGGGTAAAAGCCGAATTTTTTGTGTGAAAAACGAGTGCAACTGAGTGAACCGTTTCTTGAGGGAAACACATGAGGGAGTGACATGAGGACCTTCTTTTACATTTATGCTAACATTTTCCTTGCAGCAAATATGTCTAAAAAAATGGAAGCATTGACGAGGGAGATGGGGAGAATGTTGAGGGCGGAGATGGAACAGATGCATGAACAATTAGATCGGGTAGAAAATACACGTGCGGAACAGCCACCACCCGTTCCCCAAGCACATAGGAGAGAGAGGGTTCTGATTAGAGAAGAAGTTAATGATTACTATGATGATAATGACAAAGAGGAGGATGATCGCATGTCCAATATAGGTGCAGGAAGATTTAGGCGTGGAATGGGAGGTAGAGGAGTTAGGTATGGGAATAGAGCAGATAGGTATGTAGAGAGGGTTGATAATAATTTGGGTAGTATAAAGGTGAAGATTCCAACCTTCTAAGGTAAAACTGATCCTGAATCTTATTTGGAGTGGGAGAAAAGAATAGAGTTGGTGTTTGATTGCCATGAATATTCCGAATTGAAGAAGGTGAAATTGGCAGCCATAGAATTCACCGATTATGCTATTGTTTGGTGGGATCAACTGATTGTGAGTAGGAGACGGAATGGGGAAAGATCTATTGAGACATGGGAGGAGATGAAGACTGTTATGAGGAGGAGATTCATTCCAAGCCACTATTATAGGGGTTTGTTTCAAAAATTGCAAACTCTTACTCAGGGGTCTAAGTGTGTTGAAGACTACTACAAAGAGATGGAGATAGCCATGATTCGAGCTGATGTAGAGGAGGACCGAGAGGCGACTATGGCTAGGTTTCTAGATGGGCTAGACCGAGACATTGCAAATGTAGTGGAGTTGCATCATTATGTTGAATTGACTGACATGGTACACATGGCCATCAAAGTGGAACAACAATTGAAGAGGAAGGGTTCCACACGAGTTGGGCAAAATTCGAGCTCTTCATCATCATGGAAATCGAATTGGAGCAAGAGGGAGGACCAGCCTAGTTTCAAAGCCTAGGCCGAGCCTTCTAGAGATCATAAAGCCGGAGGCACAATAACTCAAGGTAAACCACATTCTCAACCTTCTAGAAACCGTGACATTAACTGCTTTAAGTGTTTGGGAACAGGTCATATTGCATCATAATGCCCAAACAAGAGAGTAATGGTTTTGAAGGATGATGGTGGTATCGAATCCGAGGGTGAATCTAATGATGAGTCCGTGCCACCTTTGGAGAATGCAAGTGACTTTGAATATCCGGTGGGTGGAGAGCTTTTGGTTACAAGAAGAGCTCTTAGTGCTCAAGCCAAGGAAGATGATGCGGTACAACGTGATACCATTTTTCACACTCGCTGCCATGTTAATGACAAGGTATGTAGTTTTATTATTGACGGGGAGAGTTGTACTAATGTGGCGAGCACTACTTTGGTGGAAAAATTGAATTTGAAAACTTTGAAGCACCCAAAACCTTATAAGCTACAATGGTTGAATGATAGTGGGGAAGTTTTTTTTTTGGATAATGTAAGTATATTAACCAAATAGACAAAACAAAAGCAAAGGGGCATACCCCAGCGAGAAGATCACAAGGTCAGACAAGGGACAGGCCCCCTACCAACCGAAACTCAAAAAACAGCAAAGCAATAAAAGCTAAGCACAAACCCTGTCATAGGGTACAGCCAAAAGAACCCACCAAACCCCATAAAAGGCAAAACAAGCGAATTACAAAAAAATAGAATCAGATAAACCCCAAGACTGGTGGAGCCACCTATTAGTAGGAGAAGGCATCACACCAGATAAGGAATTAAGACGCATACAAACATCTCTGACAATGGACCGAACAACCATGGTAACAGGTTTAGGTAACTCGCCATGCATCCTAGCATTCCGCTCACGCCAAATAGCATAGACAGCAGCCGCAAGAATAATACGCACCACCCACCCACGAAGTTGCCGACCGCGGAAATGGCAAGACCAAAGAATAGTATCCTTCCAGCTCCGAGCACGCAGAGGTAATCTGCACTTCCTTAAAAGAGCAAACCAAACCTCGCAAGAATAAGAACAATCAAAAAAGAGATGAGAGACATCCTCACAACTCCCTCCACAAAACACACAACGAATAGCCGGAATCAAGCCATAAACAAGAAGCTTATCCTGAGTAGAAAGAGCACCCCTAATGGCCAACCAGAAGATAAAAGCATGTCTAGGGATTGATTTAGAATGCCAAACGGACCTAAACCAATCCACCGCTGGCTGCCGGGACCGAATAGCCTCCCAAGCATTACTAATAGAGAAAGCCCCCTGAGAGTCCTCAACCCAACACAAAGTATCAGCTTGAGAGTTATTAGGCCTAAAGGAAGCAGGGATACCACTGATAATGTCCATCCAATTCCCGGTCAGGGAACGAGGCCAAGCCCAATCCCTCCCCTGAACAACATCCGCCACCCTAGCATGAAGACCAAAACCAGAATCATAAATAATCCGTCGCCCAAAAACCTCCACCAAAGGACCCAACGGATGCCAATAATCAAACCAAAGAGAAATATCCTCCCCATTACCCACTCGAAACTGCATCAACCGCCGCACAAGACACCGAAGGCCTAAAATTTTCCTCCAACTCCACGAGCAATCCCCAGGGCACCTAACTCCCACACATTCTTTCCCTTAAGCAGAGTAGATCTAACCCACGAGACCCAGACAGAAGACCTCAAATTGCTACAGACAGCCCACAAATGCTTACTTATGGCAGCTTTATTCCAACACTCAACGCTCTTAATACCGAGACCACCCTCTTCCTTTGGTAAACACACCGAAGACCATGCAACCTTTGCCCCACCTTTACCTAAATCTGAACCCTTCCAAAGAAAACTACGCATAGTAGTTTCAACCTTAATCACCACTGACTTAGGCAAGATAAAAATGGAGGACCAATACACCTGAATAGAGAACAATACAGATTGAATGAGCTGAAGCCTCCCTGCAAAAGAAAGAACCCTACTAGTCCAACTCTTAACTCTCGCTACAATCCTGTCGACAAGAACCCTACAATCCACTGCCGTAAGCTTAGTAGAAATCAGAGGAACCCCAAGATATCTGACAGGTAATACCCCTTCCTGAAAACCAAGAATCCCAAGTAACTCTTGCTTAGTCTCCGAAGACACACCAGCCACAAAAAGATTGCTCTTGCTAGGATTAGGACTCAACCCAGAAAGAGCATGGAACTGACTAAGGACAACATTAACTGCAGCAACTTACTCCCTCTCTGCCCTACAGAAAACCATAAGATCATCCGCAAAGCATAAATGCGAAATACCAATCTTCCCACACCGCCAATGGTATGCAAACTGACCCTCCTGCTCCATAATATGCATAAACCCCGAGAAGACCTCCATAGCCAGCACAAATAAATAAGAAGACCTCCCCAAAGAGGAAAAATTATAATTGCACTCCACCTTCCAAGACCGGTCAATGGTGTTAAGAATAACATCTTTATTTTTCTCCAGAACTTTTGTTTCCACTAAACCACACAAAGACAATTTCTCATCTTTAATCAAATTGCGAACCTCTCTTTGCTTCAAAAGGTCATTAAGACCCCTAATATTCCAGCACCCAAAAATCATAATAAATATACAATGATAAGAAGAAACCCCCACAAATCTATCTCCACTTACCCCCCTTAGGGGAGGAGTGCTTCTTATTCTTCTTACCCTTACTACTGGAACCTTTCTTCTTCTTTTTCTTTTCCAGAGAATCCTTAACTTTTGAAGCCAAAGCATTACGAGGAGGGCTAGAATCACTACCATCCTCACCATGACCAGCCTCATCATTACCACAAATAGCACCGCCATCATCACAAAGAGCATCCCTATCATCATCATAACCATTAGCCCCATCCTTACAAAGAACATCCCCTGCATCACAAACAGTGTCCAAAATTGCTAAAGGAGTACCCTCTTCCATTACTTCCAAATTCATAGTATGGTCATTGCCCTCCATTGGTACTAAATTAAGATGATTATCAACATTTTCCACAAGCGGAACACTAGCACTATTCCCCATAGTAGGTAATTCTCCACCCTTGTTCTTTTTTTTAACCTCAACCCAAACCGGCCGTTTAGGCCCCAACGAGTCTTCGTGCCTCTTCTTCATATCATGAACATCAACCCCTCCATTTCCGGTAACCATATTCACATTGTCACCCAAATCTTGAACGCTTTGTTTACATATACCCGGCGCATGCCCAAACACCTTACAAATATTGCACCTAGAAGGAAGCCACTCATAAACAGCATAAATAGTTTTCCACTCCCCATTAGCACATTGAATATCAAACTCATTAATGACATCCTTCGAAGCATCAATCTCAACACACACACGAGCATAGCTAAGACGTTTCCTAGCTAATGTAATGTGATCGGCATGCAATGGAATGCCCAAAGCACTAACTACAAAACTCAGGCCCTTTGAAGTCCAATATTCAAACGGAAGATTGTAAAGTTTAACCCATACAGGAATATTGCGTAACTCATCTTTAGATAAGGATAAACTAGGCTGCCACCGTTTAAGAACAAGCAATTTATTCACTATATGCCATGGACCTTTTTCAAGAACTTCACAAGCATGGTCAAGACTATCAAACTTGAAAATAAAGAACCCTTGTTCCGAAGATAAAACTTCTTTAAGGCCAAACCTACCCCAAATTTTATGAACTACTGAATTCACTACGGGGAAAGGAATTCTCTTATCCACAAAGTACCCTATCAAGGAAGTTCTCCATTCTTCACTTCCCTCAATAGCTACCTCAACCGGAGGGCTAACTTTAATTCTTCCATTTTCTTCAGTTGGTTTAAAATATTGTAAGGATTCAAAGGTAGAAGATCGTACCTCACAAGCAATAGGAGAAGAATTCTGGACAGCCTTAGCATAAGATGGTTTCAGCCCTTGATCATGCATGGAAGAAGGTGTTGAAAATGGTCCAAGATCAGCCCCTCCTTGTCCAAAGCTACCAAGACCCGAAATTGAACCCAAAGCACTCGATTTCGGCCCAATTACGCCCACATCAGACCCAAGATGCAAGTTACCAAGCTTTTCTATGATCATCTCTTGCAAGCCCAAATCCACCATAATTCGAAGGTGATTCAATAACATTAATCCTTGGCCCATCTAATTTTGTGGAATCAGTCCCATTAGCTCCAATACCCGAAATTGAGCCCAAAGCACCAAAGTTTGACTCTCTTACCCCCATTCCTTGCTGACTAGTATTATTTAGTGAAGGAAAGTCATCAACAACCACCTTCCTTTGACAATTTTGGCTATTAAGGTCAATACTAGCCACCTTATTTTGAAAAACTTGTCCATGAGAATCATTCATCATTTGAATTATTTGCCCATTGCACATGATCTCATTCAACAAGTCTTCACTCTTTTCATCAATGTCAACCATAGCTTTCTTCTTGTCCAATCCCGAAATTGTTGAGAGACAACCATCATTCACATGGTTTTCACCCAAAACCAGATTTCTACCTTCACCCAAAACCAGATTTTCATCTTCCTCATCATGCAACACCTCATGAAGAACATCAGCATGCTTGGCTTCAATATCAGCCCCATTAGCTTCAATTGGAAAATAGAAAGATGAAGTTATTTGTGATGTGGTACCAATGAATGTGGGTCATATCCTTTTGGGAAGACCATGGCAGTTTGATAGGCGTGTGACTCATGATGGATACACTAATAGATACTCATTTGTACTCAATAAAAGGCCAATCACTCTTGTACCTTTAACCCCAAGGCAAGTATATGAAGATCAAGTAAGGTTAAAAAATAAGAGAGATGTTAAAAAGGAGAGTGAGAGTTCAAAAGAAAGAGAGACAAAAGAGTGAGAGTCCGAAGTAGTAAAAAAAGAAAAAGAGGTCGATGAGAAAAAAGGAGAGAGAAAACAAGTGAGCTTTTATGCAAGAGACAGTGAGATCAAAAGGGCTTTGTTTTCAAAACAGCCAATGATTGTACTTTTGTACAAAAAGGCTTGTTTTAGTACTAACGAAATTGACTCTTCTTTGCCTAGTGTTGTTGTTTCACTTTTGCAGGACTTTGATGAAGTGTTTCCGGAAGAGATGCCTATTGGTTTACCACTAATAAGGGGGATTAAGCACCAAATTGATTTTGTACCCGGAGCACCAATTCCAAACAGACCCACATACAGAAGTAATCCCGAGGAGACAAAGGAGCTTCAAAGGCAGGTTGGTGAGCTCATGGAAAAGGGGTACGTTTGTGAGAGTATTGAGTTCTTGTGCGGTTCCCGTATTGCTTGTGCCTAAGAAGGATGGAACATGGAGGAGGATGTGTGTTGATTGTCGTGCCATCAACAATATCACTGTAAAATATCGACATCCTATTCCTAGATTAGATGATATGCTAGATGAATTGCATGGTTCTATTGTTTTCACTAAAATTGATCTTAAAAATGGATATCATCAAATTAGGATGAAAGAAGGTGATGAGTAGAAAATTGCTTTCAAAACAAAATATGGGTTATATGAGTGGTTAGTTATGCCTTTTGGGTTAACTAATGCACCAAGTACTTTCATAAGATTAATGAACCATGCTTTGCGTGCTTTTATTGGAAAATTTGTGGTTGTTTACTTTGATGACATTCTGATTTATAGCAAAAACTTAGATGAGTATGTTGAACATTTAAAATATGTTTTAGGTGTTTTAAGAATAGAAAAGTTATTTGCTAATTTTAAAAAGTGTACATTTTGCACGGATAAGCCTGTATTTCTGGGCTTTGTTGTTAGTGCTAAAGGAATTGGGATTGATGAAGAAAAGGTTAAGGCAGTTAAGGAGTGGCCGAAACCTACAAATGTGGGATAAGTGAGAAGTTTTCATGGGTTAACTAGTTTCTATAGGAGGTTTGTGAAAGACTTTAGTAGTCTAGCTGCACCTTTAACTGAAGTTATCAAAAAGAATGTGGGATTTAAGTGGGATAATGAACAAGAAAAGGCATTTAACTTGATTAAGGAAAAATTAACTAATGCACCTTCGTTTTTTTTGTGTGTGTGGATAATATAAGTATATTAACCAAATAGACAAAACAAAAGCAAAGGGGCATACCCCAGCGAGAAGATCACAAGGTCAGACAAGGAACAGGCCCCCTACCAACCGAAACTCAAAACACAGCAAAGCAATAAAAGCTAAACACAAACCCTGTCATAGGGTACAACCAAAAGTAATCCACCAGAACAACAGCAAAAGGGACAAACACCCTAAAAGGCAAAACAAGCGAATTACAAAAAAATAGAATCAGATAAACCCCAAGACTGGTGGAGCCACCTGTTAGTAGGAGAAGGCACCACACCAGATAAGGAATTAAGATGCATACAAATATCTCTAACAATGGAACGAACAACCACGGTAACAGGTTTAGGTAACTCGCCATGCATCCTAGCATTCCGCTCACGCCAAATAGCATAGACAGCAACCGCAAGCATAATACGCACCACCCACCCACCCACGGAGCTGCCGACCTCGGAAATGGTAAGATCAAAGAATAGTAGCCTCCCAGCTCCAAGCACGAAGAGGTAATCTACACTTCCTTAAAAGAGCAAACCAAACCTCGCAAGAATAAGAACAATCAAAAAAGAGATAAGGGACATTCTCACAACTCCCTTCACAAAACACACAACGAATAACTGGAATCAAGCCATAAACAAGAAGCTTATCCTGAGTAGAAAGAGCACCATTAATGGCCAGCCAAAAGATGAAACATGTTTAGAAATTGCTTTATAATGCCAAACGGACCTAAACCAATCCACTGCTAGCTGACGAGACAGAAGAGACTCCCAAGCATTATGAATAGAGAAAGCCCCACGAGAGTCCTCAATCCAACAGAAAGTATCAGCTTGAGAGTTATTAGCCCTCAAGTGATCAGGGATACAACTAATAATGTCCATCCAATTCCCAGTCAAGGAACGAGGCCAAGCCCAATCCCTTCCCGAAATAACATCTGCCACCCTTGCATGAGGACCAAGACCAGAATCATAAATAATCCACCGCTCAAACACCTCGCCAAAGGACCCAAAGGATGCCAATAATCAAACCAAAGGGAAACATCCTTTCCATTAACCACTCGAAACTGTATGAATCTCCGCACATGACTCCAAAGGCCCAGAATTTTCCTTCAACTCCACGAGCAATCTCCTGGGCACTTCACCTCCCACACATGCCTTCCCCTAAGCAGAGTAGACCTAACCCACGAAATCCACATAGAAGATCTCAAATTGCTACAAACAGCCCACAAATGCATAATTATGGCAGCTTTATTCCAAACCTTAACACTTTTAATGCCCAGTCCACCCTCTTCCTTTGGTAAACACACTGAGGACCAAGCAACCTTAGCCCCACCTTTACCTAAATCTGAACCCCTCCAAAGAAAACTACGTAAAGTAGCTTCAACCTTTATTACTACCGACTTAGACAGGATAAAAATGGAGGATCAATACACCTGGATAGAGAACAACACAGATTGAATGAGCTGAAGTCTTCCTGCAAAAGAAAGAACCCTACTGGTCTAACTCTTAACCCTCGCTACAATTCTATCAACAAGAACCTTATAATCCACTGCCATAAGCTTAATAGAAATCAGAGGGACCCCAAGATATCTGATAGGTAACACCCCTTCTTGGAAACCCAGGATCCCAAGCAACTCTTACTTAATCTCAGAGGACACACCAGCCACAAAAAGATTACTCTTACTAGGATTAGGGACTAATCCAGAAAGTGCTTGGAACTGACCAAGAACACCATTAACCGTAGTAACTGACTCTCTCTTTGCCCTATAAAAAATCATAAGATCATCCGCAAAGCATAAGTGAGAAATACCAATCTTTCCGCACTGCCAGTGGTAAGCAAATTGACCTTCCTGTTCCATAATTCGCATCAGCCCTGAAAAGCCCTCCATAGCCAGCATAAATAAATAATGTGACATAGGATCTCCCTGCCTCAAATCTCAGCTACTATTAAAGAAGCCATTCAGTTCGCCATTGATAGAAATTGAGAAACGGGGAGTAGAAATACACTCAGAAATCCAAGTTATCATCTGCTTTGGAAACCCTAAAATCTGTAAGACAGCCAACAAGAAATCCCACCGCACAGAATCATAGGCTTTCATTAAATCTACGTTCAGCGAACACCTAGGATGACCCCCATCACGATGATAGTTCCTCAATAATTCCTGCGACAGTAAAATATTGTCACTAATCCGCCTACCAGCAACAAAGGCCGACTGAGAAGGACTACCAATATCAGGCAACACCTTCTGAACTCGATTTGCAATAATTTTGGCAATGCATTTGTAGATAGTGTTACAACACA
The DNA here is from genome assembly GCA_003430845.1 of Xanthoceras sorbifolium. Taxonomy (NCBI): domain Eukaryota; kingdom Viridiplantae; phylum Streptophyta; class Magnoliopsida; order Sapindales; family Sapindaceae; genus Xanthoceras; species Xanthoceras sorbifolium. The sequence goes on along the minus strand of CM010612.1, from coordinate 5,860,060 downwards.
AAATAGGCCTAAAATCCTCAACCTTAGAAGGATTGGGAACCTTAGGAATAAGAGCATCCACAGTAGCATTCACTTGCTTGAGCAATCTCCCAGAGCTAAAAAATGAACGAATAGGATGAAGAAAATCGTCACCAACAACAGACCAGGCTTTCTTGAAGAAAGTAGCATTATACCCATCCGGCCTAGGAGCTTTGTTATCTTTCAGAGAGAACAAAACCGCCTTAATTTCATCATCACTAACCTCTCTACCCAAGGTAGCACTCTAATCCCCAGAAATACTCTTAGGGAGAGCCCGCCTCACTAAATCAAGGTCAATCCTAGGGCATCCAGCAGGCTCACTAAGAAGTGTCTCAAAGAAGTTCACCACCATAGAATTAACTTCATAAGGCTCCTCCACACGATTACCATGCTCATCAATAAGAGATAAACCGTACTCCAACTAAATCTTTGTCTCATCGACCGAAAAAAGAACCTAGAATTTCCATCTCCCAAATTTATCCACTGAACCCGGGACTTTTGTCTAAAAAAACTCTCCTCATCTCTGCTCAAATCACCATAAAGCTTCACCAACCGAGACTCCTCCTCATGTAACGAAGCATTCATAGGCTGCCCCTGAATATCCCACTGCACAGATTCCAGAGCATGCTTAGCTTGCTGCACCCTAGAAGACAAATAAGAATAACACTCCCTATTAAGTTTCTTAAGCTCCATTTTCAATCGTTTTAGCTTCTTACATAGCTGAAACATAGGAGAACCATCCACCATGTCCGCCCAAACCCAATCTACCAAGGATAAAAATTCTGGATGATCCGCCCAGAAATCAAAAAACTTAAAAGGCACCCGTCGTCGAGGGAGATCCATAATCTTAACAATCATAGGAGAGTGATCAGAAACACTAGAAGGAAGAAAATGCGCCTCTGAACCTCGAAATGAAATATCCCAATTCAAATTGACCAAAGCTCGATCTAACTTTCGAAGAATAGGATAAACTGTACGATGAATAAACCATGTATAGAAGCACCCATTAAATCGCAGATCATCCAACCCAAACTCAGCTAAACAATTAGAAAAGTCATCTTTCCAATGTGGCTAAGAATTGGATCCTCCAACACTTTCAACCGAAGACTTAATAGCATTAAAGTCACCCATCACAATCCAAGCTAATGAGAATAAGGGAGCTGCACCAAGGGATCCATTGCATGTTCCGATTGGGCCAATAACAAGGGCAAGGGCTAAGAGATTCAAAGAAGCACTCAATGGCCTAATTCAAGATACATGGGCTGATTCTGAATTATTAAAGCCCAAGATGAACCCACATGAAGACCAAGGCTTGATTAACATCATCAAGACAATTGAGTGGGCTGAATAAGAGAAAGCTTGCCATAATTTCGGTTTGGGCTTGATTTAATAGTTGTTTGTTTTAATTTTGGTCCATTTGTAAGGCAATTATGGCCATTCTAGTTTCCTATTTGTAAGGCCTTAATGGCTATCTTGTTTTCTTTCCTTTGTTTTAGGGTTTCATTATATAAGGATATTGATGGATGTAAGAAGGGTGATTATTGATTTTGAATGAAATTTGAGAGAGTTTTCTCTTTGTTCTTTGAGAACTAACTGGAACTTATCAGAATTCTCTGTGGCGTTCCTCCTTGACTTATCAATCGAGTATTTCATCCTTGATTGTGGCGTCCTCCTTTATACCAAGGGTCACATCTCGATATAGGTGTTGGGTCGCGGTTTCCATCCGAACCAGAGGTTAGAACGAATATTGGCATCAATCTTGATACAATCGACGAGGTTCATATCATTTGGTATCAGAGCTTAGGGCTCTAACATCAGGTTATTCTATCTTCTTCTTCTTTGATTTCGTTGATCACGAAATTATATCTTATTTCCAGAACTTCTTGTTAGTGTCCAGATCTAAGTTATCTATCTGTGTTATTCTTGTTCTTGTTCTTGATTTCGTAGATCCAAATCTAAGTATCTGTCTGTGATATTCTTGTTATTGATTTCGTAGATCCAAATCTAAGTATCTGTCTGTGTTATACTTGTTCTTGATTTCGTTGATCCAGAGCGAAGTTATATATTCTGTTATTCTTGTTCTTGATTTCGTTGATCCAGAGAGAAGTTATCTGTTTGTATTATTCTTGTTCTTGGTTTCGTTGAACCAGATCTAAGTCTGTGTTAGTCTTGTTCTTAATTTCATTGATCCAGATCGAAGTTGTATATTCTGTTATATTCTTGTTAGTGCGTTTCCAGATCTAAGAGAGAGAGAGAGAGAGAGAAAAAAAAAAATAAAAAAAATAAAAAAATAAAAAAAAATAAAAAAAAAGAGTACAAAATTTTATTTTTTGACCGATTGTGTAGTTGAATATTTATCAACTATTGTTATTTATCTTCTTGATTCGTGCAGTGATTATAAAAAAAAAAAATATATCAGTTTCGTTGTGATTCGTTTCCTGTGAACCTAAGAACTTTTGTTTCGTGTGAACGTGGATAAGAAATCCTGATTATTGTTTGGTTAGTTTGAAAAGAACTTTTGAAAAAAAAAAAAATTACGAGTGGAAAAAGGCAAGAGAGGTGAGGACATACTGAGGGTAAAAGCCGAATATATTGTGTGAAACAGGAGTGGAACTGAGTGAACTATTGTTTGAGGGAAACACGTGAGGGAGTGAAGTGAGGAGCTTCTTTTATTTATTTATTTTTTTACTAACGTTTTCTTTGCAGCGAATATGTCTAAAGAAAGTGCTTCGGATGAGGTGTTGGGAAAGGTAGATACAAAGTTTATAATGGAAGCATTGATGAGGGAGATGGGAGATTGTTAAGGGCTGAAATGGAACCGATTCATGAACGATTAGATCGGGTAGAAAATACACGTGCAGAACAGCCACTACCCGTTCCCCAAGCACGTAGGAGAGAGAGGGTTCCGGTTAGAGAAGAAGTTCATGATTACTACGGGGATGATAATGACATAGAGGAGGATGATCGCATGTCCAGTGTGGGTGTGGGGAGATTTAGGCGTGGAATGGGAGGTAGAGGAGTTAGGTATGGGGATAGAGAAGATAGGTATGGGAATAGAGAAGATAGGTATGGGAACAGAGGAGATAGGTATGTAGAGAGGGTTGATAATAATTTGGGTAGTATAAAGGTGAAGATTTCAACCTTCCAAGGTAAAACTGATCCTGAAGCTTATTTGGAGTGGGAGAAAAGAATAGAGCTGGTGTTTGACTGCCATGAATATTCCGAATTGAAGAAGGTGAAATTGGCAGCTATAGAATTGAAGAGGAAGGGTTCCACACGGGTTGGGCAAAATTCGGGTTCTTCATCAACATGGAAACCGAATTGGAGCAAGAGGGAGGACCAGCCTAGTTTCAAGGCCAAGGCCGAACCTTCCAGAGATCATAAGGCCGGAGGCACAATAAACCAAGGTAAACCACATTCTCAACCTACTAGAAATCGTGACATTAAGTGCTTTAAGTGTTTGGGAGCAGGTCATATTGCATCACAATGCCCAAACAAGAGAGTAATGGTTTTGAAGGATGATGGTGGTATCGAATCAGAGGGTGAATCTGATGGTGAGTCCATGCCACCATTGGAGGATGCCGGTGACTTTGAGTATCCGGTGGGTGGAGAGCTTTTGGTTGCAAGACGAGCTCTTAGTGCTCAAGCAAAGGAAGATGATGAGGTACAACGTGAAAATATTTTTCACACTCGCTGCCATGTTAATGACAAGGTATGTAGCGTGATTATTGATGGGGGGGGTTGTACTAATGTGGCGAGCACTACTTTAGTAAAAAAATTGAATTTGAAAACTTTGAAGCACCCAAAACCTTATAAGCTACAATGGTTGAATGATAGTGGGGAAGTTAGGGTGAATAAACAGGTGTTGGTGTCATTTTCAATTGGCAAATACAAAGATGAAGTTGTTTGTGACGTGGTACCAATGAATGCGGGTCATATCCTTTTGGGAAGACCGTGGCAGTTTGATAGGCATGTGACTCATGATGGATACACTAATAGATACTCCTTTGTGCTCCATAAAAGGCCAATCACCCTTGTACCTTTAACCCCAAGACAAGTATATGAAGATCAAGTGAGGTTAAAAGATGAGAGGGATGTTAAAAATGAGAGTGAGAGTTCAAAAGAAAAAGAGGTTGAAGAGAAAAAAAGAGAGACAAAACAAGTGAGCTTTTATGCAAGAGACAGTGAGATCAAAAGGGCTTTGTTTTTAAACCAGCCAATGATTGTACTTTTGTACAAAGAGGCTTGTTTTAGTACTAATGAAATTAACTCTTCTTTGCCTAGTGTTGTTGTTTCACTTTTGCAGGACTTTGATGAAGTGTTTCCCGAAGAGATGCCTATTGGTTTACTACCAATAAGGGGGATTGAAAACCAAATTGACTTTGTCCCCGGAGCACCAATTCCAAATAGACCCGCATACCGAAGTAATCCCGAGGAGACAAAGGAACTTCAAAGGCAGGTTGATGAGCTCATGGAGAAGGGGTATGTTCGTGAGAGTATGAGTCCCTGTGCGGTTCCCGTATTGCTTGTGCCTAAGAAGAATGGAACATGGAGGATGTGTGTTGATTGTCGTGCCATCAACAATATCACTGTAAAGTATCGACATCCTATTCCTAGATTAGATGATATGTTTGATGAATTGCATGGTTCTATTGTTTTCACTAAAATTGATCTTAAAAGTGGATATCATCTAATTAGGATGAAAGAAGGTGATGAGTGGAAAACTGCTTTCAAAACAAAATATGGGTTATATGAGTGGTTAGTTATGCCCTTTGGGTTAACAAAATACGGTTGGGGATTTTAGGCCTATTTCGTGTTGTAACACTATCTTCAAATGTATTGCCAAAATTATTGCGAATCGTGTTCAGATGGTTCTGCCTGATGTTGTTAGTCCTTTTCAGTCGCCCTTTGTTGCTGGTAGGAGGATTAGTGATAATATATTACTGTCGCAGGAATTGTTAAGGAACTATCATTGTGAGGGGGGTCATCCTAGGTGTGCGCTGAAGGTAGATTTAATGAAAGCCTATGATTCTGTGCGGTGGGATTTCTTAGTGGCTATTTTACAGATTTTAGGCTTCCCGGAGCAGATAATAGCTTGGATTTCTGAGTGCATTTCTACTCCCCGTTTCTCTATTTCTATCAATGGCGAGTTGAATGGTTTCTTTACTAGTAGCCGAGGTTTGAGGCAGGGGGATCCTATGTCCCCTTATTTATTTGTGCTGGCTTTGGAGGTCTTCTCGGGGTTGATGCGTATTATGGAGCAGGAGAGTCAGTTTGCGTACCATTGGCGGTGTGGGAAGATTGGTATTTCGCATTTATGCTTTGCGGATGATCTTATGGTTTTCTGTAGGGCAGAGAGGGAGTCAGTTGCTGCGGTTAATGTTGTCCTTGGTCAGTTCCAAGCTCTTTCTGGGTTGATTCCTAATCCTAGCAAGAGCAATCTTTTTGTGGCTGGTGTGTCTTCTGACATTAAGCAAGAGTTGCTTGGGATTCTTGGTTTTCAAGAAGGGGTATTACCTGTTAGATATCTTGGGGTTCTTTGATTTCTACTAAGCTTATGGCAGTAGATTGTAGGGTTCTTGTTGATAGGATTGTAGCGAGAGTTAAGAGTTGGACTAGTAGGGTTCTTTCTTTTGCATGGAGGCTTCAGCTCACTCAATCTGTATTGTTCTCTATCCAGGTGTATTGGTCCTCCATTTTTATCTTGCCTAAGTCAGTGGTGATTAAGGTTGAAACTATTTTGCGTAGTTTTCTTTGGAAGGGTTCAGATTTAGGTAAAGGTGGGGCAAAGGTTGCATGGTCTTCGGTGTGTTTACCAAAGGAAGAGGGTGGACTCAGTATTAAGAGTGTTGAGTGTTGGAATAAAGCTGCCATAAGTAAGCATTTGTGGGCTGTCTGTAGCAATTTGAGGTCTTCTGTCTGGGTCTCGTGGGTTAGATCTACTCTGCTTAAGGGAAAGAATGTGTGGGAGGTTAGGTGCCCTAGGGATTGCTCATGGAGTTGGAGGAAAATTCTGGGACTTCGGTGTCTTGTGCGGCGGTTGATGCAGTTTCGGGTGGGTAATGGGAAGGATATTTCCCTTTGGTTTGATTATTGGCATCCGCTGGGTCCTTTGGTGGAGGTGTTTGGGCGTCGGATTATTTATGATTCTGGTTTTGGTCTTCATGCTAAGGTGGCGGATGTTATTCAGGGGAGGGATTGGGCATGGCCTCGTTCCCTGACCGGGAATTGGATGGACATTATCAGTGGTACTCCTGATTCCTTCAGGCCTAATAACTCTCAAGCTGATACTTTGTGTTGGGTTGAGGACTCTCGGGGGGCTTTCTGTATTTGTAATGCTTGGGAGGCTCTTCGGTCCCAGCAGCCAGCGGTGGATTGGTTTAGGTCCGTTTGGCATTCTAAATCAATTCCTAGACATGCTTTCATCTTCTGGCTGGCCATTAGGGGTGCTCTTTCTACTCAGGATAAGCTTCTTGTTTATGGCTTGATTCCGGCTATTCATTGTGTGTTTTGTGGAGGGAGTTGTGAGGATGTCCCTCATCTCTTTTTTGATTGTTCTTATTCTTGTGAGGTTTGGTTTGCTCTTTTAAGGAAGTGCAGATTATCTCTTCGTGCTCGGAGCTGGGAGGCTACTATTCTTTGGTCTTGCCATTTCCGCGGTCGGCATCTTCGTGGGTGGGTGGTGCGTATTATGCTTGCGGCTGCTGTCTATGCTATTTGGCACGAGCGGAATGCTAGGATGCATGGCGAGTTACCTAAACCTGTTTCCGTGGTTGTTCGTTCCATTGTTAAAGATGTTTGTATGCGTCTTAATTCCTTATCTGGTGTGGTACCTTCTTCTACTAATAGGTGGCTCCACCAGTCTTAGGGTTTATCTGATTCTATTTTTTTGTAATTCGTTTGTTTTGCCTTTTAGGGGGTTTGTCCCTTTTGCTGTCGGTTTGATGGTTTCTTTTAGCTGCACCCTATGACAGGGTTTGTGCTTAGCTTTTATTGCTTTACTGTTTTTTGAGTTTCGGTTGGTAGGGGGCCTGTCCCTTGTCTGACCTTGTGATCTTCTCGCTGGGGTATGCCCCTTCGCTTTTGTTTTGTCTCTTTGGTTAATATACTTACATTATCCAAAAAAAAAAAAAAAAACTAATGCACCAAGTACTTTCATGAGATTAATGAACCATGTTTTGCGTGCTTTTATTGGAAGATTTGTGGTTGTTTACTTTGATGACATTCTGATTTATAGCAAAAACTTGGATGAGCATGTTGAACATTTAAAACTTGTTTTAGGTGTTTTAAGAACCGAAAAGTTGTTTGCTAATTTTAAAAAGTGTACCTTTTGCACGGATAGGTTGGTATTTTTGGGTTTTGTTGTTAGTGCTAAAGGAATTGGGGTTGATGAAGAAAAGGTTAAGGCAATTAAGGAGTGGCCGAAACCTACAACTGTGGGACAAGTGAGAAGTTTTCATGGGTTGGGTAGTTTCTATAGGAGGTTTGTGAAAGACTTTAGTTGTCTAGCTGCACCTTTAACTGAAGTTATCAAAAAGAATGTGGGTTTTAAGTGGGATAATGAACAAGAAAAGGCATTTAACTTGATTAAGGAAAAATTAACTAATGCACATTTGCTTGCTTTGCCTAACTTTGCTAAAGCTTTTGAGATTGAGTGTGATGCTTCAGGAATAGGTATGGGAGCTGTTCTAATGCAAGAAGGACGTCCCATTGCATTTTTTAGTGAGAAAATAAGTGGAGCAGCCTTGAATTATCCTACCTATGACAAGGAGATGTATGCTTTGGTTAGGGCATTGGAAACTTGGCAACATTACCTTTGGCCGAAAGAATTTGTGATTCACACGGATCATGAGTCCTTGAAGCATCTAAAGGGGCAGCACAAGCTAAATAAGCGGCATGCCAAGTGGGTGAAGTTCATAGAAACATTTCCATACGTGATCAAGTACAAAAAAGGTAAGAAAAACGTAGTCGCTGATGCTCTGTCCAGAAGGTACGTTTTACTTTCTACTTTGGATGCGAGATTGTTTGGTTTTGACTACATTAAAGAATTGTATGTGGAAGATGCTGATTTTGGCAATGTATTCAATGCATGTGAAAAGGTTGCATTTGGCAAGTTTTATAGGCATGATGGATTTTTGTTTAGAGAAACTAAATTATGCGTGCCTAAGAGTTCTTTGCGTGAATTGCTTGTGAGGGAAGCTGATGGGGGCGGTTTGTTGGGGCATTTTGGTATAGCCAAGACCCTAGATGTTTTGCATGAACACTTCTTTTGGCCTCATATGAAACGTGATGTAGAAAGAATTTGTGAGAAATGCATTACGTGTAGACAAGCTAAGTCTAGGATTAAGCCTCATGGTTTGTATAGTCCTTTACCTATACCTAGTGGACCTTGGATTGATATTTCTATGGATTTTGTGCTGGGTTTGCCTAGGTCAAAGAGGGGTAGGGATTCTATATATGTGGTTGTTGATAGGTTTTCTAAAATGGCACATTTCATTCCTTGTCACAAAACTGATGATGCATCACATATTGCTGATTTGTTTTTCAAAGAAATTGTTAGATTGCACGGCATGCCTAAAACCATTGTTTCGGATAGAGATGCTAAGTTCTTAAGCTACTTTTGGAAAACTTTATGAGGCAAGTTAGGAACTAAACTTTTGTTTTCTACTACTTGTCATCCACAAACTGATGGTCAAACTGAAGTAGTTAATAGGACTTTATCTGCCTTGTTGCGTGTTATAATACAAAAGAACTTGAAAACATGGGAAGATTGTTTGCCGCATGTAGAGTTTGCTTATAATAGGAGTGTGCATTCTGCAACTCATTTTTCTCCTTTTGAAATTGTGTATGGTTTTAACCCATTGACTCCTTTGGATTTACTTCCTTTACCTGTGACTGAGCATGTTAACTTGGATGGAAAGAAAAAGGCAGAGTTTGTTAAGCAAATCCATGAAAAGACTAGGCAAAACATCGAGAGGAGAACTGAGCAATATGCCAACCAAGCTAATAAAGGGCGCAAGAAAGTTGTGTTTGAACCCGGTGATTGGGTGTGGTTGCATATGAGGAAGGAACGGTTTCCAGTCCAGAGGCGGTTCTAAACTACTTCCAAGGGGAGATGGCCCATTTCAAGTGATTGAAATGATCAATGACAATGCCTACAAGTTAGATCTTCCAGGTGAGTGCAAGCTTCAATGTTTCTGATTTGTCTCCTTTTGATGTAGGTGACGATTTGAGGACAAATCCTTTTCAAGAGGGAGGGAATGATGAGAATAAGGGAGCTGTACCAAGGGATCCATTGCATGTTCCGATTGGGCCAATAACAAGGGCAAGGGCTAAGAGATTCAAAGAAGCACTCAATGGCCTAATTCAAGATACATGGGCTGATTCTGAATTATTAAAGCCCAAGATGAACCCACATGAAGACCAAGGCTTGATTAACATCATCAAGGCAATTGAGTGGGCTGAATAAGAGAAAGCTTGCCATAATTTCTGTTTGGGCTTGATTTAATAGTTGTTTGTTTTAATTTTGGTCCATTTGTAAGGCAATTATGGCCATTCTAGTTTCCTATTTGTAAGGCCTTAATGGCTATCTTGTTTTCTTTCCTTTGTTTTAGGGTTTCATTATATAAGGATATTGATGGATGTAAGAAGGGTGATTATTGATTTTGAATGAAATTAAAGAGAGTTTTCTCTTTGTTCTTTGAGAACTAACTGGAACTTATCAGAATTCTCTGTGGTGTTCCTCCTTGACTTATCAATCGAGTATTTCATCCTTGATTGTGGCGTCCTCCTTTATACAAAGGTTCACATCTCGATATAGGTGTTGGGTCGCGGTTTCCATCCGAACCAGAGGTTAGAACGAATATTGGCATCAATCTTGATACAATCGACGAGGTTCATATCACAAGCACTATTCTCCCATTCCACTCTACGCGCCACTAAATCAGCCCAACGTCTCCTTACGAACATTACAATTATCACCGTACAAAATCGAAATCATACACTCCCAAGTAGAATCAACAGAAGAAACTCTACAATGGATAACTTGTTCAGAAGATCCGACAACCAAAACAGTAACATCTAACGGATTCCAACAAACCCAAATCCTCCCCAAAGAGGAAAAATTATAATTGCACTCCACCTTCCAAGACCGGTCAATAGTCTTAAGAATAACATCTTTATTTTTCTCCAGAACTTTTGTTTCCACTAAACCACATCAAGACAATTTCTCATCTTTAATCAAATTGCGATCCTCTCTTTGCTTGAAAAGGTCATTAAGACCCCTAATATTCCAGCACCCGAAAATCATAATAAATATACAAAGATAAAAAGAAACCCCCACAAACCTATCTCCACTAACCCCACTTAGGGGAGGAGTGCTTCTTATTATTCTTTTTTTTTTTTTTGGATAATGTAAGTATATTAGCGAAAGAGACAAAATAAAAGTAAAGGGGCATACCCCAGCGAGAAGATCACAAGGTCAGACAAGGGACAGGCCCCCTACCAATCGAAATTAAAAAAACAGCAAAGCAATAAAAGCTAACAACAAACCTTGACATAGGGTACATCCAAAAGAAACCACCAGACCGACAGCAAAAGGGACAAACCCCCTAAAAGGCAAAACAAGCGAATTACAAAAAAATAGAATCAAATAAACCCAAAGACTGGTGGAGCCATCTATTAGTAGGAGAAGGCACCACACCAAATAGGGAATTAAGACGCATACAAACATCTCTACCAATGGAACGAACAACCACGGTAACAGGTTTAGGTAACTCGCCATGCATCCTAGCATTCCGCTCATGCCAAATAGCATAGACAGCAGCCGCAAACATAATACGCACCACCCACCCACGTAGTTGCCGACCGCGGAAATGGCAAGACCAAAGAATAGTAGCGTCCCAACTCCGAGCACGCAGAGGTAATCTGCACTTCCTTAAAAGAACAAACCAAATCTCGCAAGAATAAGAACAATAAAAAAAAGAGATGAGGGACATCCTTACAAATCCCTCCACAAAACACACAACGAATAGCCGGAATCAAGCCATAAACAAGAAGCTTATCCTGAGTAGAAAGAGCACCCCTAATGGCCAACCAGAAGATGAAAGCATGTCTAGGAATTGATTTAGAATGCCAAACGGACTTAAACCAATCCACCGTTGGCTGCCAGGACCGAAGAGCCTCCCAAGCATTACGAATAGAGAAAGCCCCCCGAGAGTCCTCAACCCAACACAAAGTATCAGCTTGAGAGTTATTAGGTCTGAAGGAATCAGGGGTACCACTGATAATGTCCATCCAATTCCCGGTCAGGGAACGAGGCCAAGCCCAATCCCTCCCCTGAATAAAATCCGCCACCCTAGCATGAATACCAAAACCAGAATCATAAATAATCCGTCACCCAAACACCTCCAACAAAGGACCCAACGGATGCCAATAATCAAACCAAAGAGAAATATCCTCCCCATTACCCACCCGAAACTGCATCAACCGCCGCACAAGACGCCGAAGGCCCAAAATTTTCCTCCAACTCCACGAGCAATCCCCATGGCACCTAACCTCCCACACATTCTTTCCCTTAAGCAGAGTAGATCTAACCCACGACACCCAGACAAAAGACCTCAAATTGCTACAGATAGCCCACAAATGCTTACTTATGGCAGTTTTATTCCAACACTCAACACTCTTAATACTGAGTCCGCCCTCTTCCTTCGGTAAACACACCGAAGACCATGCAACCTTTGCTCTACCTTTACCTAAATCTGAACCCTTCCAAAGAAAACTACGCAAAGTAGTTTCAGCCTTAATCACCACTAACTTAGGCAAGATAAAAATGGAGGACCAATACACCTGGATAGAGAACAATACAGATTGAATGAGCTGAAGCCTCCCTGCAAAAGAAAGAACCCTATTAGTCTAACTCTTAACCCTCGCTACAATCCTATCGCAATACACCTGGATAGAGAACAATACAGATTGAATGAGCTGAAGCCTCCCTGCAAAAGAAAGAACCCTATTAGTCTAACTCTTAACTCTCGCTACAATCCTATCGACAAGAACTCTACAATCCATTGCCATAAGCTTAGTAGAAATCAGAGGAGCCCCAAGATATCTGACAGGTAATACCCCTTCCTGAAAACCTAGAATCCCAAGCAACTCTTACTTAATCTCAGAAGACACACCCGCTACAAAAAGATTGCTCTTGCTAGGATTAGGAATCAACCCAGAAAGAGCTTGGAACTGACCAAGGACAACATTAACTGCAGCAACTAACTCCCTTTCTGCCCTACAGAAAACCATAAGATTATCCGCAAAGCATAAATGCGAAATACCAATTTTCCCACATTGCCAATGGTACGCAAACTGACCCTCCTGCTCCATAATACGCATCAACCCCGAGAAGACCTCCATAGCCAGCACAAATAAATAAGGGGACATAGGATCCCCTTGCCTTAAACCTCGGCCACTAGCAAAGAAACCATTCAACCAGTTGTGAGGTACGATCTTCTCATATGGTACTTTAAGAGAGAGAAAATGCTCTGCCTTCTCTCTAGAATATTTTTTAGTGTTCTTCTTGATTTTTTTCTATTCTCTCTTTGTGATCATTATTGATTTCTTTTGATGATTACAAGCTCAATTTTCATTCTTCTTTAGATTTAAGTTGGCTGGTTCATTCCAATGGTGCTTTGTTTGTTGTGAGTTTGTGTTGTGTTTTTTTCTTATTGTTAGTTTGTGACTGCTATCTTCTTCTTGGTGTGTTGGTTGGTGTCATGGTTGGTGATTCATTAGCTGCTGGTGGTGTGAAGAAGGGTGAATACCATGTTTCTTCTTTAATGTCCATTGGAATGAAGAAAGGTAGGGTTTTGGTAGATCAAACCCGAATTTCTACTGCTGCTGGTGTGAAGAAGGATGGAGACCATGTTTCTTCTCTGATCTCAAATGGAATATATGCCTCGGGACTGCTTGAAAACAAGAAGGATCACGGTTTTGATCAGAATATGGAGATTCAACGTAAAGAGGCAAATTCGGGATCCAACTTGTCTTCAACAACTCATTCTATTTTGGGGCTGATAGATGGTGATATTAAGGATGTTTCCGGGTGTTGCGTGTCTACAAAACTTGTTCCTTCGAATTTGCCTCATGGTATTGGTGCTGTAGAAGGAAGAAGTCCGAATTTGGGTGAGAATTGCTCAAAGGATGGTTGTTTAGCTAATGTTTCGGGATTGCAATCAAATAAAACAACACATGATAGGCATGGAGCTGTTGGTTGTGTAAATGGGATTGAATCCAAGCATGATGATGTTCTTCATGGGGTGTTGCATGATGAAGAAGATGAAAATCTGGTTTTGGGTGAAAACCATGTGAAGGCTGGTTGTCTCTCAACAATTTCGGGATTGGACAAGAAGAAAGCTATGGTTGACATTGATGAAAAGAGTGAAGACTTGGACTTCTAAGGGCCTGAGTTTTGTAGTTAGTGCTTTGGGCATTCCATTGCATGCCGATCACATTACATTATCTAGAAAACGTCTTAGCTTTGCTCGTGTGTGTGTTGAGATTGATGCTTCGAAGGATGTCATTAATGAGTTTGATATTCAATGTGCTAATGGGGAGTGGAAAACTATTTATGCTGTTTATGAGTGGCTTCCTTCTAGGTGTAATATTTGTAAGGTGTTTGGGCATGCGCCGGGTATATGTAAACAAAGCGTTCAAGATTTGGGTGACAATGTGAATATGATTACCGGAAATGGAGGGGTTGATGTTCATGATATGAAGAAGAGGCACGAAGACTCGTTGGGGCCTAAACGACCGGTTTGGGTTGAGGTTAAAAAAAAGAACAAGGGTGGAGAATTATCTACTATGGGGAATAGTGCTAGTGTTCCGCTTGTGGAAAATGTTGATAATCATCTTAATTTAGTACTAAAGGAGAGCAATGACCGTACTCTGAATTTGGAAGTAATGGAAGAGGGTACTCCTTTAGCAATTTTGGACACTGTTTGTGATGCAGGGGCTGTTCTTTGTAAGGATGGGGCTAATGGTTATGTTGATGACAATGATGCTCTTTGTGATGATGGGGGTGCTATTTGTGGTAATGATGAGGCTGGTCATGGTGAGGATGGTAGTGATTTTAGCCCTCATCGTAATGCTTTGGCTTCAAAAGTTAAGGATTCTCTGGAAAAGAAAAAGAAGAAGAAAGGTTCCAGTAGTAAGGGTAAGAAGAATAAGAAGCACTCCTCCCCTAAGGGGGGTAAGTGGAGATAGATTTTTGGGGGTTTCTTCTTATCTTTGCATATTTATTATGATTTTTGGGTGCTGGAATATTAGGGGTCTTAATGACCCTTTGAAGCAAAGAGAGGTTCGCAATTTGATTAAAGATGAGAAATTGTCTTTGTGTGGTTTAGTGGAAACGAAAGTTCTGGAGAAAAATAAAGATGTTATTCTTAAGACCATTGACCGGTCTTGGAAGGTGGAGTGCAATTATAATTTTTCCTCTTTGGGGAGGATTTGGGTTTGTTGGAATCCGTTCGATGTTACTGTTTTGGTTGTCGGATCTTCTGAACAAGTTATCCATTGTAGAGTTTCTTCTGTTGATTCTACTTGGGAGTGTATGATTTCGATTGTGTACGGTGATAATTGTAATGTTCGTAGGGAGGCATTGTGGGCTGATTTAGTGGCGCGCGGAGTGGAATGGGAGAATAATGCTTGGATTGTGATGGGTGACTTTAATGCTATTAAGTCTTCGGTTGATAGTGTTGGAGGCTCCAATTCTTGGCCTAATTGGAAAGATGACTTTTCTAATTGTTTAGCTGAGTCTGGGTTGGATAATCTGCGATTTAATGGGTGCTTCTATACTTGGTCTAATCATCCTACGGTTGATCCTATTCTTCGAAAGTTAGATCGAGCTTTGGTCAACTTGAATTGGGATATTTCCTTTCGAGGTTCAGAGGCGCATTTTCTTCCTTCTAGTGTTTCTGATCACTCTCCTATGATTGTTAAGATTGTGGATCTCCCTCGGCGACGGGTTCCTTTTAAGTTTTTTGATTTCTGGGCGGATCATCCAGAATTTTTATCCTTGGTGGATCGGGTTTGGGCGGACAGGGTGGATGGGTCTCCTATGTTTCAGCTATGTAAGAAGCTGAAAAGATTGAAAGTAGAGCTTAAGAAACTTAATAGGGAGTGTTATTCTGACTTGTCTTCTAGGGTGCAGCAAGCTAAACATGATTTAGAGTCTGTGCAATGGGATATTCAGAGGCAGCCTACGAACGCTTCTTTACATGAGGAGGAGTCTCGGTTGGTGAAGCTTTATGGTGACTTGAGTAGAGATGAGGAGAGTTTTTTGAGACAAAAGTCCCGGGTTCAGTGGATTAATTTGGGAGATAGGAATTCTAAGTTCTTTTTTCGATCGATGAGACAAAGATGTAGTAGGAGTAAGGTATTATCTCTTACCGATGAGCATGGTAATCGTGTGGAGGAGCCTAGTGAAGTTAAATCAACGGTGGTGAACTTCTTTGAGACACTTCTGAGACGGGCTCTCCGGATTTAGGATTAACGTTGATTGACCTTGATTTAGTGAGGCGGGCTCTCCGGAAGCGTATTTCTGGTGATCAGTGTGCTACCTTGGGTAGAGAGGTTAGTGATGTTGAAATTAAGGCAGTTTTGTTCTCTTTAAAAGATAATAAAGCTCCTGGTCCGGATGGGTATAATGCTACTTTCTTCAAGAAAGCTTGGTCTGTTGTTGGTGATGATTTTCTTCGTGCTATTCGTTCGTTTTTTAGCTCCGAGAGATTGCTCAAGCAAGTGAATGCTACTGTGGTTGCTCTTATTCCTAAGGTTCCTAATCCTTCTACGGTTGGGGATTTTAGGCCTATTTCGTGTTGTAACACTATCTACAAATGCATTGCCAAAATTATTGCGAATCGTGTTCAGATGGTACTGCCTGATGTTGTTAGTCCTTTTCAGTCGGCCTTCGTTGCTGGTAGGAGGATCAGTGATAATATATTACTGTCGCAGGAATTGTTAAGGAACTATCATCGTGATGGGGGTCATCCTAGGTGTGCGCTGAAGGTAGATTTAATGAAAGCCTATGATTCTGTGCGGTGGGATTTCTTAGTGGCTATTTTACAGATTTTAGGCTTCCCGGAGCAGATGATAGCTTGGATTTCTGAGTGCATTTCTACTCCCCGTTTCTCTATTTCTATCAATGGCGAGTTGAATGGTTTCTTTAATAGTAGCCGAGGTTTGAGGCAGGGGGATCCTATGTCCCCTTATTTATTTGTGCTGGCTATGGAGGTCTTCTCGGGGTTGATGCGTATTATGGAGCAGGAGAGTCAGTTTGCGTACCATTGGCGGTGTGGGAAGATTGGTATTTCGCATTTATGCTTTGCGGATGATCTTATGGTTTTCTGTAGGGCAGAGAGGGAGTCAGTTGCTGCGGTTAATGTTGTCCTTGGTCAGTTCCAAGCTCTTTCTGGGTTGGTTCCTAATCCTAGCAAGAGGAATTTTTTTGTGGCTGGTGTGTCTTCTGAGATTAAGCAAGAGTTTGATGATGACTTATCTAGCATAAAGGCGAGGCAACCTGCTGATTCGAAGGGATAACTTTGGAAATTCATAACGTGTGAACGGCTAGGTTTTTGGAGGCGTGTGAGTAGGTCTTTTTAAAGTTCATGATCGTACCTTCAACTTTGATGTTGGAATCAGATCCATTGGAGGCCACACGAGGAAGATATGGTTGGTTATTTCAAAGTATCCAGAAGCTGTCTTACTGATGAAGACTTATCTAGCATAAGGGCATGGAATGCGGATCCAATCCAAGTTCCCGTTGGGCCGGTTACAAGTGATACGAACCCCGTCAACTTGTGATGAAACCCGTAACAAGCTCTGATACCAAATGATACGAACCCCATCAACTTGTGACGAAACCCGTAACAATGTTACTGCCTAGGACCGTTCTACTTTCAGGTTTAGGATGGAAACCGCGACCCAACACCTATAGAGAAGGTGCGAACCTTGGTATTAGGAGGACGCCACAATCAAGGATGGCAAACTTGATTGATAAGTCAAGGTACGAACGCCACAGAGTAATCTGATAAGTTCGTAGGTTCTTCAAAGAACCCAAGAGAGACTTAAACTCACATTTCTATATTGAAATTCATCTCTGCCTATTAAATGACTTACAAATGAGTTTAAATAGAAAATGAAATGTCTTGGAACAACCCTCCAAGCATGGGAAACGAAAACAAGTAAAGGAAGGTGTGATTTGTTGACTAGGAAGCTTTGAACTCAATAAAAACGTGCAACACAATTATCAAATGAAGATAACACAATTGTCAAAGTAAGACAACAATTGTCAAAGTAAGACAGCCTCTGGATACTTTGAAATAACCGACCATATCTTCCTCGTGTGACCTCCAATGGATCTGATTCCAAATTGAAAATTGAAGATAAGATCATGAACTTTGAAAAGTCCTACTCACAAGTCTCTAGAAACCTAACCGTTCACACGTTATGAATTTCCAAAGTTATCCCTTCGAATTAGCAAGTTGCATCTTCCTTAACTTGAATTACATTCACTAAGGTTGGGCCCTCCTTTTGCAAGTCCATTCCTTCCATGGGCCTCCATGAATATGCCTGAACCCAAATCCCTTGAATTAGCCCACTCAATGCATTTTTGAATTTCTTAGCACGTGCTCTTGTAACCGGCCCAACGGGAACTTGGATTGGATCCGCATTCCATGCCCTTGTGCTAGATAAGTCTTCATCATTCCCCTCCTCTTGAAGAGGATTTGTCCTCAAATCAAGGTCATCACTTATTGATGTGAAACAATACGAATTACACATGAAATGATAACGAATGATACGAACTACAAACGAACAAAAATATACGATGGATTTGAATAGAAAACAAAAACATAAGGATAGAATAAACCCGAGACTAGAGCCTTGGCTCTGATACCAAATGATACGAACCCCGTCAACTTGTGATGAAACCCGTAACAAGCTCTGATACCAAATGATACGAACCCCATCAACTTGTGACGAAACCCGTAACAATGTTACTGCCTAGGACCGTTCTACTTTCAGGTTTAGGATGGAAACCGCGACCCAACACCTATAGAGAAGGTGCGAACCTTGGTATTAGGAGGACGCCACAATCAAGGATGGCAAACTTGATTGATAAGTCAAGGTACGAACGCCACAGAGTAATCTGATAAGTTCGTAGGTTCTTCAAAGAACCCAAGAGAGACTTAAACTCACATTTCTATATTGAAATTCATCTCTGCCTATTAAATGACTTACAAATGAGTTTAAATAGAAAATGAAATGTCTTGGAACAACCCTCCAAGCATGGGAAACGAAAACAAGTAAAGGAAGGTGTGATTTGTTGACTAGGAAGCTTTGAACTCAATAAAAACGTGCAACACAATTATCAAATGAAGATAACACAATTGTCAAAGTAAGACAACAATTGTCAAAGTAAGACAGCCTCTGGATACTTTGAAATAACCGACCATATCTTCCTCGTGTGACCTCCAATGGATCTGATTCCAAATTGAAAATTGAAGATAAGATCATGAACTTTGAAAAGTCCTACTCACAAGTCTCTAGAAACCTAACCGTTCACACGTTATGAATTTCCAAAGTTATCCTTTCGAATTAGCAAGTTGCATCTTCCTTAACTTGAATTACATTCACTAAGGTTGGGCCCTCCTTTTGCAAGTCCATTCCTTCCATGGGCCTCCATGAATATGCCTGAACCCAAATCCCTTGAATTAGCCCACTCAATGCATTTTTGAATTTCTTAGCACGTGCTCTTGTAACCGGCCCAACGGGAACTTGGATTGGATCCGCATTCCATGCCCTTGTGCTAGATAAGTCTTCATCAACAAGAGCACGTGCTAAGAAATTCAAAAATGCATTGAGTGGGCTAATTCAAGGGATTTGGGTTCAGGCATATTCATGGAGGCCCATGGAAGGAATGGACTTGCAAAAGGAGGGCCCAACCTTAGTGAATGTAATTCAAGTTAAGGAAGATGCAACTTGCTAATTCGAAGGGATAACTTTGGAAATTCATAACGTGTGAACGGTTAGGTTTCTAGAGACTTGTGAGTAGGACTTTTCAAAGTTCATGATCTTATCTTCAATTTTCAATTTGGAATCAGATCCATTGGAGGTCACACGAGGAAGATATGGTCGGTTATTTCAAAGTATCCAGAAGCTGTCTTACTTTGACAATTGTTGTCTTACTTTGACAATTGTGTTATCTTCATTTGATAATTGTGTTGCACGTTTTTATTGAGTTCAAAGCTTCCTAGTCAACAAATCACACCTTCCTTTACTTGTTTTCGTTTCCCATGCTTGGAGGGTTGTTCCAAGACATTTCATTTTCTATTTAAACTCATTTGTAAGTCATTTTATGCAACCTTTGATCAATTAATACAAAAACTGAGTGAAATTTCGTTTCACCTACTTGTTCTTGATAGAACTACTGAACTTATCAAAGGAAGGCTTCCTTTGTGGCGTTCTTGAGTGTTTATACTTTCGGGTTCGTGGATTGAGTATTCATCGGGTCTAGAAGGTTGAAGAATCTGATTTTTGGGAGTTCTTGGGTGTAAAACAAATTGAGTGTGGGTTTGGGGGTTATATAACCTTACGGGTTCACATCACTTACTTTGACAATTGTTGTCTTACTTTGACAATTGTGTTATCTTCCTTTGACATTTGTATTGCACGTTTTTATTGAGTTCAAACCTTTCTAGTCAACAAAATCACACCTTACTTTACTTATTTTCGTTTCCTATGCTTGGAGGGTTGTTCCAAGACATTTCATTTTCTATTTAAATTCATTTGTAATTCATTTAATAGGCAGAGATGAATTTCAATATAGAAATGTGAGTTTAAGTCTCTCTTGGGTTCTTTGAAGAACCTACGAACTTATCAGATTACTCTGTGGCGTCCGTACCTTGACTTATCAATCAAGTTTGCCATCCTTGATTGTGGCGTCCTCCTAATACCAAGGTTCGTACCTTCTCTATAGGTGTTGGGTCGCGGTTTCCATCATAAACCTGAAAGTAGAACGGTCCTAGGCAGTCACATTGTTACGGGTTTCGTCACAAGTTGGCGGGGTTCGTATCAGAGTTGCTTGGGATTCTAGGTTTTCAGGAAGGGGTATTACCTGTCAGATACTTGGGGTTCCTCTAATTTCTACTAAGCTTATGGCAGTGGATTGTAGGGTTCTTGTCGACAGGATTGTAGCGAGAGTTAAGAGTTGGACTAGTAGGGTTCTTTCTTTTGCAGAGAGGCTTCAGCTCATTCAATCTGTATTGTTCTCTATCCAGGTGTATTGGTCCTCCATTTTTATCTTGCCTAAGTCAGTGGTGATTAAGGTTGAAACTACTTTGCGTAGTTTTCTTTGGAAGGGTTCAGATTTAGGTAAAGGTGGGGCAAAGGTTGCATGGTCTTCGGTGTGTTTACCGAAGGAAGAGGGTGGACTCGGTATTAAGAGTGTTGAGTGTTGGAATAAGTCTGCCATAAGTAAGCTTTTGTGGGCTGTCTGTAGCAATTTGAGGTCTTCTGTCTGGGTCTCGTGGGTTAGATCTACTCTGCTTAAAGGAAAGAATGTGTGGAGGTTAGGTGCCCTGGGGATTGCTCGTGGAGTTGGAGGAAAATTCTGGGCCTTCGGTGTTTTGTGCGGCGGTTGATGCAGTTTCGGGTGGGTAATGGGGAGGATATTTCTATTTGGTTTGATTATTGGCATCCGTTGGGTCCTTTGGTGGAGGTGTTTGGGCGACGGATTATTTATGATTCTGGTTTTGGTCTTTATGCTAGGGTGGCGGATGTTGTTCAGGGGAGGGATTGGGCTTAGCCTCGTTCCCTGGCCCGGAATTGGATGGATATTATCAGTGGTATCCCTGATTCCTTCAGGCCTAATAACTCTCAAGCTGATACTTTGTGATGAGAATAAGGGAGCTGCACCAAGGGATCCATTGCATGTTCCGGTTGGGCCAATAACAAGGGCAAGGGCTAAGAGATTCAAAGAAGCACTCAATGGCCTAATTCAAGACACATGGGCTGATTCTGAATTATTAAAGCCCAAGATGAACCCACATGAAGACCAAGGCTTGATTAACATCATCAAGGCAATTGAGTGGGCTGAATAAGAGAAAGCTTGGCATAATTTCGGTTTGGACTTGATTTAACAGTTGTTTGTTTTAGTTTTGGTCCATTTGTAAGGCCTTAATGGCTATCTTGTTTCCTTTTCTTTGTTTTAGAGTTTCATTAAATAAGGATATTGATGGATGTAAGAATGACACTTTTTGGATTTTGAATGAAAATTGAGAGAGTTTTCTCTTTGTTCTTTGAGAACTAACTGGAACTTATCAGAATTCTCTGTGGCGTTCCTTCTTGACTTATCAATCGAGTATTTCATCCTTTATTGTGGCATCCTCCTTTATACCAAGGTTCACATCTCGATATAGGTGTTGGGCTGCGGTTTCTATCCGAACCAGAGGTTAGAACGAATATTGGCATCAATCTTGATACAATCGACGAGGTTCATATCATTTGGTATCAGAGCTTAGGGCTCTAACATCAGGTTATTCTATCTTGTTATTCTTCTTCTTTGATTTCGTTGATCACATAATTATATCTTATTTCCAGAACTTCTTGTTAGTGTCCAGATCTAAGTTATCTATCTTTGTTATTCTTGTTCTTGATTTCGTAGATCCAAATCTAAGTATCTGTATGTGTTATTCTTGTTCTTGATTTCGTTGATCCAGATCGAAGTTATATATTCTGTTATTCTTGTTCTTGATTTCGTTGATCTAGAGCGAAGTTATCTGTCTGTGTTATTCTTGTTCTTGGTTTCGTTGAACCAGATCTAAGTTTGTGTTATACTTGTTCTTGATTTCGTTGATCCAGATCGAAGTTATATATTCTGTTATTCTTGTTTGTGCGTGTCCAGATCTGAGAGAAAAGAAAAAAAAAATTTATTTATCTTCTTGAGTACAAAATTTTATTTTTTGACCGATCGTGTAGTTGAATATATATCAACTATTGTTATTTCTCTTCTTGATTCGTGCAGTGATTATAAAAAAAAAAAATTATTAGTTTCGTTGTGATTCGTTTCCTGTGAACCTAAAAACTTTTGTTTCGTGTGAACGTGGCTAAGAAATCCTGATTATTGTTTGGTTAGTTTGAAAAGAACTTTTGAGAAAAAAATTACGAGTGGAAAAAGGCAAAAGAGGTGAGGACATACTGAGGTTAAAAGCTGAATTTATTGTGTGAAACAGGAGTGGAACTGAGTGAACTATTGTTTGAGGGAAACACGTGAGGGAGTGAAGTGAGGACCTTCTTTTATTTATTTATTTATTTTTTTTTACTAACATTTTCTTTGCAGCGAATATGTCTAAAGAAAGTGCTTCGGATGAGGTGTTGGGAAAGGTAGATACAAAGTTTATAATGGAAGCATTGACGAGGGAGATGGGGAGATTGTTAAGGGCTGAAATGGAATCGATTCATGAACGATTAGATCGGGTAGAAAATACACGTGCGGAACAGCCACCACCCGTTCCCCAAGCACGTAGGAGAGAGAGGGTTCCGGTTAGAGAAGAAGTTCATGATTACTACGGGGATGATAATGACCTAGAGGAGGATGATCGCATGTCCAGTGTGGGTGCGGGGAGATTTAGGCGTGGAATGGGAGGTAGAGGAGTTAGGTATAGGGATAGAGAAGATAGGTATGGGAATATAGAAGATAGGTATAGGAACAGAGGAGATAGGTATGTAGAGAGGGTTGATAATAATTTGGGTAGTATAAAGGTGAAGATTCCAACCTTCCAAGGTAAAACTGATCCTGGAGCTTATCTGGAGTGGGAGAAAAGAATAGAGCTGGTGTTTGACTGCCATGAATATTTCGAATTGAAGAAGGTGAAATTGGCAGCTATAGAATTCACCGATTATGCTATCGTTTGGTGGGATCAACTGATTGTGAGTAGGAGACGGAATGGAGAAATGATATGAACCTCGTCGATTGTATCAAAATTGATGCCAATATTGGTTCTAACCTCTGGTTCGGATGGAAACCGCGACCCAACACCTATATCGAGATGTGAACCTTGGTATAAAGGAGGACGCCACAATCAAGGATGAAATACTCGATTGATAAGTCAAGGAGGAACGCCACAGAGAATTCTGATAAGTTCCAGTTAGTTCTCAAAGAACAAAGAGAAAACTCTCTCAAATTTCATTCAAAATCAATAATTACCCTTCTTACATCCATCAATATCCTTATATAATGAAACCCTAAAACAAAGGAAAGAAAACAAGATAGCCATTAAGGCCTTACAAATGGACCAAAACTAAAACAAACAACTATTAAATCAAGCCCAAACCGAAATTATGCCAAGCTTTCTCTTATTCAGCCCACTCAATTGCCTTGATGATGTTAATCAAGCCTTGTTCTTCATGTGGGTTCATCTTGGGCTTTAATAATTCAGAATCAGCCAATGTATCTTGAATTAGGCCATTGAGCGCTTCTTTGAATCTCTTAGCCCTTGCCCTTGTTATTGGCCCAATCGGAACATGCAATGGATCCCTTGGTGCAGCTCCCTTATTCTCATCATTCCCTCCCTCTTGAAAAGGATTTGTCCTCAAATCGTCACCTACATCAAAAGGAGACAAATCAGAAACATTGAAGCTTGCACTAACATTATACTCACCTGGAAGATCTAACTTGTAGGCATTGTCATTGATCCTTTCAATCACTTGAAATGGGCCATCTCCCCTTGGAAGTAGTTTAGAACGCCTCTGGACTGGAAACCGTTCCTTCCTCATATGCAACCACACCCAATCACCGGGTTCAAACACAACTTTCTTGCGCCCTTTATTAGCTTGATTAGCATATTGCTCAGTTCTCCTCTCGATGTTTTGCCTAGTCTTTTCATGGATTTGCTTAACAAACTCTGCCTTTTTCTTTCCATCCAAGTTAACATGCTCAATCACAGGTAAAGGAAGTAAATCCAAAGGAGTCAATGGGTTAAAACCATACACAATTTCAAAAGGCGAAAAATGAGTTGCAGAATGCACACTCCTATTATAAGCAAACTCTACATGCGGCAAACAATCTTCCCATGTTTTCAAGTTCTGTTGTATTATAGCACGCAACAAGGCAGATAAAGTCCTATTAACTACTTCAGTTTGACCATCAGTTTGTGGATGACAAGTAGTAGAAAACAAAAGTTTAGTTCCTAACTTGCCCCATAAAGTTTTCCAAAAGTAGCTTAAGAACTTAGCATCTCTATCCGAAACAATGGTTTTAGGCATGCCGTGCAATCTAACAATTTCTTTGAAAAACAAATCAGCAATATATGATGCATCATCAGTTTTATGACAAGGAATGAAATGTGCCATTTTAGAAAACCTATCAACAACCACATATATAGAATCCCTACCCCTCTTTGACCTAGGCAAACCCAGCACAAAATCCATAGAAATATCAATCCAAGGTCCACTAGGTATAGGTAAAGGAGTATACAAACCATGAGGCTTAATCCTAGACTTAGCTTGTCTACACGTAATGCATTTCTCACAAATTCTTTCTACATCACGTTTCATATGAGGCCAAAAGAAGTGTTCATGCAAAACATCTAGGGTCTTGGCTATACCAAAATGCCCCATCAAACCGCCCCCATGAGCTTCCCTCACAAGCAATTCACGCAAAGAACTCTTAGGCACGCATAATTTAGTCTCTCTAAACAAAAATCCATCATGCCTATAAAACTTGCCAAATGCAACCTTTTCACATGCATTGAATACATTGCCAAAATCAGCATCTTCCACATGCAATTATTTAATGTAGTCAAAACCAAACAATCTCGCATCCAAAGTAGAAAGTAAAACGTACCTTCTGGACAGAGCATCAGCGACTACGTTTTCCTTACCTTTTTTGTACTTGATCACGTATGGAAATGTTTCTATGAACTCCACCCACTTGGCATGCCGCTTATTTAGCTTGTGCTGCCCCTTTAGATGCTTCAAGGACTCATGATCCGTGTGAATCACAAATTCTTTCGGCCAAAGGTAATGTTGCCAAGTTTCCAATGCCCTAACCAAAGCATATATCTCCTTGTCATAGGTAGGATAATTCAAGGCTGCTCCACTTATTTTCTCACTAAAAAATGCAATGGGACGTCCTTCTTGCATTAGAACAGCTCCCATACCTATTCCTGAAGCATCACACTCAATCTCAAAAGCTTTAGCAAAGTTAGGCAAAGCAAGCAAATGTGCATTAGTTAATTTTTCCTTAATCAAGTTAAATGCCTTTTCTTGTTCATTACCCCACTTAAAACCCACATTCTTTTTGATAACTTCAGTTAAAGGTGCAGCTAGACTACTAAAGTCTTTCACAAACCTCCTATAGAAACTAGCCAACCCATGAAAACTTCTCACTTGTCCCACAGTTGTAGGTTTCGGCCACTCCTTAATTGCCTTAACCTTTTCTTCATCAACCCCAATTCCTTTAGCACTAACAACAAAACCCAAAAATACCAACCTATCCGTGCAAAAGGTACACTTTTTAAAATTAGCAAACAACTTTTCGGTTCTTAAAACACCTAAAACAAGTTTTAAATGTTCAACATGCTCATCCAAGTTTTTGCTATAAATCAGAATGTCATCAAAGTAAACAACCACAAATCTTCCAATAAAAGCACGCAAAACATGGTTCATTAATCTCATGAAAGTACTTGGTGCATTAGTTAACCCAAAGGGCATAACTAACCACTCATATAACCCATATTTTGTTTTGAAAGCAGTTTTCCACTCATCACCTTCTTTCATCCTAATTTGATGATATCCACTTTTAAGATCAATTTTAGTGAAAACAATAGAACCATGCAATTCATCAAGCATATCATCTAATCTAGGAATAGGATGTCGATACTTTACAGTGATATTGTTGATGGCACGACAATCAACACACATCCTCCATGTTCCATCCTTCTTAGGCACAAGCAATACGGGAACCGCACAGGGACTCATACTCTCACGAACATACCCCTTCTCCATGAGCTCATCAACCTGCCTTTGAAGTTCCTTTGTCTCCTCGGGATTACTTCGGTATGCTGGTCTATTTGGAATTGGTGCTCCGGGGACAAAGTCAATTTGGTGTTCAATCCCCCTTATTAGTGGTAAACCAATAGGCATCTCTTCGGGAAACACTTCATCAAAGTCCTGTAAAAGTGAAACAACAACACTAGGCAAAGAAGAGTTAATTTCATTAGTACTAAAACAAGCCTCTTTGTACAAAAGTACAATCATTGGCTGGTTTGAAAACAAAGCCCTTTTGATCTCACTGTCTCTTGCATAAAAGCTCACTTGTTTTGTCTCTCTTTTTTTCTCTTCAACCTCTTTTTCTTTTGAACTCTCACTCTCATTTTTAACATCCCTCTCATCTTTTAACCTCACTTGATCTTCATATACTTGTCTTGGGGTTAAAGGTACAAGGGTGATTGGCCTTTTATGGAGCACAAAGGAGTATCTATTAGTGTATCCATCATGAGTCACATGCCTATCAAACTGCCACGGTCTTCCCAAAAGGATATGACCCGCATTCATTGGTACCACGTCACAAACAACTTCATCTTTGTATTTGCCAATTGAAAATGACACCAACACCTGTTTATTCACCCTAACTTCCCCACTATCATTCAACCATTGTAGCTTATAAGGTTTTGGGTGCTTCAAAGTTTTCAAATTCAATTTCTTTACCAAAGTAGTGCTCGCCACATTAGTACAACTCCCCCCATCAATAATCACACTACATACCTTGTCATTAACATGGCAGCGGGTGTGAAAAATGTTTTCACGTTGTACCTCATCATCTTCCTTTGCTTGAGCACTAAGAGCTCGTCTTGCAACCAAAAGCTCTCCACCCACCGGATACTCAAAGTCACCGGCATCCTCCAATGGTGGCATGGACTCACCATCAGATTCACCCTCTGATTCGATACCACCATCATCCTTCAAAACCATTACTCTCTTGTTTGGGCATTGTGATGCAATATGACCTGCTCCCAAACACTTAAAGCACTTAATGTCACGATTTCTAGTAGGTTGAGAATCTGGTTTACCTTGGTTTATTGTGCCTCCGGCCTTATGATCTCTGGAAGGTTCGGCCTTGGCCTTGAAACTAGGCTGGTCCTCCCTCTTGCTCCAATTCGGTTTCCATGTTGATGAAGAACCCGAATTTTGCCCAACCCGTGTGGAACCCTTCCTCTTCAATTGTTGTTCCACTTTAATGGCCAAGTGTACCATGTCAGTCAATTCAACATAATGCTGCAACTCCACTACATTTGCAATGTCTCGGTGTAGTCCATTGAGAAACCTAGCCATAGTCGCCTCTCTGTCCTCCTGTACATCAGCTCGAATCATGGCTATTTCCATCTCTTTGTAGTAGTCTTCAACACACTTGGACACCTGAGTAAGAGTTTGCAATTTTTGAAACAAACCCCTATAATAGTGACTTGGAATGAATCTCCTCCTCATAACAGTCTTCATCTCCTCCCATGTCTCAATAGGTCTTTCTCCATTCCGTCTCCTACTCACAATCAGTTGATCCCACCAAACAATAGCATAATCGGTGAATTCTATGGCTGCCAATTTCACCTTCTTCATTTCGGAATATTCATGGCAGTCAAACACCAGCTCTATTCTTTTCTCCCACTCCAAATAAGCTTCAGGATCAGTTTTACCAGGGCTGAACCTTACTCCTATAGTATTCTAGTTTAGAGAGAGAAAATGCTCTGCCTTCTCTCTAGAATATTTTTGAGTGTTCTTCTTGATTTTTTTCTATTCTCTCTTTGTGATCATTATTGATTTCTTTTGATGATTACAAGCTCAATTTTCTTTCTTCTTTAGATTTAAGTTTGCTGGTTCATTCCCATGGTGCTTTGTTTGTTGTGAGTTTGTGTTGTGTTTTTTTTCTTATTGTTGGTTTGTGACTGCTATCTTCTTCTTGGTGTGTTGGTTGGTGTCATGGTTGGTGATTCATTAGCTGCTGGTGGTGTGAAGAAGGGTGAATACCATGTTTCTTCTTTAATGTCCATTGGAATGAAGAAAGGTAGGGTTTTGGTAGATCAAACCCGAATTTCTACTGCTGGTGGTGTGAAGAAGGATGGAGACCATGTTTCTTCTCTGATCTCAAATGGAATATATGCCTCGGGACTGCTTGAAAACAAGAAGGATCACGGTTTTGATCAGAATATGGAGATTCAACGTAAGGAGGCAAATTCGGGATCCAACTTGTCTTCAACAACTCATTCTATTTTGGGGCTGATAGATGGTGATATTAAGGATGTTTCCGGGTGTTGCGTGTCTACAAAACTTGTTCCTTCGAATTTGCCTCATGGTATTGGTGCTGTAGAAGGAAGAAGTCCGAATTTGGGTGAGAATTGCTCAAAGGATGGTTGTTTTGCTACTATTTCGGGATTGCAATCAAATAAAACAACACATGATAGGCATGGAGCTGTTGGTTGTGTAAATGGGATTGAATCCAAGCATGATGATGTTCTTCATGGGGTGTTGCATGATGAAGAAGATGAAAATCTGGTTTTGGGTGAAGGTAGAAATCTGGTTTTGGGTGAAAACCATGTGAAGGCTGGTTGTCTCTCAACAATTTCGGGATTGGACAAGAAGAAAGCTATGGTTGACATTGATGAAAAGAGTGAAGACTTGTTGAATGAGATCATGTGCAATGGGCAATTAATTCAAATGATGAATGATTCTCATGGACAAGTTTTCAAAATAAGGTGGCTAGTATTAACCTTAATAGCCAAAATTGTCAAAGGAAGGTGGTTGGTGATGACTTTCCTTCACTAAATAATACTAGTCAGCAAGGAATGGGGG
Source organism: Xanthoceras sorbifolium (assembly GCA_003430845.1). Lineage (NCBI taxonomy): Eukaryota > Viridiplantae > Streptophyta > Magnoliopsida > Sapindales > Sapindaceae > Xanthoceras > Xanthoceras sorbifolium. The sequence continues at coordinate 5,831,146 of CM010612.1, read as the reverse complement.
TAATAGAGTCAAACTTTGGTGCTTTGGGCTCAATTTCGGGTATTGGAGCTAATGGGACTGATTCCACAAAATTAGATGGGCCAAGGATTAATGTTATTAAATCACCTTCGAATTATGGTGGAGTTGGGCTTGCAAGAGATGATCATAGAAAGGAAAAGCTTGGTAACTTGCATTTTGGGTCTGATGTGGGCGTAATTGGGCCGAAATCGAGTGCTTTGGGTTCAATTTCGGGTCTTGGTAACTTTGGACAAGAAGGGGCTGATCTTGGACCATCTTCAACACCTTCCATGCATGATCAAGGGCTGAAACCATCTTATGCGAAGGCTGTCCAGAATTCTTCTCCTATTGCTTGTGAGGTACGATCTTCTACCTTTGAATCCTTACAATATTTTAAACCAACTGAAGAAAATGGAAGAATTAAAGTTAGCCCTCCGGTTGAGGTAGCTATTGAGGGAAGTGAAGAATGGAGAACTTCCTTGATAGGGTACTTTGTGGATAAGAGAATTCCTTTCCCCGTAGTGAATTCAGTAGTTCATAAAATTTGGGGTAGGTTTGGCCTTAAAGAAGTTTTATCTTCAGAACAAGGGTTCTTTATTTTCAAGTTTGATAGTCTTGACCATGCTTGTGAAGTTCTTGAAAAAGGTCCATGGCATATAGTGAATAAATTGCTTGTTCTTAAACGGTGGCAGCCTAGTTTATCCTTGTCTAAAGATGAGTTACGCAATATTCCTGTATGGGTTAAACTTTACAATCTTCCGTTTGAATATTGGACTTCTAAGGGCCTGAGTTTTGTAGTTAGTGCTTTGGGCATTCCATTGCATGCCGATCACATTACATTAGCTAGGAAACGTTTTAGCTATGCTCGTGTGTGTGTTGAGATTGATGCTTCGAAGGATGTCATTAATGAGTTTGATATTCAATGTGCTAATGGGGAGTGGAAAACTATCTATGCTGTTTATGAGTGGCTTCCTTCTAGGTGTAATATTTGTAAGGTGTTTGGGCATGTGACACGCTCAAACGCGTGGGAATAATCCCAAGTGCAGGATGCGTCGAAGTAATAAATTTCCGTGAGTACGGAGTTGAATCCACAAGGAAGTGGTGGAACTAATTCTATAAACTAGAGATTATAATAGGTAGTGCTATAAAGTAAATCAAGTTGTTGGTTTTTGGGTTTTTTAATTCAAATATAATTAATAACTAATGCAATAAAATAAAGCGAGACGAATTAAATGAAAAATGATGTTAGGTAGTCTCACGGTTCTAATTCCGAATAAGGAAATATATTGACTATTATGAAACACGTTATTAACATGATAAGAATAATTCAACTAAGGCCACATCACATTATATTGCTCCCGCAATGGTATGGTATGTGAATTCGGTCAACCACACCTATTGGTCCTAGAGTGCAATTAATCGAAAACCATAGTTAATCTAATGCCTAGGTTAATTAAGTAATTTCTTATCGAAACTAACCCAGTATTGATTTTAGAGTCAATTAAGCTCGATTGCAATTTCAATGATTTCTCATATAATATTACAATAAATATTAAATCGGTTTTAATCACAAGGCATGCAATATACTTGCGCAATCGCAAAACACCATAATCGAACACAAAGTAATAATATAATACACTCAAAATCAATATAATCTCTTACAGTAAATATCAAATCAGTTCTCATCACGGGGCATGCAATCTACGTTCGTAATCGCAAAACACCATAAATCAAACACAATAAGATAATGCTCAAATAATCTCATTCACAATATCATGAAATAATATACAAAATATATTCGTAGTCAATAAATCCGAATCCGTTCATAGTTTTTTTTGGATAATGTAAGTATATTAACCAAAGAGACAAAACAAAAGCAAAGGGGCATACCCCAGCGAGAAGATCACAATGGTCAGACAAGGGACAGGCCCCCTACCAACCGAAACTCAAAAAACAGCAAAGCAATAAAAGCTAAGCACAAACCCTGTCATAGGGTACAACCAAAAGAACCCACCAAACCCCATAAAAGGCAGAACAAGCGAATTACAAAAAAATAGAATCAGATAAACCCCAAGACTGGTGGAGCCACCTATTAGTAGGAGAAGGCATCACACCAGATAAGGAATTAAGCCGCATACAAACATCTCTAACAATAGAACGAACAACCATGGTAACAGGTTTAGGTAACTCGCCAAGCATCCTAGCATTCCGCTCACGCCAAATAGCATAGACAGCAGCCGCAAGCATAATACGCACCACCCACCCACGAAGTTGCCGACCGCGGAAATGGCAAGACCAAAGAATAGTATCCTCCCAGCTCCGAGCACGCAGAGGTAATCTGATGAGAATAAGGGAGCTGCACCAAGGGATCCATTGCATGTTCCGATTGGGCCAATAACAAGGGCAAGGGCTAAGAGATTCAAAGAAGCACTCAATGGCCTAATTCAAGATACATGGGCTGATTCTGAATTATTAAAGCCCAAGATGAACCCACATGAAGACCAAGGCTTGATTAACATCATCAAGGCAATTGAGTGGGCTGAATAAGAGAAAGCTTGGCATAATTTCGGTTTGGGCTTGATTTAATAGTTGTTTGTTTTAGTTTGGGTCCATTTGAAAGGCAATTATGACCATTCTAGTTTTCTATTTGTAAGGCCTTAATGGCTATCTTGTTTTCTTTCCTTTGTTTTAGGGTTTCATTATATAAGGATATTGATGGATGTAAGAAAAGTAATTTATTGATTTTGAATGAAATTTGAGAGAGTTTTCTCTTTGTTCTTTGAGAACTAACTGGAACTTATCAGAATTCTCTGTGGCGTTCCTCCTTGACTTATCAATCGAGTATTTCATCCTTGATTGTGGCGTCCTCCTTTATACCAAGGTTCACATCTCGATATAGGTGTTGGGTCGCGGTTTCCATCCGAACCAGAGGTTAGAACGAATATTGGCTTCAATCTTGATACAATCGACGGGGTTCATATCATTTGGTATCAGAGCTTAGGGCTCTAACATCAGGTTATTCTATCTTCTTCGTCTTTGATTTCGTTGATCATTGAATTATATCTTATTTCCAGAACTTCTTGTTAGTTTCCAGATCTAAGAGAGAGAGAGAGAAAAAAAAAAAAAAAAAAAATATCAGTTTCGTTGTGATTTGTTTCCTGTGAACCTAAGAATTTTTGTTTCGTGTGAACGTGGCTAAGAAATCCTGATTATTGTTTGGTTAGTTTGAAAAGAACTTTTGAGAAAAAAAATTACGAGTGGAAAAAGGCAAGAGAGGTGAGGACATACTGAGGGTAAAAGCCGAATATATTGTGTGAAACAGGAGTGGAACTGAGTGAACTATTGTTTGAGGGAAACACGTGAGGGAGTGAAGTGAGGAGCTTCTTTTATTTATTTATTTATTTTTTTTACTAACGTTTTCTTTGCAGCGAATATGTCTAAAGAAAGTGCTTCGGATGAGGTGTTGGGAAAGGTAGATACAAAGTTTATAATGGAAGCATTGATGAGGGAGATGGGGAGATTGTTAAGGGCTGAAATGGAACCGATTCATGAACGATTAGATCGGGTAGAAAATACACGTGCGGAACAGCCACCACCTGTTCCCCAAGCACGTAGGAGAGAGAGGGTTCCGGTTAGAGAAGAAGTTCATGATTACTACGGGGATGATAATGACATAGAGGAGGATGATCGCATGTCCAGTGTGGGTGCGGGGAGATTTAGGCGTGGAATGGGAGGTAGAGGAGTTAGGTATGGGGATAGAGAAAATAGGTATGGGAATAGAGAAGATAGGTATGGGAACAGAGGAGATAGGAATGTAGAGAGGGTTGATAATAATTTGGGTAGTATAAAGGTGAAGATTCCAACCTTCCAAGGTAAAACTGATCCTGAAGCTTATTTGGAGTGGGAGAAAAGAATAGAGCTGGTGTTTGACTGCCATGAATATTCCGAAATGAAGAAGGTGAAATTGGCAGCCATAGAATTCACCGATTATGCTATTGTTTGGTGGGATCAACTGATTGTGAGTAGGAGACGGAATGGAGAAAGACCTACTGAGACATGGGAGGAGATGAAGACTGTTATGAGGAGGAGATTCATTCCAAGCCACTATTATAGGGGTTTGTTTCAAAAATTGCAAACTCTTACTCAGGGGTCCAAGTGTGTTGAAGACTACTACAAAGAGATGGAAATAGCCATGATTCGAGCTGATGTACAGGAGGACAGAGAGGCGACTATGGCTAGGTTTCTCAATGGACTACACCGAGACATTGCAAATGTAGTGGAGTTGCAGCATTATGTTGAATTGACTGACATGGTACACATGGGCATTAAAGTGGAACAACAATTGAAGAGGAAGGGTTCCACACGGGTTGGGCAAAATTCGGGTTCTTCATCAACATGGAAACCGAATTGGAGCAAGAGGGAGGACCAGCCTAGTTTCAAGGCCAAGGCCGAACCTTCCAGAGATCATAAGGCCGGAGGCACAATAAACCAAGGTAAACCAGATTCTCAACCTACTAGAAATCGTGACATTAAGTGCTTTAAGTGTTTGGGAGCAGGTCATATTGCATCACAATGCCCAAACAAGAGAGTAATGGTTTTGAAGGATGATGGTGGTATCGAATCAGAGGGTGAATCTGATGGTGAGTCCATGCCACCATTGGAGGATGCCGGTGACTTTGAGTATCCGGTGGGTGGAGAGCTTTTGGTTGCAAGACGAGCTCTTAGTGCTCAAGCAAAGGAAGATGATGAGGTACAACGTGAAAACATTTTTCACACCCGCTGCCATGTTAATGACAAGGTATGTAGTGTGATTATTGATGGGGGGAGTTGTACTAATGTGGCGAGCACTACTTTGGTAAAAAAATTGAATTTGAAAACTTTGAAGCACCCAAAACCTTATAAGCTACAATGGTTGAATGATAGTGGGGAAGTTAGGGTGAATAAACAGGTGTTGGTGTCATTTTCAATTGGCAAATACAAAGATGAAGTTGTTTGTGATGTGGTACCAATGAATGCGGGTCATATCCTTTTGGGAAGATCGTGGCAGTTTGATAGGCATGTGACTCATGATGGATACACTAATAGATACTCCTTTGTGCTCCATAAAAGGCCAATCACCCTTGTACCTTTAACCCCAAGACAAGTATATGAAGATCAAGTGAGGTTAAAAGATGAGAGGGATGTTAAAAATGAGAGTGAGAGTTCAAAAGAAAAAGAGGTTGAAGAGAAAAAAAGAGAGACAAAACAAGTGAGCTTTTATGCAAGAGATAGTGAGATCAAAAGGGCTTTGTTTTCAAACCAGCCAATGATTGTACTTTTGTACAAAGAGGCTTGTTTTAGTACTAATGAAATTAACTCTTCTTTGCCTAGTGTTGTTGTTTCACTTTTGCAGGACTTTGATGAAGTGTTTCCCGAAGAGATGCCTATTGGTTTACCACCAATAAGGGGGATTGAACACCAAATTGACTTTGTCCCCGGAGCACCAATTCCAAATAGACCCGCATACCGAAGTAATCCCGAGGAGACAAAGGAACTTCAAAGGCAGGTTGATGAGCTCATGGAGAAGGGGTATGTTCGTGAGAGTATGAGTCCCTGTGCGGTTCCCGTATTGCTTGTGCCTAAGAAGGATGGAACATGGAGGATGTGTGTTGATTGTCGTGCCATCAACAATATCACTGTAAAGTATCGACATCCTATTCCTAGATTAGATGATATGCTTGATGAATTGCATGGTTCTATTGTTTTCACTAAAATTGATCTTAAAAGTGGATATCATCAAATTAGGATGAAAGAAGGTGATGAGTGGAAAACTGCTTTCAAAACAAAATATGGGTTATATGAGTGGTTAGTTATGCCCTTTGGGTTAACTAATGCACCAAGTACTTTCATGAGATTAATGAACCATGTTTTGCGTGCTTTTATTGGAAGATTTGTGGTTGTTTACTTTGATGACATTCTGATTTATAGCAAAAACTTGGATGAGCATGTTGAACATTTAAAACTTGTTTTAGGTGTTTTAAGAACCGAAAAGTTGTTTGCTAATTTTAAAAAGTGTACCTTTTGCACGGATAGGTTGGTATTTTTGGGTTTTGTTGTTAGTGCTAAAGGAATTGGGGTTGATGAAGAAAAGGTTAAGGCAATTAAGGAGTGGCCGAAACCTACAACTGTGGGACAAGTGAGAAGTTTTCATGGGTTGGCTAGTTTCTATAGGAGGTTTGTGAAAGACTTTAGTAGTCTAGCTGCACCTTTAACTGAAGTTATCAAAAAGAATGTGGGTTTTAAGTGGGGTAATGAACAAGAAAAGGCATTTAACTTGATTAAGGAAAAATTAACTAATGCACCTTTGCTTGCTTTGCCTAACTTTGCTAAAGCTTTTGAGATTGAGTGTGATGCTTCAGGAATAGGTATGGGAGCTGTTCTAATGCAAGAAGGACGTCCCATTGCATTTTTTAGTGAGAAAATAAGTGGAGCAGCCTTGAATTATCCTACCTATGACAAGGAGATGTATGCTTTGGTTAGGGCATTGGAAACTTGGCAACATTACCTTTGGCCGAAAGAATTTGTGATTCACACGGATCATGAGTCCTTGAAGCATCTAAAGGGGCAGCACAAGCTAAATAAGCGGCATGCCAAGTGGGTGGAGTTCATAGAAACATTTCCATACGTGATCAAGTACAAAAAAGGTAAGGAAAACGTAGTCGCTGATGCTCTGTCCAGAAGGTATGTTTTACTTTCTACTTTGGATGCGAGATTGTTTGGTTTTGATTACATTAAAGAATTGTATATGGAAGATGCTGATTTTGGCAATGTATTCAATGCATGTGAAAAGGTTGCATTTGGCAAGTTTTATAGGCATGATGGATTTTTGTTTAGAGAGACTAAATTATGCGTGCCTAAGAGTTCTCTGCGTGAATTGCTTGTGAGGGAAGCTCATGGGGGTGGTTTGATGGGGCATTTTGGTATAGCCAAGACCTTAAATGTTTTGCATGAACACTTCTTTTGGCCTCATATGAAACGTGATGTAGAAAGAATTTGTGAGTAATGCATTACATGTAGACAAGCTAAGTCTAGGGTTAAGCCTCATGGTTTGTATACTCCTTTACCTATACCTAGTGGACCTTGGATTGATATTTCTATGGATTTTGTGCTGGGTTTGCCTAGGTCAAAGAGGGGTAGGGATTCTATATATGTGGTTGTTGATAGGTTTTCTAAAATGGCACATTTCATTCCTTGTCATAAAACTGATGATGCATCACATATTGCTGATTTGTTTTTCAAAGAAATTGTTAGATTGCACGGCATGCCTAAAACCATTGTTTCGGATAGAGATGCTAAGTTCTTAAGCTACTTTTGGAAAACTTTATGGGGCAAGTTAGGAACTAAACTTTTGTTTTCTACTACTTGTCATCCACAAACTGATGGTCAAACTGAAGTAGTTAATAGGACTTTATCTGCCTTGTTGCGTGCTATAATACAAAAGAACTTGAAAAATTGGGAAGATTGTTTGCCGCATGTAGAGTTTGCTTATAATAGGAGTGTGCATTCTGCAACTCATTTTTCGCCTTTTGAAATTGTGTATGGTTTTAACCCATTGACTCCTTTGGATTTACTTCCTTTACCTGTGACTGAGCATGTTAACTTGGATGGAAAGAAAAAGGCAGAGTTTGTTAAGCAAATCCATGAAAAGACTAGGCAAAACATCGAGAGGAGAACTGAGCAATATGCCAACCAAGCTAATAAAGGGCGCAAGAAAGTTGTGTTTGAACCCGGTGATTGGGTGTGGTTGCATATGAGGAAGGAACGGTTTCCAGTCCAGAGGCGTTCTAAACTACTTCCACGGGGAGATGGCCCATTTCAAGTGATTGAAAAGATCAATGACAATGCCTACAAGTTAGATCTTCCAGGTGAGTATAATGTTAGTGCAAGCTTCAATGTTTCTGATTTGTCTCCTTTTGATGTAGGTGACGATTTGAGGACAAATCCTTTTCAAGAGGGAGGGAATGATGAGAATAAGGGAGCTGCACCAAGGGATCCATTGCATGTTCCGATTGGGCCAATAACAAGGGCAAGGGCTAAGAGATTCAAAGAAGCACTCAATGGCCTAATTCAAGATACATGGGCTGATTCTGAATTATTAAAGCCCAAGATGAACCCACATGAAGACCAAGGCTTGATTAACATCATCAAGGCAATTGAGTGGGCTGAATAAGAGAAAGCTTGGCATAATTTCGGTTTGGGCTTGATTTAATAGTTGTTTGTTTTAGTTTGGGTCCATTTGAAAGGCAATTATGACCATTCTAGTTTTCTATTTGTAAGGCCTTAATGGCTATCTTGTTTTCTTTCCTTTGTTTTAGGGTTTCATTATATAAGGATATTGATGGATGTAAGAAAAGTAATTTATTGATTTTGAATGAAATTTGAGAGAGTTTTCTCTTTGTTCTTTGAGAACTAACTGGAACTTATCAGAATTCTCTGTGGCGTTCCTCCTTGACTTATCAATCGAGTATTTCATCCTTGATTGTGGCGTCCTCCTTTATACCAAGGTTCACATCTCGATATAGGTGTTGGGTCGCGGTTTCCATCCGAACCAGAGGTTAGAACGAATATTGGCTTCAATCTTGATACAATCGACGGGGTTCATATCATAATCTGCACTTCCTTAAAAGAGCAAACCAAACCTCGCAAGAATAAGAACAATCAAAGAAGAGATGAGGGACATCCTCACAACTCCCTCCACAAAACACACAACGAATAGTCGGAATCAAGCCATAAATAAGAAGCTTATCCTGAGTAGAAAGAGCACCCCTAATGGCCAACCAGAAGATGAAAGCATGTCTAGGAATTGATTTAGAATGCCAAACGGATCTAAACCAATCCACCGCTAGCTGCCGGGACCGAAGAGCCTCCCAAGCATTACGAATAGAGAAAGCCCCCCGAGAGTCCTCAACCCAACACAAAGTATCAGCTTGAGAGTTATTCGGCCTGAAGGAAGCAGGGATACCACTGATAATGTCCATCCAATTCCCGGTCAGGGAACGAGGCCAAGCCCAATCCCTCCCCCGAACAACATCGGCCACCCTAGCATGAAGACCAAAACCAGAATCATAAATAATCCGTCGCCCAAACACCTCCACCAAAGGACCCAACGGATGCCAATAATCAAACCAAAGAGAAATATCCTCCCCATTACCCACCCGAAACTGCATCAACCGCCGTACAAGACACCGAAGGCCTAGAATTTTCCTCCAACTCCACGAGCAATCCCCAGGGCACCTAACCTCCCACACATTCTTTCCCTTAAGCAGAGTAGATCTAACCCACGAGACCCAGACAGAAGACCTCAAATTGCTACAGACAGCCCACAAATGCTTACTTATGGCAGCTTTATTCCAGCACTCAACGCTCTTAATACCGAGACCACCCTCTTCCTTTGGTAAACACACCGAAGACCATGCAACCTTTGCCCCACCTTTACCTAAATCTGAACCCTTCCAAAGAAAACTACGCAAAGTAGTTTCAACCTTAATCACCACTGACTTAGGCAAGATAAAAATGGAGGACCAATACACCTGAATAGAGAACAATACAGATTGAATGAGCTGAAGCCTCCCTGCAAAAGAAAGAACCCTACTAGTCCAACTCTTAACTCTCGCTACAATCCTGTCGACAAGAACCCTACAATCCACTGCCGTAAGCTTAGTAGAAATCAGAGGAACCCCAAGATATCTGACAGGTAATACCCCTTCCTGAAAACCAAGAATCCCAAGTAACTCTTGCTTAGTCTCAGAAGACACACCAGCCACAAAAAGATTGCTCTTGCTAGGATTAGGAATCAACCCAGAAAGAGCTTGGAACTGACCAAGGACAACATTAACCGCAGTAACTGACTCCCTTTCTGCCCTACAGAAAACCATAAGATCATCCGCAAAGCATAAATGCGAAATACCAATCTTCCCACACCGCCAATGGTACGCAAACTGACTCTCCTTCTCCATAATACGCATCAACCCCGAGAAAACCTCCATAGCCAGCACAAATAAATAAGGGGACATAGGATCCCCCTGCCTCAAACCTCGGCTACTAGTAAAGAAACCATTCAACTCGCCATTGATAGAAATAGAGAAACGGGGAGTGGAAATGCACTCAGAAATCCAAGCTATCATCTGCTCTGGGAAGCCTAAAATCTGTAAAATAGCCACTAAGAAATCCCACCGCACAGAATCATAGGCTTTCATTAAATCTACCTTCAGCGCACACCTAGGATGACCCCCATCACGATGATAGTTCCTTAACAATTCCTGCGTCAGTAATATATTATCACTAATCCTCCTACCAGCAACGAAGGCCGACTGAAAAGGACTAACAACATCAGGCAGTACCATCTGAACACGATTCGCAATAATTTTGGCAATGCATTTGTAGATAGTGTTACAACACGAAATAGGCCTAAAATCCCCAACCGTAGAAGGATTAGGAACCTTAGGAATAAGAGCAACCACAGTAGCATTCACTTGCTTGAGCAATCTCCCGGAGCTAAAAAATGAACGAATAGCACGAAGAAAATCATCACCAACAACAGACCAAGCTTTCTTGAAGAAAGTAGCATTATACCCATCCGGACCAGGAGCTTTATTATCTTTTAAAGAGAACAAAACTGCCTTAATTTCAACATCACTAACCTCTCTACCCAAGGTAGCACACTGATCACCAGAAATACGCTTCGGGAGAGCCCGCCTCACTAAATCAAGGTCAATCCTAGGGCATCCAGCAGGCTGTCTCAGGAGTGTCTCAAAGAAGTTCACCACCGTTGATTTAACTTCACTAGGCTCCTCCACACGATTACCATGCTCATCGGTAAGGGATAATACCTTACTCCTACTACATCTTTGTCTCATGGATCGAAAAAAGAACTTAGAATTCCTATCTCCCAAATTAATCCACTGAACTCGGGACTTTTGTCTCAAAAAACTCTCCTCATCTCTACTCAAGTCACCATAAAGCTTCACCAACCGAGACTCCTCCTCATGTAAAGAAGCGTTCGTAGGCTGCCTCTGAATATCCCATTGCACAGACTCCAAATCGTGTTTAGCTTGCTGAACCCTAGAAGACAATTCAGAATAACACTCCCTATTAAGTTTCTTAAGCTCTACTTTCAATCTTTTTAGCTTCTTACATAGCTGAAACATAGGAGATCCATCCACCCTGTCCGCCCAAACCCGATCCACCAAGGATAAAAAATCTGGGTGATCCGCCCAGAAATCAAAAAACTTAAAAGGTACCCGTCGCCGAGGGAGGTCCACAATCTTAACAATCATAGGAGAGTGATCAGAAACACTAGAAGGAAGAAAATGCGCCTCTGAACCTCGAAAGGAAATATCCCAATTCAAGTTGACCAAAGCTCGATCTAACTTTCGAAGAATAGGATCAACCGTACGATGATTAGACCAAGTATAGAAGCACCCATTAAATCGCAGATCATCCAACCCAGACTCAGCTAAACAATTAGGAAAGTCATCTTTCCAATGAGGCCAAGAATTGGAGCCTCCAACACTCTCAACCGAAGACTTAATAGCATTGAAGTCACCCATCACAATCCAAGCACTATTCTCCCATTCCACTCCGCGCGCCACTAAATCAGCCCACAACGCCTCCCTACGAACATTACAATTATCACCGTACACTATCGATATCATACACTCCCAAGTTGAATCAACAGAAGAAACTCTACAATGGATAACTTGTTCAGAAGATCCGACAACCAAAACAGTAACATCGAACGGATTCCAACAAACCCAAATCCTCCCCAAAGAGGAAAAGTTATAATTGCACTCCACCTTCCAAGACCGGTCAATGGTCTTAAGAATAACATCTTTATTTTTCTCCAGAACTTTCGTTTCCACTAAACCACACAAAGACAATTTCTCATCTTTAATCAAATTGCGAACCTCTCTTTGCTTCAAAGGGTCATTAAGACCCCTAATATTCCAGCACCCAAAAATCATAATTAATATACAAAGATAAGAAGAAACCCCCACAAATCTATCTCCACTTACCCCCCTTAGGGGAGGAGTGCTTCTTATTCTTTTTTTTTTTTGGATAATGTAAGTATATTAACCAAAGAGACAAAACAAAAGCAAAGGGGCATACCCCAGCGAGAAGATCACAAGGTCAGACAAGGGACAGGCCCCCTACCAACCGAAACTCAATAAACAGCAAAGCAATAAAAGCTAAGCACAAAACCTGTCATAGGGTACAGCCAAAAGAACCCACCAAACCCCATAAAAGGCAAAACAAGCGAATTACAAAAAAATAGAATCAGATAAACCCCAAGACTGGTGGAGCCACCTATTAGTAGGAGAAGGCATCACACCAGATAAGGAATTAAGCCGCATACAAACATCTCTGACAATGGAACGAACAACCATGGTAACAGGTTTAGGTAACTCGCCATGCATCCTAGCATTTCGCTCACGCCAAATAGCATAGACAGCAGCCGCAAGCATAATACGCACCACCCACCCACGAAGTTGCCGACCGCGGAAATGGCAAGACCAAAGAATAGTATCCTCCCAGCTCCGAGCACGCAGAGGTAATCTGCACTTCCTTAAAAGAGCAAACCAAACCTCGCAAGAATAAGAACAATCAAAAAAGAGATGAGGGACATCCTCACAACTCCCTCCACAAAACACACAACGAATAGCCGGAATCAAGCCATAAACAAGAAGCTTATCCTGAGTAGAAAGAGCACCCCTAATGGCCAACCAGAAGATGAAAGCATGTCTAGGAATTGATTTAGAATGCCAAACGGATCTAAACCAATCCACCGCTAGCTGCCGGGACCGAAGAGCCTCCCAAGCATTACGAATAGAGAAAGCCCCCCGAGAGTCCTCAACCCAACACAAAGTATCAGCTTGAGAGTTATTAGGCCTGAAGGAAGCAGGGATACCACTGATAATGTCCATCCAATTCCCAGTCAGGGAACGAGGCCAAGCCCAATCCCTCCCCTGAACAACATCCGCCACCCTAGCATGAAGACCAAAACCAGAATCATAAATAATCCGTCGCCCAAACACCTCCACCAAAGGACCCAACGGATGCCAATAATCAAACCAAAGAGAAATATCCTCCCCATTACCCACCCGAAACTGCATCAACCGCCGCACAAGACACCGAAGGCCTAGAATTTTCCTCCAACTCCACGAGCAATCCCCAGGGCACCTAACCTCCCACACATTCTTTCCCTTAAGCAGAGTAGATCTAACCCACGAGACCCAGACAGAAGACCTCAAATTACTACAGATAGCCCACAAATGCTTACATATGGCAGCTTTATTCCAACACTCAACGCTCTTAATACCGAGACCACCCTCTTCCTTTGGTAAACACACCGAAGACCATGCAACCTTTGCCCCACCTTTACCTAAATCTGAACCCTTCCAAAGAAAACTACGCAAAGTAGTTTCAACCTTAATCACCACTGACTTAGGCAAGATAAAAATGGAGGACCAATACACCTGAATAGAGAACAATACAGATTGAATGAGCTGAAGCCTCCCTGCAAAAGAAAGAACCCTACTAGTCCAACTCTTAACTCTCGCTACAATTCTGTCGACAAGAACCCTACAATCCACTGCCGTAAGCTTAGTAGAAATCAGAGGAACCCCAAGATATCTGACAGGTAATACCCCTTCCTGAAAACCAAGAATCCCAAGTAACTCTTGCTTAGTCTCAGAAGACACACCAGCCACAAAAAGATTGCTCTTGCTAGGATTAGGAATCAACCCAGAAAGAGCTTGGAACTGACCAAGGACAACATTAACTGCAGCAACTGATTCCCTCTCTGCCCTACAGAAAACCATAAGATCATCCGCAAAGCATAAATGCGAAATACCAATCTTCCCACACCGCCAATGGTATGCAAACTGACCCTCCTGCTCCATAATATGCATCAACCCCGATAAGACCTCCATAGCCAGCACAAATAAATAAGGGGACATAGGATCCCCCTGCCTCAAACCTCGGCCACTAGCAAAGAAACCATTCAACTCGCCATTGATAGAAATCGAGAAACGGGGAGTGGAAATGCACTCAGAAATCCAAGTTATCATCTGCTCTGGGAAGCCTAAAATCTGTAAAATAGCCACTAAGAAATCCCACCGCACAGAATCATAAGCTTTCATTAAATCTACCTTCAGCGCACACCTAGGATGACCCCCATCACGATGATAGTTCCTTAACAATTCCTGCGACAGTAATATATTATCACTAATCCTCCTACCAGCAACGAAGGCCGACTGAAAAGGACTAACAACATCAGGCAGCACCATCTGAACTCGATTCGCAATAATTTTGGCAATGCATTTGTAGATAGTGTTACAACACGAAATAGGCCTAAAATCCCCAACCTTAGAAGGATTAGGAACCTTAGGAATAAGAGCAACCACAGTAGCATTCACTTGCTTGAGCAATCTCCCGGAGCTAAAAAACGAATGAATAGCACGAAGAAAATCATCACCAACAACAGACCAAGCTTTCTTGAAGAAAGTAGCATTATACCCATCCGGACCAGGAGCTTTATTATCTTTTAAAGAGAACAAAACTGCCTTAATTTCAACATTACTAACCTCTCTACCCAAGGTAGCACACTGATCACCAGAAATATGCTTCGGGAGAGCCCGCCTCACTAAATCAAGGTCAATCCTAGGGCATCCAGCAGGCTGTCTCAGAAGTGTCTCAAAGAAGTTCACCACCGTTGATTTAACTTCAATAGTCTCCTCCACACGATTACCATGCTCATCGGTAAGAGATAATACCTTACTCCTACTACATCTTTGTCTCATCGATCGAAAAAAGAACTTAGAATTCCTATCTCCCAAATTAATCCACTGAACCCGGGACTTTTGTCTCAAAAAACTCTCTTCATCTCTACTCAAATCACCATAAAGCTTCACCAACCGAGACTCCTCCCCATGTAAAGAAATGTTCGTAGGCTGCCTCTGAATATCCCATTGCACAGACTCTAAATCATGCTTAGCTTGCTGCACCCTAGAAGACAAGTCAGAATAACACTCCCTATTAAGTTTCTTAAGCTCCACTTTCAATCTTTTTAGCTTCTTACATAGCTGAAACATAGGAGACCCATCTACCCTTTCCGCCCAAACTCGATCTACCAAGGATAAAAATTCTGGATGATCCGCCCAGAAATCAAAAAACTTAAAAGGCACCCGTCGCCGAGGGAGATCCACAATCTTAACAATCATAGGAGAGTGATCAGAAATACTGGAAGGAAGAAAATGCGCCTCAGAACCTCGAAATGAAATATCCCACTTCAAATTGACCAAAGCTCGATCTAACTTTCGAAGAATAGGATCAACCGTACGATGATTAGACCATGTATAGAAGCACCCATTAAATCGCAGATCATCCAACCCAGACTCAGCTAAACAATTAGAAAAGTCGTCTTTCCAATGTGGCCAAGAATTGGATCCTCCAACACTCTCAACCGAAGACTTAATAGCATTAAAGTCACCCATCACAATCCAAGCACTATTCTCCCATTCCACTCCGCGCGCCACTAAATCAGCCCACAACGCCTCCCTACGAACATTACAATTATCACCGTAAACTATCGATATCATACACTCCCAAGTAGAATCAACAGAAGAAACTCTACAATGGATAACTTGATCAGAAGATCCGACAACCAAAACAGTAACATCGAACGGATTCCAACAAACCCAAATCCTCCCCAAAGAGGAAAAATTATAATTGCACTCCACCTTCCAAGACCGGTCGATGGTCTTAAGAATAACATCTTTATTTTTCTCCAGAACTTTCGTTTCCACTAAACCACACAAAGACAATTTCTCATCTTTAATCAAATTGCGAACCTCTCTTTGCTTCAAAGGGTCATTAAGACCCCTAATATTCCAGCACCCAAAAATCATAATAAATATACAAAGATAAGAAGAAACCCCCACAAATCTATCTCCACTTACCCCCCCTAGGGGAGGAGTGCTTCTTATTCTTCTTACCCTTACTACTAGAACCTTTCTTCTTCTTTTTCTTTTCCAGCGAATCCTTAACTTTTGAAGCCAAAGCATTACGAGGAGGACTAGAATCACTACCATCCTCACCATGACCAGCCTCATCCTTATCACAAAGAGCATCTCCATCATCACAAAGAGCATCCCTGTCATCAACATAACCATTAGCCCCATCCTTACAAAGAACAGCCCCTGCATCACAAACAGTGTCCAGAATTGCTAAAGGAGTACCCTCTTCCGTTACTTCCAAATTCAGAGTATGGTCATTGCCCTCCATTGGCACTAAATTAAGATGATTATCAATATTTTCCACAAGCGGAACACTAGCACTGTTCCCCATAGAAGATAATTCTCCACCCTTGTTCTTTTTTTTAACCTCAACCCAAACCGGTCGTTTAGGCCCCAACGAGTCTTCTTGCCTCTTCTTCATATCATGAACATCAACCCCTCTATTTCCTGTAACCAGATTCATATTGTCACCCAAATCTTGAACACTTGGTTTACATATACCCGACGCATGCCCAAACACCTTACAAATATCACACCTAGAAGGAAGCCACTCATAAACAGCATAAATAGTTTTCCACTCCCCATTAGCACATTGAATATCAAACTCATTAATGACATCCTTCGAAGCATCAACCTCAACACACACACGAGCAAAGCTAAGACGTTTCCTAGCTAATGTAATGTGATCGGCATGTAATGGAATGCCCAAAGCACTAACTGCAAAACTCAGGCCCTTAGAAGTCCAATATTCAAAAGGTAGATTATAAAGTTTAACCCATACAGGAATATTGCGTAACTCATCTTTAGACAAGGATAAACTAGGCTGCCACCTTTTAAGAACAAGCAATTTATTCACTATATGCCATGGACCTTTTTCAAGAACTTCACAAGCATGGTCAAGACTATCAAACTTGAAAATAAAGAACCCTTGTTCCGAAGATAAGACTTCTTTAAGGCCAAACCTACCCCAAATTTTATGAACTATTGAATTCACTACGGGGAATGGAATTCGTTTATCCACAAAGTACCCTATCAAGGAAGTTCTCCATTCTTCACTTCCCTCAATAGCTACCTCAACCGGAGGGCTAACTTTAATTCTTCCATTTTCTTCAGTAGGTTTAAAATATTGTAAGGATTCAAAGGTAGAAGATCGTACCTCACAAGCAATAGGAGAAGAATTCTGGACAGCCTTAGCATAAGATGGTTTCAGCCCTTGATCATGCATGGAAGAAGGTGTTGAAAATGGTCCAAGATCAGCCCCTCCTTGTCCAAAGCTACCAAGACCCGAAATTGAGCCCAAAGCACTCGATTTCGGTCCAATTACACCCACATCAGACCCAAAATGCAAGTTACCAAGCTTTTCCTTTCTATTATCATCTCTTGCAAGCCCAACTCCACCATAATTCGAAGGTGATTCAATAACATTAATCCTTGGCCCATCTAATTTTGTAGAATCAGCCCCATTAGCTCCAATTTCGTGCCCAACATTACCAATACCCGAAATTGAACCCAAAGCACCACATTTTGACTCTATTACCCCCATTCCTTGCTGAATACTTTTATTTAGTGGAGGAAGGTCATCAACAACCACCTTCCTTTGACAATTTTGGCCATTAATGTCAATATTAGCATCCTTATGTTGAACAATCCGCCCATGAGAATCATCCATCCTTTGAATTATTTGCCCCTTGCACATGTCTCCAACCACCACTTGAAAATTGTGTCCATTATTATCTCTATGCAACACCTCATTCAACAAGTCTTCACCCTTGTCACCAATGTCAACCACACCTATCTTCTTGTCCAATCCCGAAATAGTTGAAAGACAACCAATTCTTCCTTTGGAGACAGCTCCTACTCCATCACAATTATCATCCATTTCAAGAGACCTACTACTTACACCAAAAGAGACATTTTTCATTGCACCACCATTACCAAATTCAGTTTTAACAACTCCAGCTGAAGCTTTATCAAGACAGCCCTTCATACCATTGAATTTCAAAGAAGAAACATGGTTGCCATCCTTCATACCACCATCAACAATAGAGGGCATATCATGGCAGCCCTTCATTACCCCTTCATGACAGCTCTTTATCTCATTGATCATCAAAGAAGAAGAAGAAACATGGTCTCCATCCTTCTTGACACCACCATCTATAGATGATATATCATGACAGCCCATGACTAGCCCTTCATGATAACCATTCACTCCATTGGAACTCAAAGAAGAAACACGGTCTCCACCCTTCTTCACACCACCATCAGCTATATGATAGCCCTTCATTCCATTTGAGATCAAAGAAGAAACATGGTCTCCATCCTTCTTCACACCACCAGCAGTAGGATTTTGGGTTTGATCTACCAAAACCCTACATCCCTTCATTCCATTGGTTGAAGACAAGTTGCAGCTCGAATTAGCCTTCATTCCATTGGTTGAAGACAAGTTGCAGCTCGAATTAGCCTTAAAACCACCAAGATTGGCCACATTAAAATCATCCATAGCAGAAAAGCAAACTAAAACTTCTAATAAATTAAAGAAAACGGACCAGCAAACCTAAAACTAAAGAAGAACGAAAATTGAGATTGTAATCATCAAAAGAAATCAATAATGATCCCAAAGAGAGAATAGAAAAAAATTAAGAAGAACACTCAAAAATTTCTAGAGAGAAGGCAGAGCATTTTCTCTCTCTAAAACCCTTATTCTTCTTACCCTTACTACTGGAACCTTTCTTCTTCTTTTTCTTTTCCAGAGAATCCTTAACCTTTGAAGCCAAAGCATTACGAGGAGGGCTAGAATCACTACCATCCTCACCATGACCAGTCTCATTATTACCACAAATAGCCCCCCCATCATCACAAAGAGCATCCCTCTCATCAACATAACCATTAGCCCCCTCCTTACAAAGAACAGCCCCTGCATCACAAACAGTGTCCAAAATTGCTAAAGGAGTGCCCTCTTCCATTACTTCCAAATTCAGAAAATGATCATTGCCCTCCATTGGTACTAAATTAAGATGATTATCAACATTTTCCACAAGCGGAACACTAGCACTATTCCCCATAGTAGATAATTCTCCACCCTTGTTCTTTTTTTTAACCTCAACCCAAACCGGTCGTTTAGGCCCCAACGAGTCTTCGTGCCTCTTCTTCATATCATGAACATCAACCCCTCCATTTCCGGTAACCATATTCACATTGTCACCCAAATCTTGAACGCTTTGTTTACATATACCCGGCGCATGCCCAAACACCTTACAAATATTACACCTAGAAGGAAGCCACTCATAAACAGCATAGATAGTTTTCCACTCCCCATTAGCACATTGAATATCAAACTCATTAATGACATCCTTCGAAGCATCAATCTCAACACACACACGAGCATAGCTAAGACGTTTCCTAGCTAATGTAATGTGATCGGCATGCAATGGAATGCCCAAAGCACTAACTACAAAACTCAGGCCCTTAGAAGTCCAATATTCAAATGGAAGATTGTAAAGTTTAACCCATACAGGAATATTGCGTAACTCATCTTTAGACAAGGATAAACTAGGCTGCCACCGTTTAAGAACAAGCAATTTATTCACTATATGCCATGGACCTTTTTCAAGAACTTCACAAGCATGGTCAAGACTATCAAACTTGAAAATAAAGAACCCTTGTTCTGAAGATAAAACTTCTTTAAGGCCAAACCTACCCCAAATTTTATGAACTACTGAATTCACTACGGGGAAAGGAATTCTCTTATCCACAAAGTACCCTATCAAGGAAGTTCTCCATTCTTCACTTCCCTCAATAGCTACCTCAACCGGAGGGCTAACTTTAATTCTTCCATTTTCTTCAGTTGGTTTAAAATATTGTAAGGATTCAAAAGTAGAAGATCGTACCTCACAAGCAATAGGAGAAGAATTCTGGACAGCCTTCGCATAAGATGGTTTCAGCCCTTGATCATGCATGGAAGGTGTTGAAAATGGTCCAAGATCAGCCCCTCCTTGTCCAAAGTTACCAAGACCCGAAATTGAACCCAAAGCACTCGATTTCGACCCAATTACGCCCACATCAGACCCAAAATGCAAGTTACCAAGCTTTTCCTTTCTATGATCATCTCTTGCAAGCCCAACTCCACCATAATTCGAAGGTGATTTAATAACATTAATCCTTGGCCCATCTAATTTTGTGGAATCAGTCCCATTAGCTCCAATACCCGAAATTGAGCCCAAAGCACCAAAGTTTGACTCTATTACCCCCATTCCTTGATGACTAGTATCATTTAGTGAAGGAAAGTCATCACCAACCACCTTCCTTTGACAATTTTGGCTATTAAGGTCAATACTAGCCACCTTATTTTGAAAAGCTTGTCCATGAGAATCATTCATCATTTGAATTAATTGCCCATTGCACATGATCTCATTCAACAAGTCTTCACTCTTTTCATTAATGTCAACCATAGCTTTCTTCTTGTCCAATCCCGAAATTGTTGAGAGACAACCATTCTTCACATGGTTTTCACCCAAAACCAGATTTCTACCTTCACCCAAAACCAGATTTTCATCTTCTTCATCATGCAACACCCCATGAAGAACATCATCATGCTTGGATTCAATCCCATTTACACAACCAACAGCTCCATGCCAATCATGTGTTGTTTTATTTGATTGCAATCCCGAAACAGTATCAAAACAACCATCCTTTGAGCAATTCTCACCCAAATTCGGACTTCTTCCTTCTACAGCACCAATACCATGAGGCAAATTCGAAGGAACAAGTTTTGTAGACACGCAACACCCGGAAACATCCTTAATATCACCATCTATCAGCCCCAAAATAGAATGAGTTGTTGAAGACAAGTTGGATCCCGAATTTGCCTCCTTACGTTGAATCTCCATATTCTGATCAAAACCGTGATCCTTCTTGTTTTCAAGCAGTCCCGAGGCATATATTCCATTTGAGATCAGAGAAGAAACATGGTCTCCATCCTTCTTCACACCACCAGCAGTAGAAATTCGGGTTTGATCTACCAAAACCCTACCTTTCTTCATTCCAATGGACATTAAAGAAGAAACATGGTATTCACCATTCTTCACACCACCAGCAGCTAATGAATCACCAACCATGACACCAACCAACACACCAAGAAGAAGATAGCAGTCACAAACCAACAATAAGAAAAAAACACAACACAAACTCACAACAAACAAAGCACCATTGGAATGAAACCAGCAAACTTAAATCTAAAGAAGAAAGAAAATTGAGCTTGTAATCATCAAAAGAAGTCAATAATGATCACAAAGAGAGAATAGAAAAAAATCAAGAAGAACACTCAAAAATATTCTAGAGAGAAGGCAGAGCATTTTCTCTCTCTTCTCCTTTATTCCGTTCATAGTTCCGAAAACTACCTAACAACAAATCTAATCACTCATACAATCGATTAAACATAAAGATAGGAAAAGGGAAGTGATACAACCCATTCGATGAAGTCGAGAATCGAAACCCGCTTGTTTCCCGCATAGATTCGTCCTCCCTCATTCTTCGTCTTCTCTCTGACGAATCTTCGATGTAATCGCAACTAGAGATGTGTTGGTGTTGTGTGATGTTTGGGATGGGCAAAAGGATGGAGAGTCACCCTTGGAGGCACTGCCCGAGAGTCACCTCCTTGCTGTCCTCGGCCACCTCTCTCTGCTGCCCTCTATTTTTCTGCAACTTTCTTTTTATAGCAGCCCGTTAGGGCTGCCATTTTTCTTCACCGCGACCACCATCGCGACCAGTGGTCGCGATGGCTAGGTCGCGGCCTTCACTGGGCGCTGGGGATGGCTGGAGCGCGAGCAGCATCGCGAGAGGGACAGGTCGCGGTCGAGCTCCTCGCCACCTTCGCTGCTGCCATCTTCTCCTTCATCTCGAGCAGCTGTCGCGCTCGGTCATCGCGCAGCTCACTGGACCCTGCTGCCTCTGCACCGCGAGCTGCGCTGCGAGGAGATGCTGGTCGCGGTCGAGCTCGCGCTGCTCACTGGTTGGGCGCGGGTTCGTCTGTCGCGCGAGGAGAGGCGAGAGGGAGCTGGTCGCCATGCATGCAGATTCTGTTTTCTTTTTTTTTTGTTTTCTTTCTCGCTAAAACGACGTCGTTTTGGACCAATGCTTTGGTCCAAAACGGCGCCGTTCCACTTAAGTGAGAAACATTAGGTGCAAAACGCACCGTTTCACTTAAGTTTGGTGTAACTTTCTGTAATTGCCGTTTTGCCCCAGAAGTTTGCTATTCTTTCACAGATGCCCTTCCCCAAAGTTACTGAATTTACACGTTTTCCCCATAAATATTCAAAATCATCACTGAGGTCCCTAAACCTGCAAACTCAAGGAAAACACATCAAAAGCACCAAAAATACTTACGAATACAATTAAAAGATACGGTTTAGGGGTCGTAAATATGTAACAAATATTGATCGATCAGCATGCGCCGGGTATATGTAAACAAAGCGTTCAAGATTTGGGTGACAATGTGAATATGGTTACCGGAAATGGAGGGGTTGATGTTCATGATATGAAGAAGAGGCACGAAGACTCGTTGGGGCCTAAACGACCGGTTTGGGTTGAGGTTAAAAAAAAGAACAAGGGTGGAGAATTATCTACTATGGGGAATAGTGCTAGTATTCCGCTTGTGGAAAATGTTGATAATCATCTTAATTTAGTACCAATGGAGGGCAATGACCATACTCTGAATTTGGAAGTAATGGAAGAGGGCACTCCTTTAGCAATTTTGGACACTGTTTGTGATGCAGGGGCTGTTCTTTGTAAGGATGGGGCTAATGGTTATGTTGATGACAGGGATGCTCTTTGTGATGATGGGGGTGCTATTTGTGGTAATGATGAGACTGGTCATGGTGAGGATGGTAGTGATTCTAGCCCTCCTCGTAATGCTTTGGCTTCAAAAGTTAAGGATTCTCTGGAAAAGAAAAAGAAGAAGAAAGGTTCCAGTAGTAAGGGTAAGAAGAATAAGAAGCACTCCTCCCCTAAGGGGGGTAAGTGGAGATAGATTTGTGGGGGTTTCTTCTTATCTTTGTATATTTATTATGATTTTTGGGTGCTGGAATATTAGGGGTCTTAATGACCCTTTGAAGAAAAGAGTGGTTCGCAATTTGATTAAAGATGAGAAATTGTCTTTGTGTGGTTTAGTGGAAACGAAAGTTCTGGAGAAAAATAAAGATGTTATTCTTAAGACCATTGATCGGTCTTGGAAGGTGGAGTGCAATTATAATTTTTCCTCTTTGGGGAGGATTTGGGTTTGTTGGAATCCGTTCGATGTTACTGTTTTGGTTGTCGGATCTTCTGAACAAGTTATCCATTGTAGAGTTTCTTCTGTTGATTCTACTTGGGAGTGTATGATTTCAATTGTGTACGGTGACAATTGTAATGTTCGTAGGGAGGCGTTGTGGGCTGATTTAGTGGCGCGCGGAGTGGAATGGGAGAATAGTGCTTGGATTGTGATGGGTGACTTTAATGCTATTAAGTCTTCGGTTGAGAGTGTTGGAGGCTCCAATTCTTGGCCTCATTGGAAAGATGACTTTTCTAATTGTTTAGCTGAGTCTGGGTTGGATGATCTGCGATTTAATGGGTGCTTCTATACTTGGTCTAATCATCGTACGGTTGATCCTATTCTTCGAAAGTTAGATCGAGCTTTGGTCAACTTGAATTGGGATATTTCCTTTCAAGGTTCAGAGGCGCATTTTCTTCCTTCTAGTGTTTCTGATCACTCTCCTATGATTGTTAAGATTGTGGATCTCCCTCGGCGACGGGTGCCTTTTAAGTTTTTTGATTTCTGGGCGGATCATCCAGAATTTTTATCCTTGGTGGATCGGGTTTGGGCGGACAGGGTGGATGGGTCTCCTATGTTTCAGCTATGTAAGAAGCTAAAAAGATTGAAAGTAGAGCTTAAGAAACTTAATAGGGAGTGTTATTCTGACTTGTCTTCTAGGGTGTAGCAAGCTAAACATGATTTAGAGTCTGTGCAATGGGATATTCAGAGCCAGCCTACGAACGCTTCTTTACATGAGGAGGAGTCTCGGTTGGTGAAGCTCTATGGTGGCTTGAGTAGAGATGAGGAGAGTTTTTTGAGACAAAAGTCCCGGGTTCAGTGGATTAATTTGGGAGATAGAAATTCTAAGTTTTTTTTTCGATCGATGAGACAAAGATGTAGTAGGAGTAAGGTATTATCTCTTACCGATGAGCATGGTAATCGTGTGGAGGAGCCTAGTGAAGTTAAATCAATGGTGGTGAACTTCTTTGAGACACTTCTGAGACAGCCTGCTGGATGCCCTAGGATTGACCTTGATTTAGTGAGGCGGGCTCTCCCGAAGCGTATTTCTGGTGATCAGTGTGCTACCTTGGGTAGAGAGGTTAGTGATGTTGAAATTAAGGCAGTTTTGTTCTCTTTAAAAGATAATAAAGCTCCTGGTCCGGATGGGTATAATGCTACTTTCTTCAAGAAAGCTTGGTCTATTGTTGGTGATGATTTTCTTCGTGCTATTCGTTCATTTTTTAGCTCCGGGAGATTGCTCAAGCAAGTGAATGCTACTGTGGTTGCTCTTATTCCTAAGGTTCCTAATCCTTCTACGGTTGGGGATTTTAGGCCTATTTCGTGTTGTAACACTATCTACAAATGCATTGCCAAAATTATTGCGAATCGTGTTCAGATGGTGCTGCCTGATGTTGTTAGTCCTTTTCAGTCGGCCTTCGTTGCTGGTAGGAGGATTAGTGATAATATATTACTGTCGCAGGAATTGTTAAGGAACTATCATCGTGATGGGGGTCATCCTAGGTGTGCGCTGAAGGTAGATTTAATGAAAGCCTATGATTCTGTGCGGTGGGATTTCTTAATGGCTATTTTACAGATTTTAGGCTTCCCAGAGCAGATGATAGCTTGGATTTCTGAGTGCATTTCCACTCCCCGTTTCTCTATTTCTATCAATGGCGAGTTGAATGGTTTCTTTACTAGTAGCCGAGGTTTGAGGCAGGGGGATCCTATGTCCCTTTATTTATTTGTGCTGGCTATGGAGGTCTTCTCGGGGTTGATGCGTATTATGGAGCAGGAGAGTCAGTTTGCGTACCATTGGCGGTGTGGGAAGATTGGTATTTCGCATTTATGCTTTGCGGATGATCTTATGGTTTTCTGTAGGGCAGAGAGGGAGTCAGTTGCTGCGGTTAATGTTGTCCTTGGTCAGTTCCAAGCTCTTTCTGGGTTGATTCCTAATCCTCGCAAGAGCAATCTTTTTGTGGCTGGTGTGTCTTCTGAGACTAAGCAAGAGTTACTTGGGATTCTTGGTTTTCAGGAAGGGGTATTACCTGTCAGATATCTTGGGGTTCCTCTGATTTCTACTAAGATTACGGCAGTGGATTGTAGGGTTCTTGTCGACAGGATTGTAGCGAGAGTTAAGAGTTGGACTAGTAGGGTTCTTTCTTTTGCAGGGAGGCTTCAGCTCATTCAATCTGTATTGTTCTCTATTCAGGTGTATTGGTCCTCCATTTTTATCTTGCCTAAGTCAGTGGTGATTAAAGTTGAAACTACTTTGCGTAGTTTTCTTTGGAAGGGTTCAGATTTAGGTAAAGGTGGGGCAAAGGTTGCATGGTCTTCGGTGTGTTTACCAAAGGAAGAGGGTGGTCTCGGTATTAAGAGCGTTGAGTGTTGGAATAAAGCTGCCATAAGTAAGCATTTGTGGGCTGTCTGTAGCAATTTGAGGTCTTCTGTCTGGGTCTCGTGGGTTAGATCTACTCTGCTTAAGGGAAAGAATGTGTGGGAGGTTAGGTGCCCTGGGGATTGCTCGTTGAGTTGGAGGAAAATTCTAGGCCTTCGGTGTCTTGTGCGGCGGTTGATGCAGTTTCGGGTGGGTAATGGGGAGGATATTTCTCTTTGGTTTGATTATTGGCATCCGTTGGGTCCTTTGGTGGAGGTGTTTGGGCGACGGATTATTTATGATTCTGGTTTTGGTCTTCATACTAGGGTGGCCTCGTTCCCTGACCGGGAATTGGATGGACATTATCAGTGGTATCCCTGCTTCCTTCAGGCCTAATAACTCTCAAGCTGATACTTTGTGTTGGGTTGAGGACTCTCGGGGGGCTTTCTCTATTCGTAATGCTTGGGAGGCTCTTCGGTCCCGGCAGCCAGCGGTGGATTGGTTTAGGTCCGTTTGGCATTCTAAATCAATTCCTAGACATGCTTTCATCTTCTGGTTGGCCATTAGGGGTGCTCTTTCTACTCAGGATAAGCTTCTTGTTTATGGCTTGATTCCGGCTATTCGTTGTGTGTTTTGTGGAGGGAGTTGTGAGGATGTCCCTCATCTCTTTTTTGATTGTTCTTATTCTTGCGAGGTTTGGTTTGCTCTTTTAAGGAAGTGCAGATTACCTCTGCGTGCTCGGAGCTGGGAGGATACTATTATTTGGTCTTGCCACTTCCGCGGTCGGCAACTTCGTGGGTGGGTGGTGCGTATTATGCTTGCGGCTGCTGTCTATGTTATTTGGCGTGAGCGGAATGCTAGGATGCATGGCGAGTTACCTAAACCTGTTACCATGGTTGTTCGTTCCATTGTCAGAGATGTTTGTATGCGGCTTAATTCCTTATCTGGTGTGATGCCTTCTCCTACTAATAGGTGGCTCCACCAGTCTTGGGGTTTATCTGATTCTATTTTTTTGTAATTCGCTTGTTATGCCTTTTATGGGGTTTGGTGGGTTCTTTTGGCTGTACCCTATGACAGGGTTTGTGTTTAGCTTTTATTGCTTTGCTATTTTTTGAGTTTCGGTTGGTAGGGGGCCTGTCCCTTGTCTGACCTTGTGATCTTCTCACTGGGGTATGCCCCTTTGCTTTTGTTTTGTTTCTTTGGTTAATATACTTACATTATCCAAAAAAAAAAACAAAAAAAATTATTATCAACCCTCTCTACATTCCTATCTCCTCTGTTCCCATACCTATCTTCTCTATTCCCATACCTATCTTCTCTATCCCCACACCTAACTCCTCTACCTCCCATTCCACGCCTAAATCTCCCCGCACCCACACTGGACATGCGATCATCCTCCTCTATGTCATTATCATCCCCGTAGTAATCATGAACTTCTTCTCTAACCGGAACCCTCTCTCTCCTACGTGCTTGGGGAACGCGTGGTGGCTGTTCCGCACGTGTATTTTCTACCCGATCTAATCGTTCATGAATCGGTTCCATTTCAGCCCTTAACAATCTCCCCATCTCCCTCATCAATGCTTCCATTATAAACTTTGTATCTACCTTTCCCAACACCTCATCCGAAGCACTTTCTTTAGACATATTTGCTGCAAAGAAAACGTTAGTAAAAAAAAAATAAATAAATAAATAAAAGAAGCTCCTCACTTCACTCCCTCACGTGTTTCCCTCAAACAATAGTTCACTCAGTTTCACTCATGTTTCACACAATATATTCGGCTTTTACCCTCAGTATGTCCTCACCTCTCTTGCCTTTTTCCACTCGTAATAATTTTTTTTCTCAAAAGTTCTTTTCAAACTAACCAAACAATAATCAGGATTTCTTAGCCACGTTCACACGAAACAAAAATTCTTAGGTTCACAGGAAACGAATCACAACGAAACTGATATATATATTTTTTTTTATAATCACTGCACGAATCAAGAAGAGAAATAACAATAGTTGATAAATATTCAACTACACAATCGGTCAAAAAATAAAATTTTGTACTCTTTTTTTTTATTTTTTTTTATTTTTTTATTTTTTTTATTTTTTTTTTCTCTCTCTCTCTTAGGTTCACAGGAAACGAATCACAACGAAACTGATATTTTTTTTTTTTTTTTTTTATAATCACTGCACGAATCAAGAAGAGAAATAACAATAGTTGATATATATTCAACTACACGATCGGCCAAAAAATAAAATTTTGTACTCTTATTTTTTTATATATATATATATATATATATTTTTTTTTTTAGATCTGGAAACGCACAAACAAGAATATAACAGAATATACAACTTCGATCTGGATCAATGAAATCAAGAACAAGAATAACACAGATAGATACTTAGATTTGGATCTACGAAATCAAGAACAAGTATAACACAGACAGATACTTAGATTTGGATCTACGAAATCAAGAACAAGAATATCACAGACAGGTACTTAGATTTGGATCTACGAAATCAAGAACAAGAACAAGAATAACACAGATAGATAACTTAGATCTGGACACTAACAAGAAGTTCTGGAAATAAGATATAATTCAATGATCAACGAAATCAAAGAAGAAGAAGATAGAATAACCTGATGTTAGAGCCCTAAGCTCTGATACCAAATGATATGAACCTCGTCGATTGTATCAAAATTGATGCCAATATTGGTTCTAACCTCTGGTTCGGATGGAAACCGCGACCCAACACCTATATCGAGATGTGAACCTTGGTATAAAGGAGGACGCCACAATCAAGGATGAAATACTCGATTGATAAGTCAAGGAGGAATGCCACAGAGAATTCTGATAAGTTCCAGTTAGTTCTCAAAGAACAAAGAGAAAACTCTCTCAAATTTCATTCAAAATCAATAATTACCCTTCTTACATCCATCAATATCCTTATATAATGAAACCCTAAAACAAAGGAAAGAAAACAAGATAGCCATTAAGGCCTTACAAATGGACCAAAACTAAAACAAACAACTATTAAATCAAGCCCAAACCGAAATTATGCCAAGCTTTCTCTTATTCAGCCCACTCAATTGCCTTGATGATGTTAATCAAGCCTTGTTCTTCATGTGGGTTCATCTTGGGCTTTAATAATTCAGAATCAGCCCATGTATCTTGAATTAGGCCATTGAGCGCTTCTTTGAATCTCTTAGCCCTTGCCCTTGTTATTGGCCCAATCGGAACATGCAATGGATCCCTTGGTGCAGCTCCCTTATTCTCATCAAGAAAGACCTATTGAGACATGAAGGAGATGAAGACTGTTATGAGGAGGAGATTCATTCCAAGTCACTATTATAGGGGTTTGTTTCAAAAATTGCAAACTCTTACTCAGGGGTCTAAGTGTGTTGAAGACTACTACAAAGATATGGAGATAGCCATGATTCGAGCTGATGTACAGGAGGACAGAGAGACGACTATGGCTAGATTTCTCAATGGACTACACCGAGACATTGCAAATGTAGTGGAGTTGCAACATTATGTTGAATTGACTGACATGGTACACATGGCCATTAAAGTGGAACAACAATTGAAGAGGAAGGGTTCCACACGGGTTGGGCAAAATTTGGGTTCTTCATCATCATGGAAACCGAATTGGAGCAAGAGGGAGGACCAGCCTAGTTTCAAGGCCAAGGCCGAACCTTCCAAAGATCATAAGGCTGGAGGCACAATAAACCAAGGTAAACCAGATTCTCAACCTACTAGAAATCGTGACATTAAGTGCTTTAAGTGTTTGGGAGCAGGTCATATTACATCACAATGCCCAAACAAGAGAGTAATGGTTTTGAAGGATGATGGTGGTATCGAATCAGAGGGTGAATCTGATGGTGAGTCCATACCACCTTTGGAGGATGCCGGTGACTTTGAATACCCGGTGGATGGAGAGCTTTTGGTTGCAAGACGAGCTCTTAGTGCTCAAATAAAGGAAGATGATGAGGTACAACGTGAAAATATTTTCACACCCGCTGCCATGTTAATGATAAGGTATATAGTATGATTGTTGATGGGGGGGAGTTGTACTAATGTAGCGAGCACTACTTTGGAAAAAAAATTGAATTTGAAAACTTTGAA
Source organism: Xanthoceras sorbifolium (assembly GCA_003430845.1). NCBI lineage: Eukaryota > Viridiplantae > Streptophyta > Magnoliopsida > Sapindales > Sapindaceae > Xanthoceras > Xanthoceras sorbifolium. The sequence goes on along the minus strand of CM010612.1, from coordinate 5,801,322 downwards.
GCACCCAAAACCTTATAAGCTACAATGGTTGAATGATAGTGGGGAAGTTAGGGTGAATAAACAGGTGTTGGTGTCATTTTCAATTGGCAAATACAAAGATGAAGTTGTTTGTGACGTGGTACCAATGAATGCGGGTCATATCCTTTTGGGAAGACCATGGCAGTTTGATCGGCATGTGACTCATGATGGATACACTAATAGATACTCCTTTCGAGGTTCAGAGGCGCATTTTCTTCCTTCTAGTGTTTCTGATCACTCTCCTATGATTGTTAAGATTGTGGATCTCCCTCGATGACGGGTGCCTTTTAAGTTTTTTGATTTCTGGGCGGATCATCCAAAATTTTTATCCTTGGTGGATTGGGTTTGGGCGGACAGGGTGGATGGGTCTCCTATGTTTCAGCTATGTAAGAAGCTGAAAAGATTGAAAGTAGAGCTTAAGAAACTTAATAGGGAGTGTTATTCTGACTTGTCTTCTAGGGTGCAGCAAGCTAAACATGATTTGGAGTCTGTGCAATGAGATATTCAAAGGCAGCCTACGAACGTTTCTTTACATGAGGAGGAGTCTCGGTTGGTGAAGCTTTATGGTGATTTGAGTAGAGATGAGGAGAGTTTTTTGAGACAAAAGTCCCGGGTTCAGTGGATTAATTTGGGAGATAGGAATTCTAAGTTCTTTTTTCGATCGATGAGACAAAGATGTAGTAGAAGTAAGATGAGCCTAGTGAAGTTAAATCTATGATGGTGAACTTCTTTGAGACACTTCTGAGACAGCCTGCTAGTTGCCCAAGGATTGACCTTGATTTAGTGAGGCGGGATCTGCCGAAGCAGATTTCTAGTGATCAGTGTGCTACCTTGGGTAGAGAGGTTAGTGATGATGAAATTAAGGCAGTTTTGTTCTCTTTAAAAGATAATAAAGCTCCTGGTCCGGATGGGTATAATGCTACTTTCTTCAAGAAAGCTTGGTCTGTTGTTGGTGATGATTTTCTTCGTGTTATTCGTTCGTTTTTTAGCTCCGGGAGATTGCTCAAGCAAGTGAATGCTACTGTGGTTGCTCTTATTCCTAAGGTTCCTAATCCTTCTACGGTTGGGGATTTTAGGCCTATTTCGTGTTGTAACACTATCTACAAATGCATTGCCAAAATTATCTCACCTAACACTCACCTAACATTACATAAAGTCAAGAGTACAACAAACACTCACCTAACATTACATAAAGTCAAGAGTACACCTAACACTCACCTAACATTACATAAAGTCAAGAGTACACCTAACACTCACCTAACATTTCCTAATAGTCAAATATACATTTAAGATTTACTAATACTCCCTCTCAAGTTGGAGAGTGAATATCATGAAGTCCCAACTTGTTACGTAAATTCACAAACTGATCCTTTCCTAAAGCCTTCGTAAATACATCAGCCAATTGCAAGTGTGAAGAAACAAAAGAAGGATTGATTATTCCTGCTTGTACTTTTTCTCGTACTATATGACAGTCTATCTCAATGTGCTTTGTACGCTCATGAAAGACAGGATTCGCAGCAATGTGTAAAGCTGCCTGATTGTCACAAAATAATGGTGCAGGAGTTGTTTGAGGAACCTTTAGGTCATGTAGTATGTAACGCAACTAAGTTAACTCCAAACATGTGTTAGCCATTGCTCGATATTCAGTCTCAGCTGATGATCTAGAGACATTGGCTTGCTTCTTAGATTTCCATGATATGAGAAAACTTCCAAGGAAAATACAGTAGCCTGTAACTGATCTTATTGTGGCACGACAACCTCCCCAATCTGAATCACAAAAAGCTTTCAAAGTTAAACTGTTTATGGAGGGAAGTAATAATCCCTGACCAGGTGTACCTTTGATGTATTTGAGGATTCGAATGGCAGCGTCCCAATGAGGTATTCTAGGTTCTTGCATGAACTGGCTCAATATGCGAACTGAATAAACTATATCGGGTCTTGTCACTATAAGATATATCAATCTGCCAACTAGTCTTCTGTACTTTGTTGGATCATTTAGCAATGCTCCATCAGTGGGAGTAAGTTTCAAATTCTGCTCCATTGGAAAATTGTTGGGACATGCGCCTAAGAGTCCAAAATCTTGTAAAATGTCCAACGCATACTTTCTTTGTGACATAAAAATGCCTTTTCTGGAGCGAGAAAATTCAATACCGAGAAAGTACTTCAAGTTTCCAAGATCTTTGATACGGAAGCGTTTAAGAAGGAATCTTTTGAGACGTTCCATTTCATGTAGATCATTTCCTGTGAGAAGTATGTCATCGACATATATAAGAATTGCTGTAAAAGAAGTACCTTGAGTTTTGGTGAAAAGGGAATAATCAGCCTTTGATTGTTGATAGCCAGCCTTTCTGATAGTATCTGAAAATGTGGAAAACCAATTTCTTGATGCTTGTTTAAGTCCATAAAGAGACTTGTTGAGTCGACATACAGTGTGCTCCCCCTGTCGGCGAAGACCAGGTGGAGGTTCCATATAGACAACTTCATGAAGGTCGCCATGGAGGAAAGCATTTTGAACGTCCAATTGGTGGATGTGCCAATGGCGAGCAGCAGCGACAGTAAGAAGACAACGAAGTGTTGTAAGCTTTGCTGTTGGAGAAAATGTTTCTTGATAGTCAATGCCCTCAACTTGATTGTATCCTTTAGCAACAAGACGAGCTTTGTAGCGTTCAATGGTGTCATCAGATTTGTATTTGATTTTGTAGACCCATTTGCAACCAATTGGTTTGTGGCCAATGGGCAAAGGGACTAAGCTCCATGTGTTGTTGAGCTGCAATGCTTCTAATTCTGTATTCATAGCTTGTCGCCAATGTGGATTAAGGACAGCTTGAGCATAATTTTTAGGCTCAGTGTGATCTGTGATGTTAACTAGAAAAGTAGAATGGGAAGGTGAAAAACGTGAGTATGAAAGAAAATTAGAGAGTGGATATCGAGTACCTGGTATAGGACTTGCTGCAGAGGTAGATTGATGTGCCTGAGATGACATTAGGAAGTCTCTATGCCATGCCGGAGGTCGCTTAGGCCGTGTTGACTGTCTCGGAGGTGGAATGGTAGTAGTTTCAGAAGGAATATTTGATGGGTCTAAAAGTGGTGGTAAGGTTTCGGCATCTGGTGTGTTTGTGGAAGGTTGATCAATGCTGGAGGGAACAACAGGTGTGGGTGAGATGGGTTCATGTGTATTAGATGTTGTTTGCTCGGATTGGTGAGGATTGGTGTTAGAAGAGCATGGTGGTATCAGAGACAAATTTCTGATCCGGACAACGTCTTGCACAGAATTTTCATCGAGCAACTTCAACAGCTTTCTTGTCTTCATCAATGATGAGTTCAAACCATGGTGCTGGTAATAAATACACTTATGCAAATGCGACAGGTCTGTATCCATTTTCCAATGCTTCAATTAATTCTGTATTTACAAAGCCATGGATTTTAGATAGTGGAGCCACCGATCATATCACTTCTGATTCCACACTTCTCACCAAAACACAATCATCATCCATACCTATTGTTAATTTACCAACAGGATCTACAGCATCAATTACTTCAACTGGTACTATATCTTTTAATTCTATGTTGAATTCTATATTCTAGAATGTATCTTAGTCAATAGTTGTTGTCTTCTAGAATGTAACTTAGTCAATAGTTGTTGTCTTCTAGAATGTAACTTAGTCAATAGTTGTTAGCTTGTTAGCTAGTTTGTCAATGGTTGTTAGATAGTTTGTCAATGGTTGTTAGATCCAATCTTTGTATATATATTCATTGTTTTGTATTCATGAAAATATTTTTTGAGAGAAAAGAGTGAATTCTCTTCTATATTTTCAACTCTTACTAGAAGAGAGAGAAAATGCTCTGCCTTCTCTCTAGAATATTTTTGAGTGTTCTTCTTGATTTTTTTCTATTCTCTCTTTGTGATCATTATTGATTTCTTTTGATGATTACAAGCTCAAATTTCGTTTTCCTTTAGTTTTAGGTTTGCTGGTCCGTTTTTGTTTTTTCTTTACCAATCTTATGAGTGTTATTACTTGTGTTCTTGAGCTGCGTTTTTCCTTTTGGTTGGGTTTATGATCTTCATCTTCCTCTTGATGATCACGAGCTCATCTCCCTCTCTTTTAGTGTTATTTTGCTGGTCCGTTTTCCCTTATTTTCTGGGCAGTTATGGTTTGCTTGTTTGCCATGGTGGATGATTCTACTTTGGCCAATCTTGTGACTGATTTTGCTTGTGATTTTGAGCTGCATTTTGTCTTTATTGTTGGGTTGTGATCATCATCTTCTTCTTGTTATATTGGTTGGAGCCATGGTTGGTGGTTCATTAGCTGCTGGTGATGTAAAGAAGGGTGGAATGAAGAGTGGAGACATTGTTTCTTCTTTAATGTCTAATGAAATAAATGGTTGTCATAAAGGGCTAGTGATGGGCTGTCATGGTAGATCATCTCTTGTTGATGGTGTAAAGAAGGATGGAGAACATGTTTCCAAAGGTAGAGAAAAAAAGAGATGAGGGACATCCTCACATCTCCCTCCACAAAACACACAACGAATAGTCGGAATCAAGCCATAAACAAGAAGCTTATCCTAAGTAGAAAGAGCACCCCTAATGGCCAGCCAGAAGATGAAAGCATGTCTAGGAATTGATTTAGAATGCCAAACGGACCTAAACCAATCCACCGCTGGCTACCAGGACCGAAGAGCCTCCCAAGCATTACGAATTGAGAAAGCCCCCCGAGAGTCCTCAACCCAACAGAAAGTATCAGCTTGAGAGTTATTAGGCCTAAAGGAATTAGGGGTACCACTGATAATGTCCATCCAATTCCCGGTCAGGGAACGAGGTCAAGCCCAATCCCTCCCCTGAATAACATCCGCCACCCTAGCATGAAGACCAAAACCAGAATCATAAATAATCCGTCGCCCAAACACCTCCACCAAAGGGAAATTGATATGAACCTCGTCGACTGTTTCAAGATTGATGCCGAAGTTCGTTTTAACCTCTGGTTCGGATGGAAAATCGCGACCCAACACCTATATCGAGGTGTGAACCTTGGTATAAAGAAGGACGCCACAATCAAGGATGAAATACTCGATTGATAAGTCAAGGAGGAACGCACAGAGAATTCTGATAAGTTCCAGTTAGTTCTCAAAGAATAAAGAGAAAACTCTCTCAATTTTCATTCAAAATCCAAAAGTGTCATTCTTACATCCTTTTTTTTTTGGATAATGTAAGTATATTAACCAAAGAGACAAAACAAAAGCAAAGGGGCATACCCCAGCGAGAAGATCACAAGGTCAGACAAGGGACAGGCCCCCTACCAACCGAAACTCAAAAAACAGCAAAGCAATAAAAGCTAAGCACAAACCCTGTCATAGGTACAACCAAAAGAATCCACCAGACCCCATAAAAGGCAAAACAAGCGAATTACAAAAAAATAGAATCAGATAAACCCCAAGACTGGTGGAGCCACCTATTAGTAGGAGAAGGCATCACACCAGATAAGGAATTCAGACGCATACAAACATCTCTGACAATGGAACGAACAACCATGGTAACAGGTTTAGATAAGGAATTCAGACGCATACAAACATCTCTGACATTCCGCTCACGCCAAATAGCATAGACAGCAGCCGCAAGCATAATACGCACCACCCACCCACGAAGTTGCCGACCGCGGAAATGGCAACACCAAAGAATAGTATCCTCCCAGCTCCGAGCAGGCAGAGGTAATCTGCACTTCCTTAAAAGAGCAAACCAAACCTCGCAAGAATAAGAACAATCAAAAAAGAGATGAGGGACATCCTCACAACTCCCTCCACAAAACACACAACGAATAGCCGGAATCAAGCCATAAATAAGAAGCTTATCCTGAGTAGAAAGAGCACCCCTAATGGCCAACCAGAAGATGAAAGCATGTCTAGGAATTGATTTAGAATGCCAAACGGACCTAAACCAATCCACCGCTGGCTGCCGGGACCGAAGAGCCTCCCAAGCATTACGAATAGAGAAAGCCCCCCGAGAGTCCTCAACCCAACAAAAGTATCAGCTTGAGAGTTATTAGGCCTGAAGGAAGCAGGGATACCACTGATAATGTCCATCCAATTCCCGGTCAGGGAACGAGGCCAAGCCCAATCCCTTCCCTGAACAACATCCGCCACCTTAGCATGAAGACCAAGACCAGAATCATAAATAATCCGTCGCCCAAACACCTCCACCAAAGGACCCAACGGATGCCAATAATCAAACCAAAGAGAAATATCCTCCCCATTACCAACCCGAAACTGCATCAACCGCCGCACAAGACACCGAAGGCCTAGAATTTTCCTCCAACTCCACGAGCAATCCCCAGGGCACCTAACCTCCACACATTCTTTCCCTTAAGCAGAGTAGATCTAACCCACGAGACCCAGACAGAAGACCTCAAATTGCTACAGACAGCCCACAAATGCTTACTTATGGCAGCTTTATTCCAACACTCAACGCTCTTAATACCGAGACCACCCTCTTCCTTTGGTAAACACACCGAAGACCATGCAACCTTGGCCCCACCTTTACCTAAATCTGAACCCTTCCAAAGAAAACTACGCAGAGTAGTTTCAACCTTAATCACCACTGACTTAGGCAAGATAAAAATGGAGGACCAATACACCTGAATAGAGAACAATACAGATTGAATGAGCTGAAGCCTCCCTGCGAAAGAAAGAACCCTACTAGTCCAACTCTTAACTCTCGCTACAATCCTGTCGACAAGAACCCTACAATCCACTGCCGTAAGCTTAGTAGAAATCAGAGGAACCCCAAGATACCTGACAGGTAATACCCCTTCCTGAAAACCAAGAATCCCAAGTAACTCTTGCTTAGTCTCAGAAGACACACCAGCCACAAAAAGATTGCTCTTGTTAGGATTAGGAATAAACCCAGAAAGAGCTTGGAACTGACCAAGGACAACATTAACTGCAGCAACTGACTCCCTCTCTGCCCTACAGAAAACCATAAGATCATCCGCAAAGCATAAATGCGAAATACCAATCTTCCCACACCGCCAATGGTACGCAAACTGACTCTCCTGCTCCATAATACGCATCAACCCCGAGAAGACCTCCAAAGCCAGCACAAATAAATAAGGGGACATAGGATCCCCCTGCCTCAAACCTCGGCTACTATTAAAGAAACCATTCAACTCGCCATTGATAGAAATAGAGAAACGGGGAGTAGAAATGCACTCAGAAATCCAAGCTATCATCTGCTCCGGGAAGCCTAAAATCTGTAAAATAGCCACTAAGAAATCCCATCGCACAGAATCATAGGCTTTCATTAAATCTACCTTCAGCGCACACCTAGGATGACCCCCATCACGATGATAGTTCCTTAACAATTCCTGCGACAGTAATATATTATCACTAATCCTCCTACCAGCAACGAAGGCCGACTGAAAAGGACTAACAACATCAGGCAGTACCATCTGAACACGATTCGCAATAATTTTGGCAATGCATTTGTAGATAGTGTTACAACACGAAATAGGCCTAAAATCCCCAACCGTAGAAGGATTAGGAACCTTAGGAATAAGAGCAACCACAGTAGCATTCACTTGCTTGAGCAATCTCCCGGAGCTAAAAAACGAACGAATAGCACGAAGAAAATCATCACCAACAACAGACCAAGCTTTCTTGAAGAAAGTAGCATTATACCCATCCGGACCAGGAGCTTTATTATCTTTTTAAGAGAACAAAACTGCCTTAATTTCAACATCACTAACCTCTCTACCCAAGGTAGCACACTGATCACCAGAAATACGTTTCGGGAGAGCCCGCCTCACTAAATCAAGGTCAATCCTAGGGCATCCAGCAGGCTGTCTCAGAAGTGTCTCAAAGAAGTTCACCACCATTGATTTAACTTCACTAGGCTCCTCCACACGATTACCATGCTCATCGGTAAGAGATAATACCTTACTCCTACTACATCTTTGTCTCATCGATCGAAAAAAAAACTTAGAATTTCTATCTCCCAAATTAATCCACTGAACCCGGGACTTTTGTCTCAAAAAACTCTCCTCATCTCTACTCAAGCCACCATAGAGCTTCACCAACCGAGACTCCTCCTCATGTAAAGAAGCGTTCGTAGGCTGGCTCTGAATATCCCATTGCACAGACTCTAAATCATGTTTAGCTTGCTGCACCCTAGAAGACAAGTCAGAATAACACTCCCTATTAAGTTTCTTAAGCTCTACTTTCAATCTTTTTAGCTTCTTACATAGCTGAAACATAGGAGACCCATCCACCCTGTCCGCCCAAACCCGATCCACCAAGGATAAAAATTCTGGATGATCCGCCCAGAAATCAAAAAACTTAAAAGGCACCCGTCGCCGAGGGAGATCCACAATCTTAACAATCATAGGAGAGTGATCAGAAACACTAGAAGGAAGAAAATGCGCCTCTGAACCTCGAAATGAAATATCCCAATTCAAGTTGACCAAAGCTCGATCTAACTTTCGAAGAATAGGATCAACCGTACGATGATTAGACCAAGTATAGAAGCACCCATTAAATCGCAGATCATCCAACCCAGACTCAGCTAAACAATTAGAAAAGTCATCTTTCCAATGAGGCCAAGAATTGGAGCCTCCAACACTCTCAACCGAAGACTTAATAGCATTAAAGTCACCCATCACAATCCAAGCCCTATTCTCCCATTCCACTCCGCGCGCCACTAAATCAGCCCACAACGCCTCCCTACGAACATTACAATTTTCACCGTACACAATCGAAATCATACAGAAGAAACGCTACAATGGATAACTTGTTCAGAAGCTCCGACAACCAAAACAGTAACATCGAACGGATTCCAACAAACCCAAATCCTCCCCAAAGAGGAAAAATTATAATTGCACTCCACCTTCCAAGACCGGTCAATGGTCTTAAGAATAACATCTTTATTTTTCTCCAGAACTTTCGTTTCCACTAAACCACACAAAGACAATTTCTCATCTTTAATCAAATTGCGAACCTCTCTTTGCTTCAAAGGGTCATTAAGACCCCTAATATTCCAGCACCCAAAAATCATAATAAATATACAAAGATAAGAAGAAACCCCCACAAATCTATCTCCACTTACCCCCCTTAGGGGAGGAGTGCTTCTTATTCTTCTTACCCTTACTACTGGAACCTTTCTTCTTCTTTTTCTTTTCCAGAGAATCCTTAACTTTTGAAGCCAAAGCATTACGAGGAGGGCTAGAATCACTACCATCCTCACCATGACCAGCCTCATCATTACCACAAATAGCACCCCCATCATCACAAAGAGCATCCCTGTCATCAACATAACCATTAGCCCCATCCTTACAAAGCGCAGCCCCTGCATCACAAACAGTGTCCAAAATTGCTAAAGGAGTACCCTCTTCCATTACTTCCAAATTCGGAGTATGGTCATTGCCCTCCATTGGTACTAAATTAAGATGATTATCAACATTTTCCACAAGCGGAACACTAGCACTATTCCCCATAGTAGATAATTCTCCACCCTTGTTCTTTTTTTTAACCTCAACCCAAACCGGTCGTTTAGGCCCCAACGAGTCTTCGTGCCTCTTCTTCATATCATGAACATCAACCCCTCCATTTCCGGTAACCATATTCACATTGTCACCCAAATCTTGAACGCTTTGTTTACATATACCCGGCGCATGCCCAAGCACCTTACAAATATTACACCTAGAAGGAAGCCACTCATAAACAGCATAAATAGTTTTCCACTCCCCATTAGCACATTGAATATCAAACTCATTAATGACATCCTTCGAAGCATCAATCTCAACACACACACGAGCAAAGCTAAGACGTTTCCTAGCTAAAGTAATGTGATCAGCATGCAATGGAATGCCCAAAGCACTAACTACAAAACTCAAGCCCTTTGAAGTCCAATATGAAGATTGTAAAGTTTAACCCATACAGGAATATTGCGTAACTCATCTTTAGACAAGGATAAACTAGGCTGCCACCGTTTAAGAACAAGCAATTTATTCACTATATGCCATGGACCTTTTTCAAGAACTTCACAAGCATGGTCAAGACTATCAAACTTGAAAATAAAGAACCCTTGTTCCGAAGATAAAACTTCTTTAAGGCCAAACCTACCCCAAATTTTATGAACTACTGAATTCACTACGGGGAAAGGAATTCTCTTATCCACAAAGTACCCTATCAAGGAAGTTCTCCATTCTTCACTTCCCTCAATAGCTACCTCAACCGGAGGGCTAACTTTAATTCTTCCATTTTCTTCAGTTGGTTTAAAATATTGTAAGGATTCAAAGGTAGAAGATCGTACCTCACAAGCAATAGGAGAAGAATTCTGGACAGCCTTAGCATAAGATGGTTTCAGCCCTTGATCATGCATGGAAGAAGGTGTTGAAAATGGTCCAAGATCAGCCCCTCCTTGTCCAAAGCTACCAAGACCCGAAATTGAACCCAAAGCACTCGATTTCGGCCCAATTACGCCCACATCAGACCCAAAATGCAAGTTACCAAGCTTTTCCTTTCTATGATCATCTCTTGCAAGCCCAAATCCACCATAATTCGAAGGTGATTCAATAACATTAATTCTTGGCCCATCTAATTTTGTGGAATCAGTCCCATTAGCTCCAATACCCGAAATTGAGCCCAAAGCACCAAAATTTGACTCTATTACCCCCATTCCTTGCTGACTAGTATTATTTAGTGAAGGAAAGTCATCACCAACCACCTTCCTTTGACAATTTTGGCTATTAAGGTCAATACTAGCCACCTTATTTTGAAAAACTTGTCCATGAGAATCATTCATCATTTGAATTAATTGCCCATTGCACATGATCTCATGCAACAAGTCTTCACTCTTTTCATCATTGTCAACCATAGCTTTCTTCTTGTCCAATCCCGAAATTGTTGAGAGACAACCAGCCTTCACATGGTTTTCACCCAAAACCATATTTCTACCTTCACCCAAATCCAGATTTTCATCTTCCTCATCATGCAACACCCCATGAAGAACATCATCATGCTTGGATTCAATCCCATTTACACAGCCAACAGCTCCATGCCTATCATGTGTTGTTTTATTTGATTGCAATCCCGAAACAGTAGCAAAACAACCATCCTTTGAGCAATTCTCACCCAAATTCGGACTTCTTCCTTCTACAACACCAATACCATGAGGCAAATTCGAAGGAACAAGTTTTGTAGACACGCAACACCCGGAAACAATGTCTCCACTCTTCATACCACCCTTCTTTACATCACCAGCAGCTAAAGAACCACCAACCATGGCTCCAACCAATATAACAAGAAGAAGATGATGATCACCACCCAACAATAAAGACAAAACGCAGCTCAAAATCACAAGCAAAATCAGTCACAAGATTGGCCAAAGTAGAATCATCCACCATGGCAAACAAGCAATCCAGAACTGCCCAGAAAATAAGGGAAAATGGACCAGCAAAATAACACTAAAAGAGAGGGAGATGAGCTCGTGATCACCAAGAGGAAGATGAAGATCATAAACCCAACCCAAAATCACAAGCATACCATGGCACAAAACAAGCTAAAAAACTGCCCAGAAAATGACCAACAAACCTAAAGCTAAAGAAGAACAAAAATTGAGCTTGTAATCATCAAAAGAAATGTCATTCTTACATCCATCAATATCCTTATATATTGAAACCCTAAAACAAAGGAAAGGAAACAAGATAGCCATTAAGGCCTTACAAACATAAAACTAGAATGGCCATAATTTCCTTACAAATGGACAAACTAAAACAAGCAACTATTAAATCAAGCCCAAACCGAAATTGTGCCACATTCCCAAGCCTTCTCTTATTCGGCCCACTCAATTGCCTTAATGATGTTAATCAAGCCTTGGTCTTCATGTGGGTTCATCTTGGGCTTTAATAATTCAGAATCAGCTTATGTGTCTTGAATTAGGCCATTGAGTGCTTCTTTGAATCTCTTAGCCCTTGCCCTTGTTATTGGCCCAACTGGAACATGCAATGGATCCCTTGGTGCAGCTCCCTTATTCTCATCATTCCTTCCCTCTTGAAAAGGATTTGTCCTCAAATCGTCACCTACATCAAAAGGAGACAAATCAGAAACATTGAAGCTTGCACTAACATTATACTCACCTCGAAGATCTAACTTGTTAGCATTGTCATTGATCCTTTCAATCACTTGAAATGGGCCATCTCCCCTTGGAAGTAGTTTAGAACGCCGCTAGACTGAAAACCGTTCCTTCCTCATATGCAACCACACCCAATCACTGGGTTCAAACACAACTTTCTTGCGCCCTTTATTAGCTTGGTTGGCATATTGCTCAATTCTCCTCTTGATGTTTTGCCTAGTCTGATATGAACCTCGTCGATTATATCAAGATTGATGCCAATATTCGTTCTAACCTCTGGTTCCGATAGAAACCGCGACCTAACACCTATATCAAGATGTGAACCTTGGTATAAAGGAGGACGCCACAATCAAGGATGAAATTTTCGATTGATAAGTCAAGGAGGAACGCCACAGAGAATTCTAATAAGTTCCAGTTAGTTCTCAAAGAACAAAGAGAAAACTCTCTCAATTTTCATTCAAAATCCAAAAGTGCCCTTTTTACATCCATCAATATCCTTATATAATGAAACCTTAAAAACAAAGGAAAGGAAACAAGATAGCCATTAAGGCCTTACAAATAGAAAACTAGAATGGCCATAATTGCCTTACAAATGGACCAAAACTAAAACAAACAACTATTAAATCAAGCCCAAACCGAAATTATGCCAAGCTTTCTCTTATTCGGCCCACTCAATTGCCTTGATGATGTTAATCAAGCCTTGGTCTTCATGTGGGTTCATCTTGGGCTTTAATAATTCATAATCAGCCCATGTGTCTTGAATTAGGCCGTTGAGTGCTTCACTGAATCTCTTAGCCCTTGCCCTTGTTATTGGCCCAACCGGAACATGCAATAGATCCCTTGGTGTAGCTCCCTTATTCTCATCAGCTATTAAGGTCTTTTCAGGGTTGATGCGAATTATGGAGCAGGAAGGTCAATTTGCTTACCATTGGCGATGGGGGAAGACTGGTATTTCTCATTTATGCTTTGCAGATGATCTTATGGTTTTCTGTAGGGCAGAGAGGGAGTTAATTAGTGCGGTTAATTCTGTTCTTGGTCAGTTCCAAGCTCTTTCTGGGTTGATTCCTAATCCTAGTAAGAGCAATCGTTTTGTGGCTGGTGTGTCTTCTAAGATTAAGCAACAGTTGCTTGGGATTCTGGGTTTCCAGGAGGATGTTACCTGTCAGATATCTTGGGGTTCCTCTGATTTCTACTAAGCTTATGGCAGTGGATTGTAGGGTTCTTATTGATAGGATTGTGGCGAAGGTTAAGAGTTGGACTAGTAGGGTTCTTTCTTTTGAACGTAGGCTCCAACTCATACTCATTCAATCTGTGTTGTTCTCTATCTAGGTGAATTGGTCCTCCATTTTTATTTTGCCTAAGTCGGTGGTGATGAAGGTTGAAGCTACTTTGCGTAGTTTTCTCTAGAGGGGTTCAGATTTAAGTAGAGGTGGGGTTAAGATTGCTTGGTCTTCTGTGTGCTTAACGAAGGAAGAGGGTGGGCTAGGTATTAAGAGTGTTAAGTATTGGAATAAATCTGCCATGATTAAGCATTTGTGGGCTGTCTGTAGGAATTTAAGGTCTTCTGTCTAAGTGTCGTGAGTTAGGTCTATTCCACTTAGGGGAAGGAATGTGTGAGAGGTGAGGTGCCCTGAGGATTGCTCGTGTAGTTGGGCCTTCGTGGTCTTGTGCGGCGGCTAATGCAGTTTCAGGTAGGTAATGAGGAAGCTGTTTCCCTTTGGTTTGATTATTGGCATCCGTTGGGTCCTTTGGTGGAGGTGTTTGGGCGGCGGATTATTTATGATTCGGGTCTTGGTCTTCATGCTAGGGTTATTTAGGGGAGGGATTGGGCTTGGTGTCGTTCCCTAATTGTGGATTGGATGGACATTATTAGTGGTATCCCTGATTCCTTGTAGCCTAATAGCTCTCAAGCTGATACTCTGTGTTGGGTTAAGGACTCTCATGGGGCTTTCTCTATTCTTAATGCTTGGGAATCTCTTCAGTCTCTGCGGCCAGTGGTGGATTGGTTTTGGTATGTTTGGAATTCTAAAGCGATTCCTAAACATACTTTCATCTTCTGGCTGGCTATTAGGGGTTGTGAGATTTGGTTTGCTCTTTTGAGGAAGTGCAAGTTACCATTGCGTGTTCGGAGCTGGTAGGCTACTATTTATTGGTCTTGCCATTTTCGTGATCAACAACTTCGTAGGTGGGTGGTGCGTATTATGCTTGCAGTTGCTGTCTATGCTATATGGCATGAGCGGAATGCTAAGATGCATGGCAAGTTGCCTAAGCCTGGTCTTGCCATTTCCGTGGGTGGGTGGTGCGTATTATGCTTGCAGCTGCTGACTATACTATATGGCATGAGCGGAATGCTAAGATGCATGGTGAATTGCCTAAGCCTGTGATAGTGGTTGTTCATTCCATTATTAGAAATGTTTGTATTCGTCTTAATTCATTATCTGGTGTGGTGCCTTCTCCTGCTAATAGGTGTCTCCATCAGTCTTTGGGTTTATCTGATTCTATTTTTATGTATTTTGCTTTGTTGGGGGGTTTGTCCTAATTGATGCGTAGTTAAGTTGTTATTGTTTGGTGGTGTTTGTCCTTAGCCTTACTTTGTTTTTGTTTTGTGGTTTGGTGGGTAGGGGGCCTGTCCCTTAACGGACCTTGTGGTTTTTCTTGCTGGGTTATCCCCTTTTGCTTTTGTTTTGTTTCTTTGATTAATATACTTACATTATCCAAAAAAAAAATACCCTAAAAAAATCCTAAATCCAAACTCAAAATACCCTAACATGAGAATAATTCATATCAAAGACAGGACAAAAAAAAAACATATAGGAAAAAAATCGATGGAACTGGTAGAGAAAAGTAGGGCAGAGCGTACCTTTTCAACTAGAACAACAGTGTTATAAGAGCACTTCCGAAAGAGTGAAAAGAAAAATCTATAGAAATCTCTGAGTGTTAGGCAAGATTTGTTATTGGCCTTTATATTTATACATTCCAAATTAAAATCCATCAAATTCCATCACTTAACCAAAATCTACAAAGTCCATTCATCTGTGAATACACCAAAATTTGTTTGGACTTTTTAAAAGGTCCAGATTGAATACACCTAAATTTCATTATATTCTTAAAAGTCTGGACTGAATACACCAAGACTTTTAAAATCCTTTGAATTCCAACAAACTCTCATATCCAATACACCCCACCAAAATTCACTCTTAAGTTTTAACTAAATTTGATTTAAAAAAAAAAAATCAGAATAATAATCATAGCATTACCTAACTACCCCTACAGTTATTCTCCCTTCTCCTTCTATTATGCTCTTTCTGTTTTACTCTCATGCTTCCGTCTTTCTATCTTTGTTCTTGATCTACCATAATTCTCAGGTAAAACATCACCACCAAACTAGAAATCATCATCTTCTTCTCTCTCTCTCTCTCTCTCTCTCTTCAGTCATTCTCTTTCTCAATGCTCAACCATGATACCTTTTTTATCAATTAAATGTATTATCATTATTTGTAACAGTGTAAACTTCAGGGATTTTGATTGTATTGTACATTATTACATGATGTGATTCCATGTAAACTTTTTTTCGTGTAATATTATAGTTTATCATGTAATAATATGTGTTCTCTCATGTAATTGTTTTAGTTCGTCATGTAATATATTTATACCATGTAATTTTTAAGGTTACCATGTAATATGTTTTATGCCATGTAATTTTTTTAGTTTATCATGTAATATAGTTATGTCATGTAATTTAACAAATTATCATGTAATATGTATTATTTCATGTACAATTTTAAGTTCATTAATGTGTATATGTTTTTTGCCCAAGAAAACAAACTTATTCACTCTACAAAACATCCTTAATTCAGGAACACCAACAAAATCTGCAACAAGCAAAGCCCTACTACAAAAGTAGTAAGAGAATCAAAATAAACAATCCCTAGCTCACACAAATGTCCCATACTAGCCATCCAATCTGCAAGTCTATTACGCTCCCTATACACATGCACAACTCTACAAACCCAGTCACCATTTATCAATCCCTTGCACCTCTGCACAATGCTAAACAAGGGGCCTAATCTGTTACTATCCACATTCAACAATGATTATTTCCCATGGAATTTTAGTGAGAGAAAATGCTCTAACTTCTCTCTAGAATTTCTTTGAGTGTTCTTCTCTTCTCTCTTTTCTATTCTCTCTTCGTGATTATTATTGAATTTCTTTGATGATTACGAGCTCAATTTTCGTTTTCTTTAGTTTTAGGTTTGCTGGTTTGTTTTCTTTAATTCATTAGAAGTTGTTTAGTTTGTTTTTACTACTATGGATGATTTTAATGTGGCCAATCTTGGTGGTTTTAAGGCTAATTCGAGCTGCAACTTGTCTTCAACCAATGGAATGAAGGGATGTAGGGTTTTGGTAGATCAAACCCAAAATCCTACTGCTGGTGGTGTGAAGAAGGATGGAGACCATGTTTCTTCTTTGATCTCAAATGGAATGAAGGGCTATCATATAGCTGATGGTGGTGTGAAGAAGGGTGGAGACCATGTTTCTTCTTTGAGTTCCAATGGAGTGAATGGTTATAATGAAGGGCTAGTCATGGGCTGTCATGATATATCATCTATAGATGGTGGTGTCAAGAAGGATGGAGACCATGTTTCTTCTTCTTCTTTGATGATCAATGGGATAAAGAGCTGTCATGAAGGGGTAATGAAGGGCTGCCATGATATGCCCTCTATTGTTGATGGTGGTATGAAGGATGGCAACCATGTTTCTTCTTTGAAATTCAATGGTATGAAGGGCTGTCATGATAAAGCTTCAGCTGGAGTTGTTAAAACTGAATTTGGTAATGGTGGTGCAATGAAAAATGTCTCTTTTGGTGTAAGTAGTAGGTCTCTTGAAATGGATGATAATTGTGATGGAGTAGGAGCTGTCTCCAAAGGAAGAATTGGTTGTCTTTCAACTATTTCGGGATTGGACAAGAAGAAAGGTGTGGTTGACATTGGTGACAAGGGTGAAGACTTGTTGAATGAGGTGTTGCATAGAGATAATAATGGACACAATTTTCAAATGGTGGTTGGAGACATGTGCAAGGGGCAAATAATTCAAAGGATGGATGATTCTCATGGGCGAATTTTTCAACATAAGGATGCTAATATTGACATTAATGGCCAAAATTGTCAAAGGAAGGTGGTTGTTGATGACCTTTCTCCACTAAATAAAAGTATTCAGCAAGGAATGGGGGTAATAGAGTCAAAATGTGGTGCTTTGGGTTCAATTTCGGGTATTGGTAATGTTGGGCACGAAATTGGAGCTAATGGGGCTGATTCTACAAAATTAGATGGGCCAAGGATTAATGTTATTGAATCACCTTCGAATTATGGTGGAGTTGGGCTTGCAAGAGATGATAATAGAAAGGAAAAGCTTGGTAACTTGCATTTTGGGTCTGATGTGGGTGTAATTGGGCCGAAATCGAGTGCTTTGGGCTCAATTTCGGGTCTTGGTAGCTTTGGACAAGGAGGGGCTGATCTTGGACCATTTTCAACACCTTCTTCCATGCATGATCAAGGGCTGAAACCATCTTTTTTTTTGGATAATGTAAGTATATTAACCAAAGAGACAAAACAAAAGCAAAGGGGCATACCCCAGCGAGAAGATCACAAGGTCAGACAAGGGACAGACCCCCTACCAACTGAAACTCAAAAAACAGCAAAGCAATAAAAGCTAAGCACAAACCCTGTCATAGGTACAACCAAAAGAATCCACCAGATCCCATAAAAGGCAAAACAAGCGAATTACAAAAAAATAGAATCAGATAAACCCCAAGACTGGTGGAGCCACCTATTAGTAGGAGAAGGCATCACACCAGATAAGGAATTAAGACGCATACAAACATCTCTGACAATGGAACGAACAACCATGGTAACAGGTTTAGGTAACTCGCCATGCATCCTAGCATTCCGCTCACGCCAAATAGCATAGACAGCAGCCGCAAGCATAATACGCACCACCCACCCACGAAGTTGCCGACCGCGGAAATGGCAACACCAAAGAATAGTATCCTCCCAGCTCCGAGCAGGCAGAGGTAATCTGCACTTCCTTAAAAGAGCAAACCAAACCTCGCAAGAATAAGAACAATCAAAAAAGAGATGAGGGACATCCTCACAACTCCCTCCACAAAACACACAACGAATAGCCGGAATCAAGCCATAAATAAGAAGCTTATCCTGAGTAGAAAGAGCACCCCTAATGGCCAACCAGAAGATGAAAGCATGTCTAGGAATTGATTTAGAATGCCAAACGGACCTAAACCAATCCACCGCTGGCTGCCGGGACCGAAGAGCCTCCCAAGCATTACGAATAGAGAAAGCCCCCCGAGAGTCCTCAACCCAACACAAAGTATCAGCTTGAGAGTTATCAGGCCTGAAGGAAGCAGGGATACCACTGATAATGTCCATCCAATTCCCGGTCAGGGAACGAGGCCAAGCCCAATCCCTTCCCTGAACAACATCCGCCACCCTAGCATGAAGACCAAGACCAGAATCATAAATAATCCGTCGCCCAAACACCTCCACCAAAGGACCCAATGGATGCCAATAATCAAACCAAAGAGAAATATCCTCCCCATTACCCACCCGAAACTGCATCAACCGCCGCACAAGACACCGAAGGCCTAGAATTTTCCTCCAACTCCACGAGCAATCCCCAGGGCACCTAACCTCCCACACATTCTTTCCCTTAAGCAGAGTAGATCTAACCCACGAGACCCAGACAGAAGACCTCAAATTGCTACAGACAGCCCACAAATGCTTACTTATGGCAGCTTTATTCCAACACTCAACGCTCTTAATACCGAGACCACCCTCTTCCTTTGATAAACACACCGAAGACCATGCAACCTTGGCCCCACCTTTACCTAAATCTGAACCCTTCCAAAGAAAACTACGCAAAGTAGTTTCAACCTTAATCACCACTGACTTAGGCAAGATAAAAATGGAGGACCAATACACCTGAATAGAGAACAATACAGATTGAATGAGCTGAAGCCTCCCTGCGAAAGAAAGAACCCTACTAGTCCAACTCTTAACTCTCGCTACAATCCTGTCGACAAGAACCCTACAATCCACTGCCGTAAGCTTAGTAGAAATCAGAGGAACCCCAAGATACCTGACAGGTAATACCCCTTCCTGAAAACCAAGAATCCCAAGTAACTCTTGCTTAGTCTCAGAAGACACACCAGCCACAAAAAGATTGCTCTTGTTAGGATTAGGAATAAACCCAGAAAGAGCTTGGAACTGACCAAGGACAACATTAACTGCAGCAACTGACTCCCTCTCTGCCCTACAGAAAACCATAAGATCATCCGCAAAGCATAAATGCGAAATACCAATCTTCCCACACCGCCAATGGTACGCAAACTGACTCTCCTGCTCCATAATACGCATCAACCCCGAGAAGACCTCCATAGCCAGCACAAATAAATAAGGGGACATAGGATCCCCCTGCCTCAAACCTCGGCTACTATTAAAGAAACCATTCAACTCGCCATTGATAGAAATAGAGAAACGGGGAGTAGAAATGCACTCAGAAATCCAAGCTATCATCTGCTCCGGGAAGCCTAAAATCTGTAAAATAGCCACTAAGAAATCCCACCGCACAGAATCATAGGCTTTCATTAAATCTACCTTCAGCGCACACCTAGGATGACCCCCATCACGATGATAGTTCCTTAACAATTCCTGCGACAGTAATATATTATCACTAATCCTCCTACCAGCAACGAAGGCCGACTGAAAAGGACTAACAACATCAGGCAGTACCATCTGAACACGATTCGCAATAATTTTGGCAATGCATTTGTAGATAGTGTTACAACACGAAATAGGCCTAAAATCCCCAACCGTAGAAGGATTAGGAACCTTAGGAATAAGAGCAACCACAGTAGCATTCACTTGCTTGAGCAATCTCCCGGAGCTAAAAAACGAACGAATAGCACGAAGAAAATCATCACCAACAACAGACCAAGCTTTCTTGAAGAAAGTAGCATTATACCCATCCGGACCAGAAGTTTTATTATCTTTTTAAGAGAACAAAACTGCCTTAATTTCAACATCACTAACCTCTCTACCCAAGGTAGCACACTGATCACCAGAAATACGTTTCGGGAGAGCCCGCCTCACTAAATCAAGGTCAATCCTAGGGCATCCAGCAGGCTGTCTCAGAAGTGTCTGAAAGAAGTTCACCACCATTGATTTAACTTCACTAGGCTCCTCCACAAGATTACCATGCTCATCGGTAAGAGATAATACCTTACTCCTACTACATCTTTGTCTCATCGATCGAAAAAAGAACTTAGAATTCCTATCTCCCAAATTAATCCACTGAACCCGGGACTTTTGTCTCAAAAAACTCTCCTCATCTCTACTCAAGTCACTATAAAGCTTCACCAACCGAGACTCCTCCTCATGTAAAGAAGCGTTCGTAGGCTGCCTCTGAATATCCCATTGCACAGACTCTAAATCATGTTTAGCTTGCTGCACCCTAGAAGACAAGTCAGAATAACACTCCCTATTAAGTTTCTTAAGCTCTACTTTCAATCTTTTTAGCTTCTTACATAGCTGAAACATAGGAGACCCATCCACCCTGTCCGCCCAAACCCGATCCACCAAGGATAAAAATTCTGGATGATCCGCCCAGAAATCAAAAAACTTAAAAGGCACCCGTCGCCGAGGGAGATCCACAATCTTAACAATCATAGGAGAGTGATCAGAAACACTAGAAGGAAGAAAATGCGCCTCTGAACCTCGAAAGGAAATATCCCAATTCAAGTTGACCAAAGCTCTATCTAACTTTCGAAGAATAGGATCAATCGTACGATGATTAGACCAAGTATAGAAGCACCCATTAAATCGCAGATCATCCAACCCAGACTAAGCTAAACAATTAGAAAAGTCATCTTTCCAATGAGGCCAAGAATTGGAGCCTCCAACACTCTCAACCGAAGACTTAATAGCATTAAAGTCACCCATCACAATCCAAGCACTATTCTCCCATTCCACTCCGCGCGCCACTAAATCAGCCCACAACGCCTCCCTACGAACATTACAATTATCACCGTACACAATCGAAATCATACACTTCCAAGTAGAATCAACAGAAGAAACGCTACAATGGATAACTTGTTCAGAAGATCCGACAACCAAAACAGTAACATCGAACGGATTCCAACAAACCCAAATCCTCCCTAAAGAGGAAAAATTATAATTGCACTCCACCTTCCAAGACCGGTCAATGGTCTTAAGAATAACATCTTTATTTTTCTCCAGAACTTTCGTTTCCACTAAACCACACAAAGACAATTTCTCATCTTTAATCAAATTGCGAACCTCTCTTTGCTTCAAAGGGTCATTAAGACCCCTAATATTCCAGCACCCAAAAATCATAATAAATATACAAAGATAAGAAGAAACCCCCACAAATCTATCTCCACTTACCCCCCTTAGGGGAGGAGTGCTTCTTATTCTTCTTACCCTTACTACTGGAACCTTTCTTCTTCTTTTTCTTTTCCAGAGAATTCTTAACTTTTGAAGCCAAAGCATTACGATGAGGGTTAGAATCACTACCATCCTCACCATGACCAGCCTCATCATTACCACAAATAGCACCCCCATCATCACAAAGAGCATCCCTGTCATCAACATAACCATTAGCCCCATCCTTACAAAGCGCAGCCCCTGCATCACAAACAGTGTCCAAAATTGCTAAAGGAGTACCCTCTTCCATTACTTCCAAATTCAGAGTATGGTCATTGCCCTCCATTGGTACTAAATTAAGATGATTATCAACATTTTCCACAAGCGGAACACTAGCACTATTCCCAATAGTAGATAATTCTCCACCCTTGTTCTTTTTTTCTCCACCCTCGTTTCCACAAGCTGAAACCATCTTATGCTAAGGCTGTCCAGAATTCTTCTCCTATTGCTTATGAGGTACGATCTTCTACCTTTGAAACCTTACAATATTTTAAACCTACTGAAGAAAATGGAAGAATTAAAGTTAGCCCTCCGGTTGAGGTAGCTATTGAGGGAAGTGAAGAATGGAGAACTTCCTTGATAGGGTACTTTGTGGATAAGCGAATTCCATTCCCCGTAGTGAATTCAATAGTTCATAAAATTTGGGGTAGGTTTGGCCTTAAAGAAGTCTTATCTTCGGAACAAGGGTTCTTTATTTTCAAGTTTGATAGTCTTGACCATGCTTGTGAAGTTCTTGAAAAAGGTCCATGGCATATAGTGAATAAATTGCTTGTTCTTAAAAGGTGGCAGCCTAGTTTATCCTTGTCTAAAGATGAGTTACGCAATATTCCTGTATGGGTTAAACTTTATAATCTACCTTTTGAATATTGCACTTCTAAGGGCCTGAGTTTTGTAGTGAGTGCTTTGGGCATTCCATTACATGCCGATTACATTACATTAGCTAGGAAACGTCTTAGCTTTGCTCGTGTGTGTGTTGAGGTTGATGCTTCGAAGGATGTCATTAATGAGTTTGATATTCAATGTGCTAATGGGGAGTGGAAAACTATTTATGCTGTTTATGAGTGGCTTCCTTCTAGGTGTAATATTTGTAAGGTGTTTGGGCATGCGTCGGGTATATGTAAACCAAGTGTTCAAGATTTGGGTGACAATGTGAATCTGGTTACAGGAAATAGAGGGGTTGATGTTCATGATATGAAGAAGAGGCAAGAAGACTCGTTGGGGCCTAAACGACCGGTTTGGGTTGAGGTTAAAAAAAAGAACAAGGGTGGAGAATTATCTACTATGGGGAACAGTGCTAGTGTTCCGCTTGTGGAAAATATTGATAATCATCTTAATTTAGTGCCAATGGAGGCCAATGACCATACTCTGAATTTGGAAGTAACGGAATAGGGTACTCCTTTAGCAATTCTGGACACTGTTTGTGATGTAGAGGTTGTTCTTTGTAAGGATGGGGCTAATGGTTATGTTGATGACAGGGATGCTCTTTGTGATGATGGAGATGCTCTTTGTGATAAGGATGAGGCTGGTCATGGTGAGGATGGTAGTGATTCTAGTCCTCCTCGTAATGCTTTGGCTTCAAAAGTTAAGGATTCTTTGGAAAAGAAAAAGAAGAAGAAAGGTTCTAGTAGTAAGGGTAAGAAGAATAAGAAGCACTCCTCCCCTAGGGGGGTAAGTGGAGATAGATTTGTGGGGGTTTCTTCTTATCTTTGTATATTTATTATGATTTTTGGGTGCTGGAATATTAGGGGTCTTAATGACCCTTTGAAGCAAAGAGAGGTTCGCAATTTGATTGAAGATGAGAAATTGTCTTTGTGTGGTTTAGTGGAAACGAAAGTTCTGGAGAAAAATAAAGATGTTATTCTTAAGACCATTGACCGGTCTTGGAAGGTGGAGTGCAATTATAATTTTTCCTCTTTGGGGAGGATTTGGGTTTGTTGGAATCCGTTCGATGTTACTGTTTTGGTTGTCGGATCTTCTGAACAAGTTATCCATTGTAGAGTTTCTTCTGTTGATTCTACTTGGGAGTGTATGATATCGATAGTGTACGGTGATAATTGTAATGTTCGTAGGGAGGCGTTGTGGGCTGATTTAGTGGCGCGCGGAGTGGAATGGGAGAATAGTGCTTGGATTGTGATGGGTGACTTTAATGCTATTAAGTCTTCGGTTGAGAGTGTTGGAGGATCCAATTCTTGGCCACATTGGAAAGACGACTTTTCTAATTGTTTAGCTGAGTCTGGGTTGGATGATCTGCGATTTAATGGGTGCTTCTATACATGGTCTAATCATCGTACGGTTGATCCTATTCTTCGAAAGTTAGATCGAGCTTTGGTCAATTTGAAGTGGGATATTTCATTTCGAGGTTCTGAGGCGCATTTTCTTCTTTCCCGTGTTTCTGATCACTCTCCTATGATTGTTAAGATTGTGGATCTCCCTCGGCGACGGGTGCCTTTTAAGTTTTTTGATTTCTGGGCGGATCATCCAGAATTTTTATCCTTGGTGGATCGAGTTTGGGCGGACAGGGTGGATGGGTCTCCTATGTTTCAGCTATGTAAGAAGCTAAAAAGATTGAAAGTGGAGCTTAAGAAACTTAATAGGGAGTGTTATTCTGACTTGTCTTCTAGGGTGCAGCAAGCTAAGCATGATTTAGAGTCTGTGCAATGGGATATTCAGAGGCAGCCTACGAACATTTCTTTACATGGGGAGGAGTCTCGGTTGGTGAAGCTTTATGGTGATTTGAGTAGAGATGAAGAGAGTTTTTTGAGACAAAAGTCCCGGGTTCAGTGGATTAATTTGGGAGATAGCAATTCTAAGTTCTTTTTTCGATCGATGAGACAAAGATGTAGTAGGAGTAAGGTATTATCTCTTACCGATGAGCATGGTAATCGTGTGGAGGAGCCTAGTGAAGTTAAATCAATGGTGGTGAACTTCTTTGAGACACTTCTGAGACAGCCTGCTGGATGCCCTAGGATTGACCATGATTTAGTGAGGCGAGCTCTCCCGAAGCGTATTTCTGGTGATCAGTGTGCTACCTTGGGTAGAGAGGTTAGTGATGTTGAAATTAAGGCAGTTTTGTTCTCTTTAAAAGATAATAAAGCTCCTGGTCCGGATGGGTATAATGCTACTTTCTTCAAGAAAGCTTGGTCTGTTGTTGGTGATGATTTTCTTCGTGCTATTCGTTCATTTTTTAGCTCCGGGAGATTGCTCAAGCAAGTGAATGCTACTGTGGTTGCTCTTATTCCTAAGGTTCCTAATCCTTCTAAGGTTGGGGATTTTAGGCCTATTTCGTAGTTGTAACACTATCTACAAATGCATTGCCAAAATTATTGCGAATCGTGTTCAGATGGTGCTGCCTGATGTTGTTAGTCCTTTTCAGTCGGCCTTCGTTGCTGGTAGGAGGATTAGTGATAATATATTACTGTCGCAGGAATTGTTAAGGAACTATCATCGTGATGGGGGTCATCTTAGGTGTGCGCTGAAGGTAGATTTAATGAAAGCTTATGATTCTGTGCGGTGGGATTTCTTAGTGGCTATTTTACAGATTTTAGGCTTCCCAGAGCAGATGATAACTTGGATTTCTGAGTGCATTTCCACTCCCCGTTTCTCGATTTCTATCAATGGCGAGTTGAATGGTTTCTTTGCTAGTGGCCGAGGTTTGAGGCAGGGGGATCCTATGTCCCCTTATTTATTTGTGCTGGCTATGGAGGTCTTCTCGGGGTTGATGCATATTATGGAGCAGGAGGGTCAGTTTGCATACCATTGGCGGTGTGGGAAGATTGGTATTTCGCATTTATGCTTTGCGGATGATCTTATGGTTTTCTGTAGGGCAGAGAGGGAGTCAGTTGCTGCAGTTAATGTTGTCCTTGGTCAGTTCCAAGTTCTTTCTGGGTTGATTCCTAATCCTAGCAAGAGCAATCTTTTTGTGGCTGGTGTGTCTTCTAAGACTAAGCAAGAGTTACTTGGGATTATTGGTTTTCAGGAAGGGGTATTACCTGTCAGATATCTTGGGGTTCCTCTGATTTCTACTAAGCTTACGGCAGTGGATTGTAGGGTTCTTGTCGACAGGATTGTAGCGAGAGTTAAGAGTTGGACAAGTAGCGTTCTTTCTTTTGCAGGGAGGCTTCAGCTCATTCAATCTGTATTGTTCTCTATTCAGGTGTATTGGTCCTCCATTTTTATCTTGCCTAAGTCAGTGGTGATGAAGGTTGAAACTACTTTGCGTAGTTTTCTTTGGAAGGGTTCAGATTTAGGTAAAGGTGGGGCAAAGGTTGCTTGGTCTTCGGTGTGTTTACCAAAGGAAGAGGGTGGTCTCGGTATTAAGAGCGTTGAGTGTTGGAATAAAGCTGCCATAAGTAAGCATTTGTGGGCTGTCTGTAGCAATTTGGTTCCTAAGAAGGACGGCTCATGGAGAATGTGTGTTGATTGCCGAGCTGTTAACAATATAACGGTAAAGTATCGACATCCTATTCCTCGCTTAGATGATATGCTAGATGAATTGCATGGTTCTTGTGTATTTTCTAAAGTTGATTTGAAAAGTGGATACCATCAGATTAGAATGAAAGAAGGTGATGAGTGGAAAACTGCGTTTAAAACAAAATATGGTTTGTATGAATGGTTAGTTATGCCTTTTGGGTTAACTAATGCTCCTAGTACTTTCATGAGATTAATGAACCATGTTTTGCGAGCTTTCATTTGACAATTCGTAGTTGTTTATTTTGATGATATTCTCATATATAGCAAAAACTTGGATGAACATGTAGTGCATTTAAAATCTGTCTTAGATGTACTCAGGAAAGAAAAGTTGTTTGCTAATCTGAAAAAGTGTACCTTTTGCACCAATAAACTTGTGTTTCTAGGATTTGTTGTTAGTGCACAGGGTATACAAGTTGATGAGGAGAAGGTATGTGCAATTCAAGAGTGGCCGAGTCCCACAACTATAGGTAATGTAAGAAGTTTTCATGGACTTGCTAGTTTCTACCGACGGTTTGTGAAAGATTTTAGCTCATTGGCCGCACCGCTTACCGAAGTAATAAAAAAGAACGTTGGATTCAAGTGGGGAGAAGAACAAGAGAAGGCGTTTCAATTGATTAAGCAAAAGCTGACCAACGCCCCTTTATTGTCTTTACCTAACTTTAATAAAACGTTTGAAATTGAATGTGATGCTTCAGGTATTGGTATAGGTGCAGTATTAATGCAGGAGGGACGACCAATTGCTTACTTCAGTGAGAAACTAAGTGGGGTAGCCTTAAACTACCCGACTTATGATAAAGAGCTGTATGCATTGGTTCGGGCTTTACAGACATGGCAACATTACTTGTGGCCTAAAGAATTCGTGATTCACACCGATCATGAGTCCTTAAAACACCTTAAAGGCCAACACAAGTTGAATAAGAGGCATGCACGATGGGTCGAATTCATTGAGACTTTTCCGTACGTTATTCGATATAAACAAGGTAAGGAGAACATCGTTGCTGATGCACTTTCTCGAAGGTACACTCTTCTATCTACTCTTGATGCTAAGATTCTTGGTTTTGAGCATATTAAAGATTTATATCCTTTAGATTGTGATTTTTGTGAAAATTATGTATCTTGTGAAAAGAGTGCCAGTGGTAAGTATTTTAGACATGAGGGTTTCTTGTTTCGAGACAATAAATTGTGTATACCAAATTGTTCCTTGCGAGATTTGCTGGTGAGAGAATCACATGGGGGAGGGCTAATGGGACACTTTGGGGTAGCTAAAACCTTAGCCGTTCTGCAAGAACACTTCTATTGGCCACACATGAAACGAGATGTTGAGAGACTTTGTGGTAGATGTGTCACATGTAGGCAAGCGAAATCCCGAGTACAACCCCATGGCTTATATACACCACTTCCAATTCCTAGTGAACCTTGGATTGATATTTCAATGGATTTTGTATTAGGTTTGCCTAGGTCAAAAAGGGGAAGAGATCCCGTGTTTGTTGTCGTGGATAGATTTTCTAAAATGGCACATTTTATTCCATGTCACAAGACTGATGATGCTTCACATGTTGCAGATTTGTTCTTTAAAGAAATTGTTCGCTTACATGGCGTGCCTAGAACAATTGTTTCTGATAGGGATGCTAAGTTCTTAAGTTATTTCTGGAAGACCTTATGGGCTAAGTTAGGAACTAAGTTGTTGTTTTCAACTACTTGTCATCCTCAAACTGATGGTCAAACAGAAGTAGTAAATAGGACCTTATCTACCTTGTTGCGTGCAATTATCAAAAAGAACATTAAAACATGGGAAGAATGCTTACTGCATGTTGAGTTTGCTTATAATCGTTCTGTTCATTCTGCTACTAAATTTTCACCATTTGAGATTGTTTATGGTTTTAATCCTTTAACTCCTTTGGATTTATCACCATTACCAATGTCTGAGCATGTGAATTTAGATGGGAAAAGAAAAGCTGAACTTGTAAAGCAGATTCATGAGAAAGCAAAGGTCAACATTGAACGGCGAACGGAGCAATATGAAAAACAAGCCAATAAGGGCCGACGACAGATGGTTTTCGAACCTGGAGAATGGGTTTGGGTGCATATGCGCAAGGAGCGCTTTCCGACCCAGAGGAAATCCAAGCTACTACCTAGAGGGGATGGTCCTTTTCAAGTCCTAGAACGCATCAATGGTAATGCGTATAAGCTAGACTTGCCCGGTGAGTATAATGTAAGTGCTACATTCAATGTTTCTGATTTAAGTCCTTTTGATTAAGGTGATGACCCTGATTTGAGGACAAATCCTTTTCAAGAGGAGGGGAATGATGAAGACTTATCTAGCACAAGGGCATGGAATGCGGATCCAATCCAAGTTCCCGTTGGGCCGGTTACAAGAGCACGTGCTAAGAAATTCAAAAATGCATTGAGTGGGCTAATTCAAGGGATTTGGGTTCAGGCATATTCATGGAGGCCCATGGAAGGAATGGACTTGCAAAAGGAGGGCCCAACCTTAGTAAATGTAATTCAAGTTAAGGAAGATGCAACTTGCTAATTCGAAGGGATAACTTTGGAAATTCATAACGTGTGAACGGTTAGGTTGCTAGAGACTTGTGAGTAGGACTTTTCAAAGTTCATGATCTTATCTTCAATTTTCAATTTGCAATCAGATCCATTGGAGGTCACACGAGGAAGATATGGTCGGTTATTTCAAAGTATCCAGAAGCTGTCTTACTTTGACAATTGTTGTCTTACTTTGACAATTGTGTTATCTTCATTTGATAATTGTGTTGCACGTTTTTATTGAGTTCAAAGCTTCCTAGTCAACAAATCACACCTTCCTTTACTTGTTTTCGTTTCCCATGCTTGGAGGGTTGTTCCAAGACATTTCATTTTCTATTTAAACTCATTTGTAAGTCATTTAATAAAACCATTGATCATTAATACAAAAACTGAGTGAAATTTCGTTTCACCTACTTGTTCTTGATAGAACTACTGAACTTATCAAAGGAAGGCTTCCTTTGTGGCGTTCTTGAGTGTTTATACTTCCGGGTTCGTGGATTGAGTATTCATCGGGTCTAGAAGGTTGAAGAATCTGATTTTTGGGAGTTCTTGGGTGTAAAACAAATTGAGTGTGGGTTTGGGGGTTATATAACCTTACGGGTTCACATCAGTTTGAACACAATAGTGGAATCCACTCCTTCTTGATTGAAGTAGATGAGTAGTTCCCTTAAAGGGTTGATTCGGGGCTTAAACGATTATGAGCGCTCTCCTTCTTCCGTGAGGAAGACAGGATTTAATTGTTCATTAAAGAATCAATGGTACTTAAAGGAAAAGATATTTCTAGAGGGGTATAACGGACTTTATGACCCGTCTCTAGATATGAACTATTTGTGGAGGATCACACTATATGTAATTAGCTATATCAATGGACACTGAGACTTCAGATTGTATAAACACGTCTACAATTCTGAAAGTGTAGCCTCGGGTTTTTAGTGGAATAACTCTGAGGTTAATAATCGTGAAATATTAATTAAAGAGTTTTTAATATTACTAAGTATTATTGGAGCTCAAAACTGTGAGTCCATTAGGTCCCCTTATTAGCCCTTATGGTTGTTGGTAACGAGAGTCACGGTAGATTAATTGGAGGATCCAATTAATAGTATTATGAAAATAATAAGATTTAAATAAAAGAGAATAATTAAATAATGTGATTATTTAATTAATTAAATATTTAAGAAAATAATAGAAATTATTAATTCTATTTATTAATTATAAAGTCATGTGATTAAATAATGACTAGGACAAAAGAATTAAAATAATTAGATTATTTTAATAGTCCAAAATGTCACAAGGTCAAGTCTTTAGGGAGACAAAAAATAAATAGGATTTAGAATCCTATTTTGATTTAGTCAAACTAAAACCCTAAAGGATTACTATATAAGTGTTATATAATTAGGAAAAATAGACCTAACAAATAAGTGAGAAACATAAGATGATTCGACCACCAAAAAGAGAGAAGAAAAAAAAAGGGTTTTTTTTTTCTAACTCTCCCTTTTCTTGCAGGTGCTGCCAGCCATAGAGAGAAAAGATTCTCCGTTCGTTTTTCACGTGACCTCCATCTCTTGCCGTGACGTGCCCACACACACGTTGTCAGACCGCGGGTCATTGCTCGGAAGATCTGGTGGTAGATCGAGGAATCAGAAAAAAGAAAATCAAGAAAAAGGTATGTAGTTTCTAAAGTCTTTTTCTGCGTTTATACAGGAACTCGTTCCTGATTGAAAAAGGCTTTCAATATAAGAAAACATTTTGAAACCCAATTCCGCATTTTATATACAAAATATTTTTTAAAACTCCCTTCAGTGCCATCGTCCGATTCATGGCTGTGAGCATCATGTTCTACATCATGTTCTACATCACGTCCACCATTCATGATGAAGACTTATCTAGCACAAGGGCATAGAATGCAGATACAATCCAAGTTCCTGTTGGGCCGGTTACAAGAGCACGTGCTAAGAAATTCAAAAATGCATTGAGTGGGCTAATTCAAGGGATTTGGGTTCAGGCATATTCATGGAGGCCCATGGAAGGAATTGACTTGCAAAAGGAGGGCCCAACCTTAGTGAATGTAATTCAAGTTAAGGAAGATGCAACTTGCTAATTCGAAGGGATAACTTTGGAAATTCATAATGTGTGAACGGTTAGGTTTCTAGAGACTTGTGAGTAGGACTTTTCAAAGTTCATGATCTTATCTTCAATTTTCAATTTGGAATCAGATCCATTGGAGGTCACACGAGGAAGATATGGTCGGTTATTTCAAAGTATCCAGAAGCTGTCTTACTTTGACAATTGTTGTCATACTTTGACAATTGTGTTATCTTCATTTGATAATTGTGTTGCATGTTTTTATTGAGTTCAAAGCTTCCTAGTCAACAAATCACACCTTCCTTTACTTGTTTTCGTTTCCCATGCTTGGAGGGTTGTTTCAAGACATTTCATTTTCTATTTAAACTCATTTGTAAGTCATTTTATGGAACCATTGATCAATTAATACAAAAACTGAGTGAAATTTCGTTTCACCTACTTGTTCTTGATAGAACTACTGAACTTATCAAAGGAAGGCTTCCTTTGTGGCGTTCTTGAGTGTTTATACTTCCGGGTTCGTGGATTGAGTATTCATCGGGTCTAGAAGGTTGAAGAATCTGATTTTTGGGAGTTCTTGGGTGTAAAACAAATTGAGTGTGGGTTTGGGGGTTATATAACCTTATGGGTTCACATCAATTCACCTGCCCACAATTTTCATACATACGCATTCGCAAATGGAGTTGTTGAATTTGTTGCCTCATATCTTCTATGATAAGGTCTCGTTTATCTTCTTGGGGGTGTGTCTCTTCTTCAACAGTAGGCAAACGACCATGACCAGCCATTATAGCAACTCAAAACACAAGAACCAAGTGAAGAAGTGAGGAATCACGCCAACCAAACAAAGCTTATTTGGAACCTGGCTCTGATACCAAATCTGGTGCCGAACAGCCTTAGACAATATTTAAGGATGTCAAACACACTCACAAGTAATCTAAGTACTAGGGAAGTGCATGAACCAGCCTTACTCACACAAGAACAAATGAAGATAGATCAACTAATTTTCCAAGGGATACAAAAATCACCACCCTTAGTAAACTAGCAAACGGCTCACCACCAAGACCAATCTAAAGGGATATAGCAACACCACCCTCTTAATCAGCCAAGGATACAGAACCAATGATAAAACTCTCCACTTAAAGGAATTCACCCAAGAGATACAGAGTTAGGAGAATAAAAACTCAAAGAGTTCTAATTTTCATTAATATTCATCAATTGTTTTTAATCTGATTTACATGACACTTTAAATAGGAAAACATGACTTGGAACAACCCTCCAAGCATGGGAAACATAAGACATAAAAGCTTTCATCTGATAACAAGAAGAAATAAATGCAAAAGTTAACTTAGGATCTTGAAAACAAAGAAAAACTCTTCGTTTCCCGAAATGCGCCATCTTTTTTTGGATAATGTAAGTGTATTAACCAGTTGGATAAAAAGGAAACATAGGAGACCAGTTAGAGAGAGAAAATGCTCTGCCTTCTCTCTAGAATATTTTTGAGTGTTCTTCTTGATTTTTTTCTATTCTCTCTTTGTGATCATTATTGATTTCTTTTGATGATTACAAGCTCAATTTTCATTCTTCTTTAGATTTAAGTTTGCTGGTTCATTCCAATGGTGCTTTGTTTGTTGTGAGTTTGAGTTGTGTTTTTTTTCTTATTGTTGGTTTGTGACTGCTATCTTCTTCTTGGTGTGTTGGTTGGTGTCATGGTTGGTGATTCATTAGCTGCTGCTGGTGTGAAGAAGGGTGAATACCATGTTTCTTCTTTAATGTCCATTGGAATGAAGAAAGGTAGGGTTTTGGTAGATCAAACCCGAATTTCTACTGCTGGTGGTGTGAAGAAGGATGGAGACCATGTTTCTTCTCTGATCTCAAATGGAATATATGCCTCGGGACTGCTTGAAAACAAGAAGGATCACAGGTTTTGATCAGAATATGGAGATTCAACGTAAGGAGGCAAATTCGGGATCCAACTTGTCTTCAACAACTCATTCTATTTTGGGGCTGATAGATGGTGATATTAAGGATGTTTTCGGGTGTTGCGTGTCTACAAAACTTGTTCCTTCGAATTTGCCTCATGGTATTGGTGCTGTAGAAGGAAGAAGTCTGAATTTGGGTGAGAATTGCTCAAAGGATGATTGTTTAGCTACTGTTTCGGGATTGCAATCAAATAAAACAACACATGATAGGCATGGAGCTGTTGGTTGTGTAAATGGGATTGAATCCAAGCATGATGATGTTCTTCATGGGGTGTTGCATGATGAAGAAGATGAAAATCTGGTTTTGGGTGAAGGTAGAAATCTGGTTTTGGGTGAAAACCATGTGAAGGCTGGTTGTCTCTCAACAATTTCGGGATTGGACAAGAAGAAAGCTATGGTTGACATTGATGAAAAGAGTGAAGACTTGTTGAATGAGATCATGTGCATTGGGCAATTAATTCAAATGATGAATGATTCTCATGGACAAGTTTTTCAAAATAAGGTGGCTAGTATTGACCTTAATAGCCAAAATTGTCAAAGGAAGGTGGTTGGTGATGACTTTCCTTCACTAAATAATACTAGTCAGCAAGGCATGGGGGTAATAGAGTCAAACTTTGGTGCTTTGGGCTCAATTTCGGGTATTGGAGCTAATGGGACTGATTCCACAAAATTAGATGGGCCAAGGATTAATGTTATTGAATCACCTTCGAATTATGGTGGATTTGGGCTTGCAAGAGATGATCATAGAAAGGAAAAGCTTGGTAACTTGCATTTTGGGTCTGATGTGGGCATAATTGGACCGAAATCGAGTGCTAATGGGGAGTGGAAAACTATTTATGCTGTTTATGAGTGGCTTCCTTCTAGGTGTAATATTTGTAAGGTGTTTGGGCATGCGCCGGGTATATGTAAACAAAGCGTTCAAGATTTGGGTGATGTTCATGATATGAAGAAGAGGCACGAAGACTCGTTGGGGCTTAAACGACCGGT
Source organism: Xanthoceras sorbifolium (assembly GCA_003430845.1). Lineage (NCBI taxonomy): Eukaryota > Viridiplantae > Streptophyta > Magnoliopsida > Sapindales > Sapindaceae > Xanthoceras > Xanthoceras sorbifolium. The sequence goes on along the minus strand of CM010612.1, from coordinate 5,767,612 downwards.
TTGGGTTGAGGTTAAAAAAAGAACAAGGGTGGAGAATTATCTACTATGGGGAATAGTGCTAGTGTTCCGCTTGTGGAAAATGTTGATAATCATCTTAATTTAGTACCAATGGAGGGCAATGACCATACTCTGAATTTGGAAGTAATGGAAGAGGGTACTCCTTTAGCAATTTTGGACACTGTTTGTGATGCAGGGGCTGTTCTTTGTAAGGATGGGGATAATGGTTATGTTGATGACACGGATGCTCTTTGTGATGATGGGGGTGCTATTTGTGGTAATGATGAGGCTGGTCATGGTGAGGATGGTAGTGATTCTAGCCCTCCTCGTAATGCTTTGGCTTCAAAAGTTAAGGATTCTCTGGAAAAGAAAAAGAAGAAGAAAGGTTCCAGTAGTAAGGGTAAGAAGAATAAGAAGCACTCCTCCCCTAAGGGGGGTAAGTAGAGATAGATTTGTGGGGGTTTCTTCTTATCTTTGTATATTTATTATGATTTTTGGGTGCTGGAATATTAGGGGTCTTAATGACCCTTTGAAGCAAATAGAGGTTCGCAATTTGATTAAAGATGAGAAATTGTCTTTGTGTGGTTTAGTGGAAACGAAAGTTCTGGAGAAAAATAAAGATGTTATTCTTAAGACCATTGACCGGTCTTGGAAGGTGGAGTGCAATTATAATTTTTCCTCTTTGGGGAGGATTTGGGTTTGTTGGAATCCGTTCAATGTTACTGTTTTGGTTTTCGGATCTTCTGAACAAGTTATCCATTGTAGAGTTTCTTCTGTTGATTCCACTTGGGAGTGTATGATTTCGATTGTGTACGGTGATAATTGTAATGTTCGTAGGGAGGCGTTGTGGGCTGATTTAGTGGCGCGCGGAGTGGAATGGGAGAATAATGCTTGGATTGTGATGGGTGACTTTAATGCTATTAAGTCTTCGGTTGAGAGTGTTGGAGGCTCCAATTCTTGGCCTTTTTTTTTTTTGGATAATGTAAGTATATTAACCAAAGAGACAAAAGAAAACCAAAGGGGCATACCCCAGCGAGAAGATCACAAGGTCAGACAAGGGACAGGCCCCCTACCAACCGAAACTCAAAAAACAGCAAAGCAATAAAAGCTAAGCACAAACCCTATCATAGGGTACAGCCAAAAGAACCCACCAAACCCCACAAAAGGCAAAACAAGCGAATTAATAAAAAATAGAATCAGATAAACCCCAAGACTGGTGGCGCCACCTATTAGTAGGAGAAGGCATCACACCAGATAAGGAATTAAGACGCATACAAACATCTCTGACAATGGAACGAACAACCATGGTAACAGGTTTAGGTAACTCGCCATGCATCCTAGCATTCCGCTCACGCCAAATAGCATAGACAGCAGCCGCAAGCATAATACGCACCACCCACCCACGAAGTTGCCGACCGCGGAAATGGTAAGACCAAAGAATAGTATCCTCCCAACTCCGAGCACGCAGAGGTAATCTGCACCTCCTTAAAAGAGCAAACCAAACCTCGCAAGAATAAGAACACTCAAAAAAGAGATGAGGGACATCCTCACAACTCCCTCCACAAAACACACAATGAATAGCCGGAATCAAGCCATAAACAAGAAGCTTATCCTGAGTAGAAAGAGCACCCCTAATGGCCAACCAGAAGATGAAAGCATGTCTAGGAATTGATTTAGAATGCCAAACAGACCTAAACCATCCACCGCTGGCTGCCGGGACCGAAGAACCTCCCAAGCATTACGAATAGAGAAAGCCCCCCGAGAGTCCCCAACCCAACACAAAGTATCAGCTTGAGAGTTATTAGGCCTGAAGGAAGCAGGGATACCACTGATAATGTCCATCCAATTCCCGGTCAGGGAACGAGGCCAAGCCCAATCCCTCCCCTGAATAACATCCGCCACCCTAGCATGAAGACCAAAACCAGAATCATAAATAATCCGTCGCCCAAACACCTCCACCAAAGGACCCAACGGATGCCAATAATCAAACCAAAGAGAAATATCCTCCCCATTACCCACCCGAAACTGCATCAACCGCCGCACAAGACACCGAAGGCTTAGAATTTTCCTTAAGCAGAGTAGATCTAACCCACGAGACCCAGACAGAAGACCTCAAATTGCTACAGACAGCCCACAAATGCTTACTTATGGCAGCTTTATTCCAACACTCAACGCTCTTAATACCGAGACCACCCTCTTCCTTTGGTAAACACACCGAAGACCATGCAACCTTTGCCCCACCTTTACCTAAATCTGAACCCTTCCAAAGAAAACTACGCAAAGTAGTTTCAACCTTAATCACAACTGACTTAGGCAAGATAAAAATAGAGGACCAATACACCTGAATAGAGAACAATACAGATTGAATGAGCTGAAGCCTCCCTGCAAAAGAAAGAACCCTACTAGTCCAACTCTTAACTCTCGCTACAATCCTGTCAACAAGAACCCTACAATCCACTGCCGTAAGCTTAGTAGAAATCAGAGGAACCCCAAGATATCTGACAGGTAATACCCCTTCCTGAAAACCAAGAATCCCAAGTAACTCTTGCTTAGTCTCAGAAGACACACTAGCCACAAAAAGATTGCTCTTGCTAGGATTAGGAATCAACCCAGAAAGAGCTTGGAACTGACCAAGGACAACATTAACTGCAGCAACTGACTCCCTCTCTGCCCTACAGAAAACCATAAGATCATCCGCAAAGCATAAATGCGAAATACCAATCTTCCCACACCGCCAATGGTATGCAAACTGACCCTCCTGCTCCATAATATGCATCAACCCCGAGAAGACCTCCATAGCCAGCACAAATAAATAAGGGGACATAGGATCCCCCTGCCTCAAACCTCGGCCACTAGCAAAGAAACCATTCAACTCGCCATTGATAGAAATCGAGAAACGGGGAGTGGAAATGCACTCAGAAATCCAAGTTATCATCTGCTCTGGGAAGCCTAAAATCTGTAAAATAGCCACTAAGAAATCCCACCGCACAGAATCATAAGCTTTCATTAAATCTACCTTCAGCGCACACCTAGGATGACCCCCATCACGATGATAGTTCCTTAACAATTCCTGCGACAGTAATATATTATCACTAATCCTCCTACCAGCAACGAAGGCCGACTGAAAAGGACTAACAACATCAGGCAGCACCATCTGAACACGATTCGCAATAATTTTGGCAATGCATTTGTAGATAGTGTTACAACACGAAATAGGCCTAAAATCCCCAACCTTAGAAGGATTAGGAACCTTTGGAATAAGAGCAACCACAGTAGCATTCACTTGCTTGAGCAATCTCCTAGAGCTAAAAAACGAACGAATAGCACGAAGAAAATCATCACCAACAACAGACCAAGCTTTCTTGAAGAAAGTAGCATTATACCCATCCGGACCAGGAGCTTTATTATCTTTTAAAGAGAACAAAACTGCCTTAATTTCAACATCACTAACCTCTCTACCCAAGGTAGCACACTGATCACCAGAAATACGCTTCGGGAGAGCCCGCCTCACTAAATCAAGGTCAATCCTAGGGCATCCAGCAGGCTGTCTCAGAAGTGTCTCAAAGAAGTTCACCACCAATGATTTAACTTCACTAGGCTCCTCCACACGACTACCATGCTCATCGGTAAGAGATAATACCTTACTCCTACTATATCTTTGTCTCATCGATCGAAAAAAGAACTTAGAATTTCTATCTCCCAAATTAATCCACTGAACCCGGGACTTTTGTCTCAAAAAACTCTCTTCATCTCTACTCAAATCACCATAAAGCTTCACCAACCGAGACTCCTCCCCATGTAAAGAAATGTTCGTAGGCTGCCTCTGAATATCCCATTGCACAGACTCTAAATCATGCTTAGCTTGCTGCACCCTAGAAGACAAGTCAGAATAACACTCCCTATTAAGTTTCTTAAGCTCCACTTTCAATCTTTTTAGCTTCTTACATAGCTGAAACATAGGAGACCCATCTACCCTGTCCGCCCAAACTCGATCCACCAAGGATAAAAATTCTGGATGATCCGCCCAGAAATCAAAAAACTTAAAAGGCACCCGTCGCCGAGGGAGATCCACAATCTTAACAATCATAGGAGAGTGATCAGAAACACTGGAAGGAAGAAAATGCGCCTCAGAACCTCGAAATGAAATATCCCACTTCAAATTGACCAAAGCTCGATCTAACTTTCGAAGAATAGGATCAACCGTACGATGATTTGACCATGTATAGAAGCACCCATTAAATCGCAGATCATCCAACCCAGACTCAGCTAAACAATTAGAAAAGTCGTCTTTCCAATGTGGCCAAGAATTGGATCCTCCAACACTCTCAACCGAAGACTTAATAGCATTAAAGTCACCCATCACAATCCAAGCACTATTCTCCCATTCCACTCCGCGCGCCACTAAATCAGCCCACAACGCCTCCCTACGAACATTACAATTATCACCGTACACTATCGATATCATACATTCCCAAGTAGAATCAACAGAAGAAACTATACAATGGATAACTTGTTCAGAAGATCCGACAACCAAAACAGTAACATCGAACGGATTCCAACAAACCCAAATCCTCCCCAAAGAGGAAAAATTATAATTGCACTCCACCTTCCAAGACCGGTCAATGGTCTTAAGAATAACATCTTTATTTTTCTCCAGAACTTTCGTTTCGACTAAACCACACAAAGACAATTTCTCATCTTTAATCAAATTGCGAACCTCTCTTTGCTTCAAAGGGTCATTAAGACCCCTAATATTCCAGCATCCAAAAATCATAATAAATATACAAAGATAAGAAGAATCCCCCACAAATCTATATCCACTTACCCCAGTAGTGGGAGGAGTGCTTCTTGATTCTTCTTACCCTTACTACTAGAACCTTTTCTTCTTCTTTTCTTTTCCAGGAATCCTTAACTTTGAAGAAAGCCTCGAGGAGGGGACTAGAATCACTACCATCTCACCATGACCCGCTAATCCTTATTCACAAAGGCATCTCCATCATCACAAGAGAATCCATTCATCAACATACCAATTAGCCCCATCCTTACAAAGAACAGCCTCTGATCACAAACAGTGTACAGAATTGCTAACGAGTACCTTCTTTCGTACTTCCATTCAAGAGTATGGTCATTGCACTCTTTTTTCATGGCATTAAATTAAGATGATTCATCAATATTTCCACAGGCGGAACAATAGCAATGTTCCCCATAGTAGATAATTATCCACCTTGTTCATTTTTAACCTCAAACCCAACGGTGTTATGGCCAAAAGAGTCTTATTGCCTCTTCTTCATATCATGAACATCAACCCCTCTATTTCCTATAACCAGATTCACATTGTCACCCAAATCTTGAACACTTGGTTTACATATACCCGACGCATGCCCAAACACCTTACAAATATTACACCTAGAAGGAAGCCACTCATAAACAGCATAAATAGTTTTCCACTCCCCATTAGCACATTGAATATCAAACTCATTAATGACATCCTTCGAAGCATCAACCTCAACACACACACGAGCAAAGCTAAGACGTTTCCTAGCTAATGTAATGTGATCGGCATGTAATGGGATGCCCAAAGCACTAACTACAAAACTCAGGCCCTTAGAAGTCCAATATTCAAAAGGTAGATTATAAAGTTTAACCCATACAGGAATATTGCGTAACTCATCTTTAGATAAGGATAAACTAGGCTGCCACCTTTTAAGAACAAGCAATTTATTCACTATATGCCATGGACCTTTTTCAAGAACTTCACAAGCATGGTCAAGACTATCAAACTTGAAAATAAAGAACCCTTGTTCCGAAGATAAGACTTCTTTAAGGCCAAACCTACCCCAAATTTTATGAACTATGAATTCACTACGGGGAATGGAATTCGCTTATCCACAAAGTACCCTATCAAGGAAGTTCTCCATTCTTCACTTCCCTCAATAGCTACCTCAACCGGAGGGCTAACTTTAATTCTTCCATTTTCTTCAGTAGGTTTAAAATATTGTAAGGATTCAAAGGTAGAAGATCGTACCTCACAAGCAATAGGAGAAGAATTCTGGACAGCCTTAGCATAAGATGGTTTCAGCCCTTGATCATGCTGGAAGAAGGTGTTGAAAATGGTCCAAGATCAGCCCCTCCTTGTCCAAAGCTACCAAGACCCGAAATTGAGCCCAAAGCACTCGATTCTCGGCCCAATTACACCCACATCAGACCCAAAGTTGCAAAGTTACCAAGCTTTTCCTTTCTATTATCATTCTCTTGCAAGTCCCAAAATCCACCATAATTCGAAGGTGATTCAATAACATTAATCCTTGGCCCATCTAATTTTGTAGAATCAGCCCCATTAGCTCCAATTTCGTGCCTACCATTACCAATACCCGAAATTGAACCCAAAGCACCACATTTTGACTCTATTACCCCCATTCCTTGCTGAATACTTTTATTTAGTGAAGGAAGGTCAACAACAACCACCTTTCTTTGACAATTTTGGCCATTAATGTCAACATTAGCATCCTTATGTTGAAAAATCCGCCCATGAGAATCATCCATCCTTTGAATTATTTGCCCATTGCACATGTCTCCAACCACCATTTGAAAATTTTGTCCATTATTATCTCTATGCAACACCTCATTCAACAAGTCTTCACCCTTTTCATCAATGTCAACCACACCTTTCTTCTTGTCCAATCCCGAAATAGTTGAAAGACAACCAACCTTAACACAATTTTCACCCAAAACCAGATTTGCATCTTCCTCAACATGCAACCCCCCATGAAGAACATCACCATGCTTGCCTTCAATCCCATTAGCACAACCAACAGCTCCATTTGCAAGCTTTCCATCACTCAAATTCGCCAACCCACCATGTCTTGCACTATCAACCAGATTTATATCAAACACAACTTGATCTTGCACATCCAACTTGCTACAATTTGAAAGAGACACACCAGCTCTTTCTCTACCTTTGGAAACATGTTCTCCATCCTTCTTTACACCATCAACAAGAGATGATCTACCATGACAGCATCACTAGCCCTTTATGACAACCGTTTATTTCATTAGACATTAAAAGAAGAAACAATGTCTCCACTCTTCATTCCACCCTTCTTTACATCACCAGCAGCTAATGAACCACCAACCATGGCTCCAACCAATATAACAAGAAGAAGATGATGATCACAACCCAACAATAAAGACAAAACGCAGCTCAAAATCACAAGCAAAATCAGTCACAAGATTGGCCAAAGTAGAATCATCCACCATGGCAAACAAGCAAACCAGAACTGCCCAGAAAATAAGGGAAAACGGACCAGCAAAATAACACTAAAAGAGAGGGAGATGAGCTCGTGATCATCAAGAGGAAGATGAAGATCATAAACCCAACCAAAAGGAAAAACGCAGCTCAAGAACACAAGTAATAACACTCATAAGATTGGTAAAGAAAAAAACAAAAACGGACCAGCAAACCTAAAACTAAAGGAAAACGAAATTTGAGCTTGTAGTACATCTACATCTTGGAAACCTGAAAGGGTAGAACTTGGAGGACTAGCAGGTTTTGAGGCTCTAGAAGAAGCGGGAACCTCTACTTTGTATGCTGGCCTACGATGCCAGATGCTTTTGTGATTCCTTCAAAAATTCAAAGGTTAAGATAAAGTGTATGTTCAAAAGTTCTAATTTATAAAAAAAAAAAAAAAAAAGTTATTAGCTCAAAAATAAATATTAAGGGCCCAACCGGGTTCGAACCGGTGACCTCTTGATCTGCAGTCAAATGCTCTACCACTGAGCTATGGACCCTTGCATTCATATATAATATCTATGCACGTATATCAATAATATAATATATAATTCTTGGCCTAATTGGAAAGATGACTTTTCTAATTGTTTAGCTGAGTCTGGGTTGGATGATCTGCGATTTAATGGGTGCTTCTATACTTGGTCTAATCATCGTACGGTTGATCCTATTCTTCGAAAGTTAGATCGAGCTTTGGTCAACTTGAATTGGGATATTTCCTTTCGAGGTTCAGAGGCGCATTTTCTTCCTTCTAGTGTTTCTGATCACTCTCCTATGATTGTTAAGATTGTGGATCTCCCTCGGCGACGAGTTCCTTTTAAGTTTTTTGATTTCTGGGCGGATCATCAAGAATTTTTATCCTTGGTGGATCGGGTTTAGGCGGACAGGGTGGATGGGTCTCCTATGTTTCAGCTATGTAAGAAGCTAAAAAGATTGAAAGTAGAGCTTAAGAAACTTAATAGGGAGTGTTATTCTGACTTGTCTTCTAGGGTGCAGCAAGCTAAACATGATTTAGAGTCTGTGCAATGGGATATTCAGAGGCAGCCTACGAACGCTTCTTTACATGAGGAGGAGTCTCGGTTGGTGAAGCTTTATGGTGACTTGAGTAGAGATGAGGAGAGTTTTTTGAGACAAAAGTCCCGGGTTCAGTGGATTAATTTGGGAGATAGGAATTCTAAGTTCTTTTTTCGATCGATGAGACAAAGATGTAGTAGGAGTAAGGTATTATCTCTTACCGATGAGCATGGTAATCGTGTGGAGGAGCCTAGTGAAGTTAAATCAACGGTGGTGAACTTCTTTGAGACACTTCTGAGACAGCCTGCTGGATGCCCTAGGATTGACCTTGATTTAGTGAGGCGGGCTCTCCCGAAGTGTATTTCTGGTGATCAGTGTGCTACCTTGGGTAGAGAGGTTAGTGATGTTGAAATTAAGGCAGTTTTGTTCTCTTTAAAAGATAATAAAGCTCCTGGTCCGGATGGGTATAATGCTACTTTCTTCAAGAAAGCTTGGTCTGTTGTTGGTGATGATTTTCTTCGTGCTATTTGTTCGTTTTTTAGCTCCGGGAGATTGCTTAAGCAAGTGAATGCTACTGTGGTTGCTCTTATTCCTAAGGTTCCTAATCCTTCTACGGTTGGGGATTTTAGGCCTATTTCGTGTTGTAACACTATCTACAAATGCATTGCCAAAATTATTGCGAATCGTGTTCAGATGGTACTGCCTGATGTTGTTAGTCCTTTTCAGTCGGCCTTCGTTGCTGGTAGGAGGATTAGTGATAATATATTACTGTCGCAGGAATTGTTAAGGAACTATCATCGTGATGGGGGTCATCCTAGGTGTGCGCTGAAGGTAGATTTAATGAAAGCCTATGATTCTGTGCGGTGGGATTTCTTAGTAGTGGCTATTTTACAGATTTTAGGTTTCCCGGAGCAGATGATAGCTTGGATTTCTGAGTGCATTTCTACTCCCCGTTTCTCTATTTATATCAATGGCGAGTTGAATGGTTTCTTTACTAGTAGCCGAGGTTTGAGGCAGGGGGATCCTATGTCCCCTTATTTATTTGTGCTGGCTATGGAGGTCTTCTCGGGGTTGATGCGTATTATGGAGCAGGAGAGTCAGTTTGCGTACCATTGGCGGTGTGGGAAGATTGGTATTTCGCATTTATGCTTTGCGGATGATCTTATGGTTTTCTGTAGGGCAGAGAGGGAGTCATTTGCTGCGGTTAATGTTGTCCTTGGTCAGTTCCAAGCTCTTTCTGAGTTGATTCCTAATCCTAGCAAGAGCAATCTTTTTGTGGCTGGTGTGTCTTCTGACATTAAGCAAGAGTTGCTTGAGATTCTTGGTTTTCAGGAAGGGGTATTACCTGTTAGATATCTTGGGGTTCCTTTGATTTCTACTAAGCTTATGGCAGTGGATTGTAGGGTTCTTGTTGATAGGATTGTAGCGAGAGTTAAGAGTTGGACTAGTAGGGTTCTTTCTTTTGCAGGGAGGCTTCAGCTCATTCAATCTGTATTGTTCTCTATCCAGGTGTATTGGTCCTCCATTTTTATCTTGCCTAAGTCAGTGGTGATTAAAGTTGAAACTATTTTGCGTAGTTTTCTTTGGAAGGGTTCAGATTTAGGTAAAGGTGGGGCAAAGGTTGCATGGTCTTCGGTGTGTTTACCAAAGGAAGAGGGTGGGCTCGGTATTAAGAGCGTTGAGTGTTGGAATAAAGCTGCCATAAGTAAGCATTTGTGGGCTGTCTGTAGCAATTTGAGGTCTTCTGTCTGGGTCTCGTGAGTTAGATCTACTCTGCTTAAGGGAAAGAATGTGTGGGAGGTTAGGTGCCCTGGGGATTGCTCGTGGAGTTGGAGGAAAATTCTGGGACTTCGGTGTCTTGTGCGGCGGTTGATGCAGTTTCGGGTGGGTAATGGGAAGGATATTTCCCTTTGTTTTGATCATTGGCATCCGCTGGGTCCTTTGGTGGAGGTGTTTGGGCGTCGGATTATTTATGATTCTGGTTTTGGTCTTCATGCTAGGGTGGCGGATGTTATTCAGGGGAGGGATTGGGCTTGGCCTTGTTCCCTGACCGGGAATTGGATGGACATTATCAGTGGTACCCCTGATTCCTTCAGGCCTAATAACTCTCAAGCTGATACTTTGTGTTGGGTTGAGGACTCTCGGGGGGCTTTCTCTATTCGTAATGCTTGGGAGGCTCTTCGGTCCCGGCAGCCAGCGGTGGATTGGTTTAGGTCCGTTTGGCATTCTAAATCAATTCCTAGACATGCTTTCATCTTCTGGCTGGCCATTAGGGTGCTCTTTCTACTCAGGATAAGCTTCTTGTTTATGGCTTGATTCTGGCTATTCATTGTGTGTTTTGTGGAGGGAGTTGTGAGGATGTCCCTCATATCTTTTTTTATTGTTCTTATTCTTGTGAGGTTTGGTTTGCTCTTTTAAGGAAGTGCAAATTATCTCTTCGTGCTAGGAGCTGGGAGGCTACTATTCTTTGGTCTTGCCATTTCCGCGGTCGGCATCTTCGTGGGTGGGTGGTGCGTATTATGCTTGCGGCTGCTGTCTATGCTATTTGGCGCGAGCGGAATGCTAGGATGCATGGCGAGTTACCTAAACCTGTTTCCGTGGTTGTTCGTTCCATTGTTAAAGATGTTTGTATGCGTCTTAATTCCTTATCTGGTGTGGTGCCTTCTCCTACTAATAGGTGGCTCCACCAATCTTGGGGTTTATCTGATTCTATTTTTTTGTAATTCGTTTGTTTTGCCTTTTAGGGGGTTTGTCCCTTTTACTGTCGGTTTGATGGTTTCTTTTAGCTGCACCCTATGACAGGGTTTGTGCTTAGCTTTTATTGCTTTGCTATTTTTTGAGTTTCGGTTGGTAGGGGGCCTGTCCCTTGTCTGACCTTGTGATCTTCTCGCTGGGGTATGCCCCTTTGCTTTTGTTTTGTCTCTTTGGTTAATATACTTACATTATCCAAAAAAAAGTATTAATTAAAAAGACAAAACAAAATCAAAGGGGCATACCCCAGCGAGAAGATCACAAGATCAAATAAGGGACAGGCCCCTTACCAACCAAAGCGCAAAACACAGCAATAATGGCCAGCCAGAAGATGAAAGCATGTCTAGGAATTGCTTTAGAATGCCAAACGGACCTAAACCAATCCACCACTGGCTGCCGGCACCGAAGAGCCTCCCAAGCATTACGAATGGAGAAAACCCCACGAGAGTCCTCAACCCAACACAAAATATCAGCTTGAAAGTTATTAGGCCTGAAGGAATCAGGGGTACCACTAATAATGTCCATCCAATTCTCGGTCAGGGAATGAGGCCAAGCCTAATCCCTCTTCTGAATAACATTTGCCACCCTAGCATGAAGACCAAGACTAGAATCATAAATAATATGTCGCCCAAACACCTCCACCAAAGGACCCAACGGATACTAATAATCAAATCAAAGGGAAATATCCTTCCCATTACCACCCGAAACTGCAACAACCGCCACATAAGACACCGAAGGCCCAGAATTTTTCTCCAACTCCACTAGCAATCCCCAGGGCATCTAACCTCCCAGACAGAAGACCTCAAATTGCTACAGACAGCCCATAAATGCTTACTTATGGTAGATTTATTCCAACACTCAACACTCTTAATACCCAGTCCACACTCTTCCTTCGGTAAACACACCGAAGACCACGCAACCTTTGCCCCACCTTTACCTAAATCTGAACCCCTCCAAAGAAAACTACGTAAAGTAGCTTCAACCTTAATCACCACTGACTTAGGCAAGATAAAAATGGAGGACCAGTACACCAGGATAGAGAACAATACAGATTGAATGAGTTGAAGCCTCTCTGCAAAAGAAAGAACCCTACTAGTCCAACTGTTAACTCTCGCTACAATCCTATCGACAAGAACCCTACAATCCACTGCCATAAGCTTAGTAGAAATCAGAGGAATCCCAGATATCTGATAGGTAATACCCCTTCCTGAAAACCTAGAATTCCAAGTAACTCTTGCTTAATCTCAGAAGACACACCAGTCACAAAAAGATTGCTCTTGCTAGGATTAGGAATCAACTCAGAAAGAGCTTGGAACTGACCAAGAGCAACATTAACCGCAGCAACTGACTCCCTCTCTACCCTACAGAAAACCATAAGATCATCCGCAAAGCATAAATGCGAAATATCAATCTTCCCATACCGCCAATGGTAAGCAAACTGACCCTCCTGCTCCATAATACGCATCAACCTCGAGGAGACCTCCATAGCCAGCACAAATAAATAAGGGGATATAGGATCCCTCTGCCTTAAACCTCAGCCACTAGCAAAGAAACCATTTAACTCGCCATTGATAGAAATAGAGAAACGGGGAGTAGAAATACATTCAGAAATCCAAGCTATCATCTGCTCCGAGAAGCCTAAAATCTGTAAAATAGCCACTAAGAAATCCCACCGCACAAAATCATAGGCTTTCATTAAATCTACCTTTAGCGCACACTTAGGATGACCCCCATCACAATGATAGTTCCTTAACAATTCCTGCGACAGTAAGATATTATCACTAATCCTCCTACCAGCAACGAAGGCCGACTGAAAAGGACTAACAACATCAGGCAGCACCATCTGAACACGATTCGTAATAATTTTGGCAATGCATTTGTAGATAGTGTTACAACACGAAATAGGTCTAAAATCCCCAACTTTAGAAGGATTGGGAACCTTAGGAATAAGCGCAACCACTGTGGCATTCACTTGCTCGAGCAATCTCCCGGAGCTACAAAACGAATGAATAGCACGAAGAACATCATTACCAACAACAGACCAAGCTTTCTTGAAGAAAGTATCATTGTAGTCATCCGGACCAGGAGCTTTGTTATCTTTTAAAGAGAACAAAACCTCCTTAATTTCATCATCGCTAACCTCTCTACCCAAGGTAGCACACTGACCACCAGAAATACGCTTAGTGAGAGCTCGCCTCATCAAGTTATGGTCAAGTATAAGGCACCCTGCTGGCTGTCTAAGAAACGTCTCAAAGAAGTTCACCACCATAGACTTAACTTCACTAGGCTCCTCCACACGATTACCATGCTCATCAGAAAGGGATAACACCTTACTCCTACTAAATCTCTGTCTCATCGACCAAAAACAAAACTTTGAGTTCCTAACTCCCAAATTAATCCACTGAACTCGGGACTTTTGCCTCAAAAAACTCTCTTCATCTCGACTCAAATCACCATAAAGCTTTACCAACCAAGACTCCTCTTCATGTAAAGAAGCATTCAAAGGCTACCTCTGAATATCCCTTTGTACAGACTCCAAACCATACTTAGCTTGCTGTACCCGAGAAGACAAATCAGAAAAACACTCCCTATTAAGTTTCTTAAGTTCCACTTTCAATCTTTTGAGCTTCTTACAAAGTTGAAACATAGGAGAACCATCCACCCTGTCCTCCCAAACCCGAGCCACCAAAGATAAGAATTCCAAATGATCAGCCCAGAAGTCAAAAAACTTAAAAGGCACCCGTCTTTAAGGAAGGTCCACGATCTTAACAACCATTGGAGAGTGATCTGAAACACTGGAAGGAAGAAAATGTGACTCTGAACCTCGGAAAGATATATCCCACTTCAAATTTACCAAAGCTCAATCTAACTTCTGAAGAATAGGATCAACCGTACGATGATTAGACCATGTATAGAAACACCTATTAAATCGCAGATCATCCAGCCCGAAATTAGCTAAACAATTGGAAAAGTCGTCTTTCCATTGCGGCCAAGAAGTAGAGCCTCCAACACTCTCAACCGAAGACTTAATAGCATTAAAGTCACCCATCACAAGCCAAGCACTATTCTCCCATTCCTCCCCACGCGCTACTAAATCTGCCCACAACGCCTCCCTACGTACATTACAATTATCACCGTACACAATCGAAATCACACACTCCCAAGTAGAATTAACAGAAGAAACTTTGCAATGAATAATTTGCTCAGAAGAACCGATAACCGAAACAGAAACATCAAAAGGATTCCAACAAACCCAAATCTGCCTCAAAGAAGAACAATTATAATTGCATTCTACCTTCCAAGACCGGTCAATGGTCCTAACAATAAAATCTTTTTTTTTCTCCAGAACTTTCGTTTCCACTAAACCACATAAAGACAATTTCTCATCTTTAATCAAACGCCTAACCTCTCGTTGCTTCAGAGGGTCATTAAGACCTCTAATATTCCAGCATCCAAAAATCATCAAAAATACAAAAGATAAGAAGAACATACCCACAACTACACTATCTCCACTTACCCCCCCCAGGGGAGGAATGCTTCTTATTCTTCTGACCCTTACTACTAGAACCTTTCTTCTTCTTCTTCTTCTTTTCCAAAGAATCCTTAGCTTTAGAAGCCAAAGCATTTTGTGGAAGACTAGAATCGACACCATTCTCACCATGACCAATCTCGTCATTATCACAAAGAGCATCCCTATCATCATAAAGAACCTCCTCACAACCAGTATCCAAAATTTCCAAAGGAGTACCCACTTCCCCATCTTCCAAATCAAGATCATCCTCACGAGTCTTCAAAGGAACTAAATCTATGTCATCTACTAAACCCGGAGCAAAAGCAGCCCCATCAGCACACTTCACAAGTCTATCATCCAAGCTAGCCAAACCAACATCTTTATCTTTGTTTTTCCTTTTCACCTCAACCCAAGTAGACTTCTTAGGTAAAGAAATCCCTACATATTTTTCCTTCATACCATGATCAACACCCTTATCAGCTTTTAAGACCACATCCTTTTTGTTACTCATTTCCAAACCTTCATCACCCCCCAAATCTTGAGCATTTTGCGTATAATTTCCTGTCCCGTGGCCAAACACCTTACAAGCATGACATCTAGCCGAAAGCCATTCATAAATTGCATGGATGGTTTTCCACTCCCCATTTCCACATTGAATATCAAACTCATTAATAATATCTTTCGAAGCGTCAACCTCAACATACACACGAGCATAGCTAAGACGTTTCCTGGCTAAAGTAATATGATCGGCATGCAAAGGAATTCCCAAAGCACTAGCAACAAAACTCAACCCCTTAGTAGTCCAAAATTCGAAAGGTAAATTATAAAGTTTGACCCATAAAGGAATATTATGTAACTCTTCTTTAGACAAGGATAAACCCGGCTGCCACCTTTTAAGAACAAGCAACTTATTCACTATATGCCATGGACCTTTTTCAAGAACTTCACATTTTTTTTGGATAATGTAAGTATATTAACCAAAGAGACAAAACAAAAGCAAAGGGGCATACCCCAGCGAGAAGATCACAAGGTCAGACAAGGGACAGGCCCCTTACCAACCGAAACTCAAAAAACAGCAAAGCAATAAAAGCTAAGCACAAACCCTGTCATAGGGTGCAGCTAAAAGAAACCATCAAACCGACAGCAAAAGGGACAAAACCCCTAAAAGGCAAAACAAACGAATTACAAAAAAATAGAATCAGATAAACCCCAAGACTGGTGGAGCCACCTATTAGTAGGAGAAGGCACCACACCAGATAAGGAATTAAGACGCATACAAACATCTTTAACAATGGAACGAACAACCACGGAAACAGGTTTAGGTAACTCGCCATGCATCCTAGCATTCCGCTCGCGCCAAATAGTATAGACAGCAGCCGCAAGCATAATACGCACCACCCACCCACGAAGATGCCGACCGCAAAAATGGCAAGACCAAAGAATAGTAGCCTCCCAGCTCCGGGCACGAAGAGATAATCTGCACTTCCTTAAAAGAGCAAACCAAACCTCACAAGAATAAGAACAATCAAAAAAGAGATGAGGGACATCCTCACAACTCCCTCCACAAAACACACAACGAATAGCCGGAATCAAGCCATAAACAAGAAGCTTATCCTGAGTAGAAAGAGCACCCCTAATGGCCAGCCAGAAGATGAAAGCATGTCTAGGAATTGATTTAGAATGCCAAACGGACCTAAACCAATCCACCGCTGGCTGCCGGGACTGAAGAGCCTCCCAAGCATTACGAATAGAGAAAGCCCCCCGAGAGTCCTCAATCCAACACAAAGTATCAGCTTGAGAGTTATTAGGCCTGAAGGAATCAGGGGTACCACTGATAATGTCCATCCAATTCCCGGTCAGGGAACGAGGCCAAGCCCAATCCCTCCCCTGAATAACATCCGCCACCCTAGCATGAAGACCAAAACCAGAATCATAAATAATCCGACGCCCAAACACCTCCACCAAAGGACCCAGCAGATGCCAATAATCAAACCAAAGGGAAATATCCTTCCCATTACCCACCCGAAACTGCATCAACCGCCGCACAAGACACCGAAGTCCCAAAATTTTCCTCCAACTCCACGAGAAATCCCCAGGGCACCTAACCTCCCACACATTCTTTCCCTTAAGCAGAGTAGATCTAACCCACGAGACCCAGACAGAAGACCTCAAATTGCTACAGACAGCCCACAAATGCTTACTTATGGCAGCTTTATTCCAACACTCAACGCTCTTAATACCGAGCCCACCCTCTTCCTTTGGTAAACACACCGAAGACCATGCAACCTTTGCCCCACCTTTACCTAAATCTGGACCCTTCCAAAGAAAACTACGTAAAATAGTTTCAACCTTAATCACCACTGACTTAGGCAAGATAAAAATGGAGGACCAATACACCTGGATAGAGAACAATACAGATTGAATGAGCTGAAGCCTTCCTGCAAAAGAAAGAACCCTACTAGTCCAACTCTTAACTCTCGCTACAATCCTATCAACAAGAACCCTACAACTCATTTTCCGAAGATAAAACTTCTCTAAGGCCAAACTTACCCCAAATTTTATGAACCACCGAATTTACTACAAGGAAAGGAAGTCTCTTCTCCACAAAATACCCTATCAAAGAAGTTCTCTATTCCTTACTCCCCTCATCCGCAACTTCAGACAGAGGGCTAACTTTCACTCTACCATTTTCTACTATAGGCTTAAAATATTGTAAAGATTCAAAATTAATAGATTGTACCTTGTTACAAGCCATAGGAGACGAATTTTGGACAGTCTTGGCATAAGACGGTTTCAACCCATAATTATGCATGGAAGAAGGCATTGAAAATGGTCCAATTTCGTGCCCAAAATTACCAATACCCGAAATTGCACCCAAAGCACTAGATTTTGGCTCTTTCACACCCATTCCTTGCTGATTACTTTTAATTAGTGAAGGAAAGTCATCAACAACCACCTTCCCTTGACAATTTTGGCTATTAATGTTAATACTAGCCACTTTATTTTGAAAAATTTGTCCATGAGAATCATTCATCCATTGAATTATTTACCCATTGTACATGATCTCATTCAACAAGTCTTCACTCTTTTCACCAATGTCAACCACACATTTCTTCTTGTCCAATCCCAAAAAAGTTGAAAGACAACCAGCCTTTACATAGTTTTCACCCAAAACCAGATTTCTACCTATCCCAAAACTAGATTTTCATCTTCCTCATCATGCAACATCCCATGAAGAACATCATCATGCTTGGCTTCAATCCCATTTTCACAACCAATAGCTCCATGCCTATCATGTGTTGTTTTATTATCTTGCAGTCCCGAAGCAGTAGCAAGACAACCATCCTTTGAACAATTCTCACCCAAATTCGGCAACACCAATACCATGAGGCAAATCCGAAGGAACAAATTTTGAAGACACGCAACACCCGGAAACATCCTTAATATCACCATCTATCAACCCCAAAATAGAAGGAGTTGTTGAAGATAAGTTAGATCCCGAATTTGCCTTCATACGTTGAATCTCCATATTCTGATCCATACCGTGACCCTTCTTGTTTTCAAGCAGTCCCGAGGCATTTATAACACAAGAATCGTGTACCAAAATAGATGGAACACTCTTAGAAGACATGCCACAATCTGAATCTTTCATAAAATCACTAAGAAAAGAAAATTAAATTTTGAAAACAGTAGCAAATCGAGCCCTAACTAAAGAGAAATCAAAGAACTCGTAATCATAAAAAAAGAGAAGAATAAACACGAAGGGAGAAGAGAAAAATGAGAAGAACACTCAAAAAAATTCTAGAGCGAAGGCAGAGCATTTGGTTTAGAAACACAAGCTTGTTAGTGCTCCGAAATGCGCCACCAGCAGACCACTAGAATGAATTCGATCATAACTCTCTCTTGGATATTCCAAATGACTTGCTTCAAAATACAAAAATGAAGTTAAGGCTTCTATCTTTTCAACACATAAAGGAGCGAACAGTGATTCCATGACAATCAAAAGTTATGGCCCTCGCGAAATCACTGAGCGAACTACTTGTTATTCCCGCGAATAGATTCTAATGCTTAATAAACCATAGTGAGAATTCGAACTTCCTTTGTATCTTAGGGCCGAGGTCAAGCTAGGGAATACTCTCGTGTCAGATGCTTCAAACGATATTATTAATGAGTTTGATATTCAATGTACAAATGGGGAGTGGAAAACCATCAATGCAATTTATGAATGGCTTCCGGCTAGGTGTCATACTTGTAAGGTGTTTGGCCATGGGTCAGGGAATTGTATGCAAAATGCTCAAGATTTGGGGGGTGATGAGGGTTTGGTAATGAGTAACAAAGAGGCTACTGGTTTTGAAAGCGGATAAGGGTGTTGTTCATGCTATGGAGGAAAAACATGTAAGGATTTCTTTACCTAAGAAGTCGACTTGGGTTGAGGTGAAAAGGAAGAACAAAGATAAAAATGTTGGTTCAGCCAGAGTGGAAGAGAGATGCGTGAATAATGATGATGGGGCTGTTCTGGCTCCGATTTTAGTAGATGATCTAGCTTTAGTTCCTTTGAAGATTTGTGAGGAGGCTCTTGTTGTGGAAGAAGGAGAAGTGTGTACCCCTTTGGCGGTTGTGGAAGATGGTCATGATGATAGGGCTATTCTTTGTAATGATAGTGATTCTTCGAGTTCTACTCATAATGATTTAGCTGTTAAGGCTAAGGATTCTTTGGAGAAAAAGAAGAAAAAGGGGTCGAATGGTAAGGGAAAGAAGAATAGAAAGCTTTCCTCCTCTTGGGGGGGGGGGGATGGTGTAAGTGGAGATAGTGTTGTGTTGAGTTGTTTGTTTCTCATCTTTGTTTTTATCATTTTTGGCTATTGGAATAAAAGGGGTCTGAATGACCTTATGAAGTAATGAGAGGTTAGGCGTTTGATTAAAGATGAGAAATTGTCTTTTTGTGGTTTAGTGGAAATGAAAGTCTTGGAGAAAAATAAAGATTTTATTGTTAAGAACATAGACCGGTCTTAGAAGGTAGAGTGCAATTATAATTCTTCTTCTTTAGGGAGGATTTGGGTTTGTTGCAATCCATTTGATGTTAATTTTTTGGGTGTCGGTTCTTCACAGCAAGTTATTCATTGTAAAGATTCTTCTGTTGATTCTACTTAGGAGTGTGTGATTTCGATTATGTACGGTGATAATTGTAATATGCGTAGGGAGGCGATGTGGACTGATTTAGTTGCGCATAGAGAGGAATGAGAGAATGTTGGTTGGCTTGTGATAGGTGACTTTAATGCTATTAAGTCTTCGGTTGAGAGTGTTGGAGGCTCTAATTCTTGGTCGCATTGGAAAGATGACTTTTCTAATTGTTTAGCTGAGTATGGGTTGGATGATCTGTGTTTTAATGGTTGTTTATATACATGGTCTAATTATCGTACGGTTGATCCTATTCTTCGAAAGTTAGATCGAGCTTTGGTCAATTTGAATTGGGATATTTCTTTCCGAGGTTCAGAGGCATATTTTCTTCCTTCCAGTGTTTCTGATCACTCTTCTATGGTTGTTAAGACAGTGGATCTTCCTCGAAGACGGGTGCCTTTTAAGTTTTTTGATTTCTAGGCTGATCATCTGGAGTTTTTATCCTTGATGGCTCGGGTTTAGCAGGACAGGGTGGGTAGTTCTCCTATGTTTCAGCTTTGTAAAAAAATCAAAAGATTGAAAGTGGAGTTTAAGAAACTAAATAGGGGGTGTTTTTCTAATTTGTCTGCTTGGGTGCAGCAAGCTAAGCATGATTTGGAGTCTGTGCAGTGGGATATTCAGAGGCAACCTTTGAATGCTTCTTTACATGAGGAGGAGTCTCGGTTGGCGAAGCTTTATGGTGATTTGAGTCGAGATGAGGAGAGCTTTTTTCGGCAAAAGTCCTAAATTCAGTGGATTAATTTGGGAGATAGAGACTCTAAGTTCTTTTTTCGGTCGATGAGACAAAGATTTAGTAGGAGTAAGGTGTTATCTCTTTCTGATGAGCATGGTAATCGTGTGGAGGAGCCTAGTGAAGTTAAGTCTATGGTGGTGAACTTCTTTGAGATGCTTCTTAGACAACCTGTTGGATGCCCTAGAATTGACCATAATTTGGTAAGGTGTGCTCTTCCTAATCGTATTTCTTGTGATCAGTGTGCTATCTTGGGTAGAGAGGTTAGTGATGATGAAATTAAGGCGGTTTTGTTCTCTCTGAAAGATAACAAAGCTCCTGGTCCGAATGGGTATAATGCTACTTTCTTCAAGAAAGCTTGGTCTGTTGTTAGTGATGATGTTCTTCATGCTATTCGTTCATTTTTCAGCTCCGGGAGATTGCTTATGCAAGTGAATGCTACTGTGGTTGCGATTATTCCTAAGGTTCCCAATCCTTCTAAGATTAGGGGATTATAGGCCTATTTTGTGTTGTAACACTATCTACAAATGTATTGCCAAAATTATTATGAATCGAGGTCAGATGGTGTTGCCTGATGTTGTTAGTCCATTTCAGTCGGCCTTTGTTGCTGATTGAAGGATTAGTGATAATATCTTACTATCACAGGAATTGTTTAGGAACTATCATTATGATGAGGGTCATCCTAGGTGTGTGTTGAAACTATATTTAATGAAAGCCTATGATTCTGTGCGATGGGATATCTTAGTGGCTGTTTTACAGATTTTAGGGTTCCCGAATCAGATGATAGCTTGGATTTCGGTAAAGGCAGTTTTAGAAAAGATTTTGATTATCGTATAACATGTGGAATTGGGTTTCAAAATTTTTCTTATATTAAAAACCTTTTTTCAATCAGGAATGAGTTCCTATATATACGCAAAAAAATACTTTAGAAACTACATACCTTTTTCATGATTTTCTTTTTTCTGATTCCTCGATCTACTACTAGATCTTCCGAGCTATGACCCACAATCTAACAACGTGTGTATGGGCACGTCACTGCAAGAGATGGAGGTCACGTGAAAAGAACGCCGGGCGAATCCTGCAAAAGAGAGGAGAGTCAGAAAAAAAAAAACTTTTTTTTCTCTTTTCTTCTCTCTTTGGTAGCCGAATTCTCTTTCTTTTTCACTTATGTGTTAGGTTAGGTGTTTTCTAGCTATATAACACTTATATAGTAGTCCTTTAGGGTTTTAATTTGACCAAGTCAAAATAGGATTCTAAATCCTATTTATTTTTAGTCTCCCTAAAAACTTAAACCTGTAACCTTTTGGACTATTAAAATAATCTAATTCTTTTAATTCTTTTGTCCTAGTCATTATTTAATCACATGACCTCATATTTAATAAATAGAATTAATAATTATTAATTATTAATTATTAATTTTTATTATTTTATTAAATATTTAATTAATTAAATAATCGCATTATTTAATTATTCTCTTTTATTTAAATCGCATTACTTTCGTAACACTATTAATTGGACCATCCAATTAATCTACAGTGATCCTCGTTATCAACAACCATAAGAGCTAGCAAAGAGACCTAATGGACCCACAGTTTTGAGCTCCAATAATACTTAGTAATATTAATTAAAACTTTTTAATTCATATTTTACGATTATTAACCTCGGAGTTATTCCACTAAAAACTCGAGGCTGCACTCTCAGAACTGTAGATGTGTTTATACAATCTGAAGTCTCAGTGTCCATTGATATAGCTAATTGCATATAGTGTGATCTTTCACAAATAGTTCATAACTAGAGCTAGGTCATAAAGTCCATTATACCCCTCTAGAAATATCTTTTCCTTTAAGTACCATTGATTCTCTAATGAACAATTAAATCTTGTCTTCCTCACGGAAGAAGGAGAGTACTCATAATCGTTCAAGCCCCGAATCAACCCTTAAGGGAACTACTTATCTACTTCAATCAAGAAGGAGTGGATTCCATTATTGTGTTCAAACCTTCCCAGCCACAAGCCAAACCGTAACTCCAAGATACGGAGGTATTGGTCAAGATTCACATCAACCTTACTCATGGTAAATCAAAAGCCATGATCCTACTTGAAGGAATCGATAAGACACTCAGGATTAAGATGATGAGAATAAGGGAGCTGCACCAAGGGATCCATTGCATGTTCCGATTGGGCCAATAACAAGGGCAAGGGCTAAGAGATTCAAAGAAGCACTCAATGGCCTAATTCAAGATACATGGGCTGATTCTGAATTATTAAAGCCCAAGATGAACCCACATGAAGACCAAGGCTTGATTAACATCATCAAGGCAATTGAGTGGGCTGAATAAGAGAAAGCTTGGCATAATTTCGGTTTGGGCTTGATTTAATAGTTGTTTGTTTTAGTTTGGGTCCATTTGTAAGGCAATTATGACCATTCTAGTTTTCTATTTGTAAGGCCTTAATGGCTATCTTGTTTTCTTTCCTTTGTTTTAGGGTTTCATTATATAAGGATATTGATGGATGTAAGAAGGGTAATTATTGATTTTTGAATGAAATTTGAGAGAGTTTTCTCTTTGTTCTTTGAGAACTAACTGGAACTTATCAGAATTCTCTGTGGCGTTCCTCCTTGACTTATCAATCGAGTATTTCATCCTTGATTGTGGCGTCCTCCTTTATACCAAGGTTCACATCTCGATATAGGTGTTGGGTCGCGGTTTCCATCCGAACCAGAGGTTAGAACGAATATTGGCATCAATCTTGATACAATCAACGAGGTTCATATCATTTGGTATCAGAGCTTAGGGCTCTAACATCAGGTTATTCTATCTTCTTCTTCTTTGATTTCGTTGATCATTGAATTATATCTTATTTCCAGAACTTCTTGTTAGTGTCCAGATCTAAGTTATCTATCTGTGTTATTCTTGTTCTTGTTCTTGATTTCGTAGATCCAAATCTAAGTATCTGTCTGTGATATTCTTGTTCTTGATTTCGTAGATCCAAATCTAAGTATCTGTCTGTGATATTCTTGTTCTTGATTTCGTAGATCCAAATCTAAGTATCTGTCTGTGTTATACTTGTTCTTGATTTCGTAGATCCAAATCTAAGTATCTATCTGTGTTCTTGATTTCGTTGATCCAGAGAGAAGTTATCTGTCTGTATTATTCTTGTTCTTGGTTTCGTTGAACCAGATCTAAGTCTGCGTTAGTCTTGTTTTTGATTTCATTGATCCAGATCGAAGTTGTATATTCTGTTATCTTCTTGTTTGTGCATTTCTTTCCAAATCTGAGGAAAAAAAAAAAAAAAATTTATTTTTTTGGCCGATCGTGTAGTTGAATATATATCAACTATTGTTATTTCTCTTCTTGATTCGTGCAGTGATTATAAATATATATATATATATATATATATATATATCAGTTTCGTTGTGATTCGTTTCCTGTGAACCTAAGAACTTTTTCTTTCGTGTGAACGTGGCTAAAAAAATCCTGATTATTGTTTGGTTAGTTTGAAAAGAACTTTTGAGAAAAAAATTACGAGTGGAAAAAGGCAAGAGAGGTGAGGACATACTGAGGGTAAAAGCCGAATATATTGTGTGAAACAGGAGTGGAACTGAGTGAACTATTGTTTGAGGGAAACACGTGAGGGAGTGAAGTGAGGAGCTTCTTTTATTTATTTATTTTTTATTTTTTTTTACTAACGTTTTCTTTGCAGCGAATATGTCTAAAGAAAGTGCTTCGGATGAGGTGTTGGGAAAGGTAGATACAAAGTTTATAATGGAAGCATTGATGAGGGAGATGGGGAGATTGTTAAGGGCTGAAATGGAACCGATTCATGAACGATTAGATCGGGTAGAAAATACACGTGCGGAACAGCCACCACCCGTTCCCCAAGCACGTAGGAGAGAGAGGGTTCCGGTTAGAGAAGAAGTTCATGATTACTACGGGGATGATAATGACATAGAGGAGGATGATCGCATGTCCAGTGTGGGTGCGGGGAGATTTAGGCGTGGAATGGGAGGTAGAGGAGTTAGGTATGGGGATAGAGAAGATAGGTATGGGAACAGAGGAGATAGGAATGTAGAGAGGGTTGATAATAATTTGGGTAGTATAAAGGTGAAGATTCCAACCTTCCAAGGTAAAACTGATCCTGAAGCTTATTTGGAGTGGGAGAAAAGAATAGAGCTGGTGTTTGACTGCCATGAATATTCCGAAATGAAGAAGGTGAAATTGGCAGCCATAGAATTCACCGATTATGCTATTGTTTGGTGGGATCAACTGATTGTGAGTAGGAGACGGAATGGAGAAAGACCTATTGAGACATGGGAGGAGATGAAGACTGTTATGAGGAGGAGATTCATTCCAAGTCACTATTATAGGGGTTTGTTCCAAAAATTGCAAACTCTTACTCAGGGGTCCAAGTGTGTTGAAGACTACTACAAAGAGATGGAAATAGCCATGATTCGAGCTGATGTACAGGAGGACAGAGAGGCGACTATGGCTAGGTTTCTCAATGGACTACACCGAGACATTGCAAATGTAGTGGAGTTGCAGCATTATGTTGAATTGACTGACATGGTACACATGGCCATTAAAGTGGAACAACAATTGAAGAGGAAGGGTTCCACACGGGTTGGGCAAAATTCGGGTTCTTCATCAACATGGAAACCAAATTGGAGTAAGAGGGAGGACCAGCCTAGTTTCAAGGCCAAGGCCGAACCTTCCAGAGATCATAAGGCCGGAGGCACAATAAACCAAGGTAAACCAGATTCTCAACCTACTAGAAATCGTGACATTAAGTGCTTTAAGTGTTTGGGAGCAGGTCATATTGCATCACAATGCCCAAACAAGAGAGTAATGGTTTTGAAGGATGATGGTGGTATCGAATCAGAGGGTGAATCTGATGGTGAGTCCATGCCACCATTGGAGGATGCCGGTGACTTTGAGTATCCGGTGGGTGGAGAGCTTTTGGTTGCAAGACGAGCTCTTAGTGCTCAAGCAAAGGAAGATGATGAGGTACAACGTGAAAACATTTTTCACACCCGCTGCCATGTTAATGACAAGGTATGTAGTGTGATTATTGATGGGGGGAGTTGTACTAATGTGGCGAGCACTACTTTGGTAAAAAAATTGAATTTGAAAACTTTGAAGCACCCAAAACCTTATAAGCTACAATGGTTGAATGATAGTGGGGAAGTTAGGGTGAATAAACAGGTGTTGGTGTCATTTTCAATTGGCAAATACAAAGATGAAGTTGTTTGTGATGTGGTACCAATGAATGCGGGTCATATCCTTTTAGGAAGACCGTGGCAGTTTGATAGGCATGTGACTCATGATGGATACACTAATAGATACTCCTTTGTGCTCCATAAAAGGCCAATCACCCTTGTACCTTTAACCCCAAGACAAGTATATGAAGATCAAGTGAGGTTAAAAGATGAGAGGGATGTTAAAAATGAGAGTGAGAGTTCAAAAGAAAAAGAGGTTGAAGAGAAAAAAAGAGAGACAAAACAAGTGAGCTTTTATGCAAGAGACAGTGAGATCAAAAGGGCTTTGTTTTCAAACCAGCCAATGATTGTACTTTTGTACAAAGAGGCTTGTTTTAGTACTAATGAAATTAACTCTTCTTTGCCTAGTGTTGTTGTTTCACTTTTGCAGGACTTTGATGAAGTGTTTCCCGAAGAGATGCCTATTGGTTTACCACCAATAAGGGGGATTGAACACCAAATTGACTTTGTCCCCGGAGCACCAATTCCAAATATACCAGCATACCGTAGTAATCCCGAGGAGACAAAGGAACTTCAAAGGCAGGTTGATGAGCTCATGGAGAAGGGGTATGTTCGTGAGAGTATGAGTCCTTGTGCGGTTCCCGTATTGCTTGTGCCTAAGAAGGATGGAACATGGAGGATGTGTGTTGATTGTCGTGCCATCAACAATATCACTGTAAAGTATCGACATCCTATTCCTAGATTAGATGATATGCTTGATGAATTGCATGGTTCTATTGTTTTCACTAAAATTGATCTTAAAAGTGGATATCATCAAATTAGGATGAAAGAAGGTGATGAGTGGAAAACTGCTTTCAAAACAAAATATGGGTTATATGAGTGGTTAGTTATGCCCTTTGGGTTAACTAATGCACCAAGTACTTTCATGAGATTAATGAACCATGTTTTGCGTGCTTTTATTGGAAGATTTGTGGTTGTTTACTTTGATGACATTCTGATTTATAGCAAAAACTTGGATGAGCATGTTGAACATTTAAAACTTGTTTTAGGTGTTTTAAGAACCGAAAAGTTGTTTGCTAATTTTAAAAAGTGTACCTTTTGCACGGATAGGTTGGTATTTTTGGGTTTTGTTGTTAGTGCTAAAGGAATTGGGGTTGATGAAGAAAAGGTTAAGGCAATTAAGGAGTGGCCGAAACCTACAACTGTGGGACAAGTGAGAAGTTTTCATGGGTTGGCTAGTTTCTATAGGAGGTTTGTGAAAGACTTTAGTAGTCTAGCTGCACCTTTAACTGAAGTTATCAAAAGAATGTGGGTTTTAAGTGGGGTAATGAACAAGAAAAGGCATTTAACTTGATTAAGGAAAAATTAACTAATGCACCTTTGCTTGCTTTGCCTAACTTTGCTAAAGCTTTTGAGATTGAGTGTGATGCTTCAGGAATAGGTATGGGAGCTGTTCTAATGCAAGAAGGACGTCCCATTGCATTTTTTAGTGAGAAAATAAGTGGAGCAGCCTTGAATTATCCTACCTATGACAAGGAGATGTATGCTTTGGTTAGGGCATTGGAAACTTGGCAACATTACCTTTGGCCGAAAGAATTTGTGATTCACACGGACCATGAGTCCTTGAAGCATCTAAAGGGGCAGCACAAGTTAAATAAGCGGCATGCCAAGTGGGTGGAGTTCATAGAAACATTTCCATACGTGATCAAGTACAAAAAAGGTAAGGAAAACGTAGTCGCTGATGCTCTGTCCAGAAGGTATGTTTTACTTTCTACTTTGGATGCGAGATTGTTTGGTTTTGACTACATTAAAGAATTGTATGTGGAAGATGCTGATTTTGGCAATGTATTCAATGCATGTGAAAAGGTTGCATTTGGCAAGTTTTATAGGCATGATGGATTTTTGTTTAGAGAGACTAAATTATGCGTGCCTAAGAGTTCTCTGCGTGAATTGCTTGTGAGGGAAGCTCATGGGGGTGGTTTGATGGGGCATTTTGGTATAGCCAAGACCCTAGATGTTTTGCATGAACACTTCTTTTGGCCTCATATGAAACGTGATGTAGAAAGAATTTGTGAGAAATGCATTACGTGTAGACAAGCTAAGTCTAGGATTAAGCCTCATGGTTTGTATACTCCTTTACCTATACCTAGTGGACCTTGGATTGATATTTCTATGGATTTTGTGCTGGGTTTGCCTAGGTCAAAGAGGGGTAGGGATTCTATATATGTGGTTGTTGATAGGTTTTCTAAAATGGCACATTTCATTCCTTGTCATAAAACTGATGATGCATCACATATTGCTGATTTGTTTTTCAAAGAAATTGTTAGATTGCACGGCATGCCTAAAACCATTGTTTCGGATAGAGATGCCAAGTTCTTAAGCTACTTTTGGAAAACTTTATGGGGCAAGTTAGGAACTAAACTTTTGTTTTCTACTACTTGTCATCCACAAACTGATGGTCAAACTGAAGTAGTTAATAGGACTTTATCTGCCTTGTTGCGTGCTATAATACAAAAGAACTTGAAAACATGGGAAGATTGTTTGCCGCATGTAGAGTTTGCTTATAATAGGAGTGTGCATTCTGCAACTCATTTTTCGCCTTTTGAAATTGTGTATGGTTTTAACCCATTGACTCCTTTGGATTTACTTCCTTTACCTGTGACTGAGCATGTTAACTTGGATGGAAAGAAAAAGGCAGAGTTTGTTAAGCAAATCCATGAAAAGACTAGGCAAAACATCGAGAGGAGAACTGAGCAATATGCCAACCAAGCTAATAAAGGGCGCAAGAAAGTTGTGTTTGAACCCGGTGATTGGGTGTGGTTGCATATGAGGAAGGAACAGTTTCCAGGCCAGAGGCGTTCTAAACTACTTCCACGGGGAGATGGCCCATTTCAAGTGATTGAAAGGATCAATGACAATGCCTACAAGTTAGATCTTCCAGGTGAGTATAATGTTAGTGCAAGCTTCAATGTTTCTGATTTGTCTCCTTTTGATGTAGGTGACGATTTGAGGACAAATCCTTTTCAAGAGGGAGGGAATGATGAGAATAAGGGAGCTGCACCAAGGGATCCATTGCATGTTCCGATTGGGCCAATAATAAGGGCAAGGGCTAAGAGATTCAAAGAAGCACTCAATGGCCTAATTCAAGATACATGGGCTGATTCTGAATTATTAAAGCCCAAGATGAACCCACATGAAGACCAAGGCTTGATTAACATCATCAAGGCAATTGAGTGGGCTGAATAAGAGAAAGCTTGGCATAATTTCGGTTTGGGCTTGATTTAATAGTTGTTTGTTTTAGTTTGGGTCCATTTGTAAGGCAATTATGACCATTCTAGTTTTCTATTTGTAAGGCCTTAATGGCTATCTTGTTTTCTTTCCTTTGTTTTAGGGTTTCATTATATAAGGATATTGATGGATGTAAGAAGGGTAATTATTGATTTTTGAATGAAATTTGAGAGAGTTTTCTCTTTGTTCTTTGAGAACTAACTGGAACTTATCAGAATTCTCTGTGGCGTTCCTCCTTGACTTATCAATCGAGTATTTCATCCTTGATTGTGGCGTCCTCCTTTATACCAAGGTTCACATCTCGATATAGGTGTTGGGTCGCGGTTTCCATCCGAACCAGAGGTTAGAACGAATATTGGCATCAATCTTGATACAATCAACGAGGTTCATATCATAAGATCACCTATAAATAACCATCGTTTATCGATTATATATGAATCTCATCTACTAATGGATCTTGGTGAGAGATTCATGTAAATCGTGGCCCAGTCCTATATGATCTCATCATATAAAATGCCTTCATTGTCATGCCAACTACATGAGCGGTCTAGGATAAGACCATCGTACTTTACAGAATGGACCGCAATAGTAGATCAATCACAAACAAAGTACCTAGCTTTGTTCGCTCTCTACGGACTCTTTAGATTGCATGTCTCAAAATGAATCCTCTATGTGTATGACCATCATATACTCATTATGAGATTACATCTTGCAATCTAGGATGTTCTTGCACAATATGAATGTATTACTGAATATAAAACTTTTATAAACTTGAATGATAATATGAATAATTCTTATTATTGTCTTTAACCATTTACAATTAAAAGCTTTAGGGTATAAATCCCAACAATCTCCCACTTGCACTAAAGCAGATGGGACATGTCTCGTAATCCTAGACCTTCTAGGTGACCTTTAAACACTTTAACCGTCAAGGTCTTTGTAAATGAATCAGCTAGGTTATCTTGCGATGCAATCTTCATCACTACCAGTCTCCTCGCTACACTATCTCTCTGATGAGATGATATTTCCTCTCTATATGCTTCCCTCTTTTGTGGCTTCTTGGTTCTTTGGAATTGGCCACGGCTCCACTATTATCACAATAAAGTGTCATGGGCCTGTCCATATCTGGAACAACTTCCAAATCACTCAAGAAGGGGTATTACCTGTCAGATATCTGGGGATTCCTCTGATTTCTACTAAGCTTATGGCAGTAGATTGTAGGGTTCTTGTCGACAGGATTGTAGCGAGAGTTAAGAGTTGGACTAGTAGGGTTCTTTCTTTTGCAAGGTGGCTTCAGCTCATTCAATCTGTATTGTTCTCTATCCAGGTGTATTAGTCCTCCATTTTTATCTTGCCTAAGTCAGTGGTGATTAAGGTTGAAACTACTTTGCGTAGTTTTCTTTGGAAGGGTTTAGATTTAGGTAAAGGTGGGGCAAAGGTTGCATGCTGTTCGGTGTGTTTACCGAAGGAAGAGGGTGGACTCGGTATTAAGAGTGTTGAGTGTGGAATAAGTCTGCCATAACTAAGCATTTGTGGGCTGTCTGTAGCAATTTGAGGTCTTCTGTCTGGGTCTCGTGGGTTAGATCTACTCTACTTAAAGGAAAGAATGTGTGGGAGGTCAGGTGCCCTGGGGATTGCTCGTGGAGTTGGAGGAAAATTTTAGGGCCTTCGGTGTCTTGTACGGCGGTTGATGCAGTTTTGGGTGGGTAATGAGGAGGATATTTCCCTTTCGTTTGATTATTGGCATCCGTTGGGTCCTTTGGTGGAGGTGTTTGGGCGACAGATTATATATGATTTTGGTTTTGGTCTTCATGCTAGGGTGGCGGATGTTGTTCAGGGGAGGGATTGGGCTTGGCCTCGTTCCCTGACCGGGAATTGGATGGACATTATCAGTGGTATCCCTGATTCCTTCAGGCATAATAACTCTCAAGCTGATACTTTGTGTTGGGTTGAAGACTCTCGGGGGGCTTTCTCTATTCGTAATGCTTGGGAGGCTCTTCAGTCTCGGCAGCCAGCGGTGGATTGGTTTAGGTCCGTTTGGCATTCTAAATCAATTCCTAGACATGCTTTCATCTTCTAGCTGGCCATTAGGGGTGCTCTTTCTACTCAGGATAAGCTTCTTGTTTATGGCTTGATTCCGGCTATTCGTTGTGTGTTTTGTGGAGGGAGTTGTGAGGATGTCCCTCATCTCTTTTTCTATTGTTCTTATTCTTGCGAGGTTTGGTTTGCTCTTTTAAGGAAGTGCAGATTACCTCTGCGTGCTCGGAGCTGGGAGGCTACTATTCTTTGGTCTTGCCATTTCCGCGGTCGGCAACTTCGTGGGTGGGTGGTGCGTATTATGCTTGCGGCTGCTGTCTATGCTATTTGGCGTGAGCGGAATGCTAGGATGCATAACGAGTTACCTAAACCTGTTACCATGGTTGTTCGTTCCATTGTTAGAGATGTTTGTATGCGTCTTAATTCCTTATCTGGTGTGGTGCCTTCTCCTACTAATAGGTGGCTCCACCAGTCTTGGGGTTTATCTGATTCTATTTTTTTGTAATTCGCTTGTTTTGCCTTTTATGGGGTTTGTCCCTTTTGCTGTCGGTCTGGTGGGTTCTTTTGGCTGTACCCTATGACAGGGTTTGTGTTTAGCTTTTATTGCTTTACTGTTTTTTGAGTTTTGGTTGGTAGCGGGCCTGTCCCTTGTCTGACCTTGTGATCTTCTCGCTGGGGTATGCCCCTTCGCTTTTGTTTTGTCTCTTTGGTTAATATACTTACATTATCCAAAAAAAGGAATCAGGAATGCAAGATTGCTTGATACTTCTCCAAATTATGGCTCTGCCACCAAGGGTGAATACTGACCCAGACGTGGATTTCCTTGAACCCTTGTTTGACTGAAAGTCAGAATCATGTATATCACAATGGAATCAAATTCGGATGGTAATATACAAGTATATAGTTTCTCGTTCTCCTAAGATACTTAAGTATACAAGTATCTACTGGCTACTCCCACTGCGAAGCAGATATCGGGTCTTGTGCATAGCATAGCATACATAAGACTGCCTACTGCAGACGCATAGGGAATTCAACTCATATCCTCAATTTCTTGAGGTGTCTTAGGACACTGTTCCTTAGAAAAGGGAACTTCATGTCTTGAAGGTAAACTACATTTCTTGGAGTTCTGCATGGAGAATTGCACAAGTATCTTGTCGATATGCGATGCTTGAGACAACGCTAACAGTTTGTTCTTACGATCCCTTATCAATTGGATCCTAAGAACATAACTTGCCTCTCCCAAATATTTCATTTGGAATTGGTTAGCAAGCCCACCCTTTACCTTTGACAATATTCCTACGTCATTCCCAATGAGTACGATGTCATCTACGTAAAGAACCAGGAAAAC
The DNA here is from genome assembly GCA_003430845.1 of Xanthoceras sorbifolium. Classification (NCBI taxonomy): domain Eukaryota; kingdom Viridiplantae; phylum Streptophyta; class Magnoliopsida; order Sapindales; family Sapindaceae; genus Xanthoceras; species Xanthoceras sorbifolium. Next base: position 5,735,260 of record CM010612.1, on the reverse strand, counting down.
TACTTTCTTGCCAATGATGTGCTTGGATACACAAGGCTCATCAACGTTCTGCTCAAAACCATAGGTCTTGATCGCAGTATGAAACCTAATGTTCCAAGATCTAGACGCTTGCTTAAGTCCATAAATAGACCTTTGCAGTTTGCAAACCTTTTGCTCTTAATCTTGGAATACGAATCCCTCTGGTTGCATCATATAGATGCTCTCGTTTAGATTGCCATTCAAGAATGCAGTCTTGATATCCATTTGCCAGATTTCGTAATCAAAATACGTAGCTATGGATAAGAGTATCCTAATAGACTTAAACATAGCTACTGGCGAGAAGGTTTCATCATAATCAATGCCTTCCTTATGGGTGTAACCTTTAGCCACTAGCCTTGCCTTGAAGGTCTCTACCTTCCCGTCTACTCCTATCTTACGCTTGTAAATCCACTTACATCCTATAGGTTTTATCCCATCTGGTAAGTCCCAGACTGAGTTGGAGTACATGGACTCTATCTTGAGATTCATGGCTTTAAGCCATTCCTCTTTGTCAGAATCTTCCATTGTATGTCTAAATGTCAATGGATCATCCACACTATCATTAGAAACGACACCCTGTGCCTCTCCAATGTCTAAGTAGCGATCAGGTTGTCGAACAACCCTTCCACTACACCTCGGTGGTAGTGTATCCTGACTAGGAATTATCTGACTATCAGATGTTTGTGGAATTATAACATCGTCTACAACTCTTGTTGACTGAGCACTGGTCGTACCAGGTTCTAGCTCCTTTAACACAATCTTACTATGAGGTTTATGATTACTCATATAATCCTCCTTAAGAAATGTTGCATTTGTCGATACAAACACTTTGTTTTCTTGTGGATTATAAAAGAATCCACCTCGTATTTCCTTTGGGTACCCTACAAATAAACATACTTGTGAACGAGGTTCCAGCTTTCCACTCCTATTCTTCAGTACATGTACTGGACATCCCCATATGCGAAAATGTCGTAACCTAACTTTACGACCATTCCACAACTCTAGGGGAGTCTTAGGAACAGATTTGGATGGAACTAGATTCAGTATGTAAGTTGCTATTTGTAGTGCATATCCCCAAAAAGAATATGGTAATGATGAGAAACTAATCATAGATCTCACCATTTCCATTAGGGTCTTATTTCTCATCTCCGCAATACCATTCTGCTGTGGTGTTCCTAGAGCTGTGAGTTGGGATACAATCCCATGCTCAACCATGTAGTCTTCAAACTCTTAGTTGAGACACTTACCCCCACGATCCGATCGTAGTGATTTGATTGTTTTGCCTAATTGATTTTCAACTTCAGCTCGGAATTCTTTAAACCTTTCAAAGGTTTCCGACTTACGTTGCATTAGGTAAACATACGCGTATCTAGAGTAGTCGTCAATAAATATGACATAATACTCATAACCACCTCTAGCTCTAACACTCATAGGTCCGCAGACGTCTGAATGTATAAGCTCAAGTGGTTACGTGGCTCTAATCCTTTTTTCTTGTAAAAGGTCTCTTGGTCATTTTACCCTCCAGACAAGATTTATAGACAGGTGAGGTACCAATCTCTAACTAACTTAGAGATCCGCTTTTTACAAGTCTGTTTATCCTATCATGGTTAATATATCCAAGTCTTAGATGCCACAGATACGTGTCATCAGCTGGAGAAATCTTTTGTCGCTTTGTTTTAGGTTTTTCAACTTTAAACAATTCAGTATTAAGTAGTGTTGTATGAATTAACGGTTTTAAAACATACAAGTTATTTTCATTTATTCCAGAACAATCATTCATTCCATTTGTTGAAATAATAACTGATTTATCATTAAAAGAAACCTAATGAAACTTTTTCATGTAATCTGGATACATAAGTTAAATTCCTTGTAAATTCAAAAATGAAACATACATTGTTCAATAAAAGAAAATTAATATTTATTTGTAATCTAATTACTCCCACTGCTCGTGCTAAAACAACATCCCCTGTTCCAACGTGCATAGTGAAGGGCCCCTCCTTTAGCTTTTGCCAATAATCATTCCAATGTAAAGAAGAATAAAAATACTTAGTGGCCCCTGAATCTACTACTCAAGGTGAAGAATCATCTTCCACTAAATAAAATTTAATGATAAGTAAATCTGATTTACTTTTCACTTTCTTCTTATTGGAGAGCTCCTCGAGATATTGAAAACAATTCCTCTTCCAATGACCAACCTCTTTGCAATGGACACATTTTTCCTCTTGCTTAGTCAGTCATGGTGCTCTTTATTTTTGGGCTTAGCCTTTACTTTACCAGTAGACCTTTTCGTCTTCTTGAAACCAGAAGAAAATGGCTTAGCAACATTTGCTTTGCCGGTCTTACCCTTGGTAATTGGTCATGCGTTGGTTACAGGTTCTGGAGGACATTCCTCCATAAGTATAGATTTAAGGTCTTTGTAGACCATGATTGCGTTCACGTTATGTTCCACTTAATATAGTTATCCCGGATAATGTTTTGTTTGCGAGGAAAATAATAATGCAGAAGATAACACTGATATTTAAAGACATAAATCTAAATTAATATCATTCATTTCATATCAAATGCTATAGTTCGGCATAAAATTAAACATGATGCATGAGCATATTTTAATGAACTAAAAAATCCCTAAAATTAGTTTCTATGCCACGATAATCCAACATACCACAAGTAAGTGCCTAGGTAGGCTAGGTCAAATCCTTGCATGTTAGATCGAGATATTCTCAATCGGATAATATACCAGAATAACTCTTTATCCTTATATTATCCAACCATCGCTTTGATTTAGTCAGGACAATAAATTAACAACTTAATTAAGTCATTTATGAGTGTAACCCATCGTTTCAGAATTCATGAACTTAACTTGAGAGTGCCTAAGTAGGCTAGGTCAGTCCCAAAATACATTCCGAAAACCTATATATTAGGAAGTCAACCTTAGTATTGACTCTCGTGGAAACCCTCCGTAGGGAGGACAAAAGCAAAGCTGTTACAAGGCGCCACTCAAGTCTCACGGTGTTGAACTAACAATGGAGACTGCGGGATATAATGTCATATATCCCTCTTCCACTCACTATTTGTAGTTTAGGATTTTCTTTAAACTAAGAGTTTCTAAAACTCTATATTTTTAGTCTTTACTTAGATTCTACGACTAATATAAAATCTAAGTTTACTAGTTATAATAAATTATTCAATTTTAACTCTTAAAATATAATTTATTATTTCAACTTCTAATTTGCATAAACTATTTAAATAAACTAGAAATTAAATGTGAAATTACCAAGTTTTAACTATTAAAACTAAATCACATTATTTGGTCCAATTATGTCATTAATGTTTTAATCAAATTCATTCTAACATAAAATGGACATAACTAATCTAATTAAACACTTTAATATATAGATTAGTTTTTTTTTTGGATAATGTAAATATATAGATTAGTTAGTAATGAGACTTACCAAGTTTTTACTCCTAAAAACTAATCTCATTATTTGGTTCTTTTTAATTAAGTAATTAATCTTATTAATCTTAATTAATGTAAGAACCAAACTAATCAATTTAATTAAACTCTTTAATTGGTTGATTAGTCATTAATGAGATTTAACAAGTTTTTACTCATAAAAACTAATCTCATTATTGATTTTTTTTAATCAAGTAATTAATCTTAATTAATACAAAGAATCTAACTAATCACTTTAATTAAACACTTTAATATAGATTAGTTATTAATGAGATTTACCAAGTTTTTACTCATAAAAACTAATCTCATTATTTGGTTCTTTTTAATTAACTAATTAATCCAATTAATCTTAATTAATGATAAGAACCTAACTAATCTTTTTAATTAAACTCTTTAATTTGTTGATTAGTTAATTAATAGATATTACTAAGTTTTTACACCTAAAAACTAAATCCATTATTCAATTGTCATTTATGAAATTGTTTCCTATTTTAATCACAATAAAATAAAACAATATAATATGACAATTATGCATGACATATTATTATGCATGTGTAGGCACACCTAATCTAGATGACATTCATATGTATGACAATGCTTTAACATTCATATAATCATCACATATACATAATTGACCGAGTGACATGGGTTATCTAACTTAAACAACTCTCATTACAATTATATTCCCAAGGCATTCCTTGGTCTTCAAAAGTTCTTATTCGAGTTGAATTCTTCTTGTCTTCGTTTTCTTAATCAAGTCAAACTTAATTTTTGTCAAAAATCAACATCTTTTCCAAAGGTCCACGTGTTACCTTAACACGCAACCTAGATCAAGACGAAACCCTAAACAACCCTAACGCATGTGAAAGTGCGGCTGCCAGTAGCGTAGCTGCACGCATGCAAGGTGCGCGCAGCCCTCGCGCGAGCCGCGCTTTCGCGTGCGTTCATGGATCTTTTCGCCCATGATTTTTCGCTCCGATTTTCTGCCACTTTTCTGGGTCAATATTCACCAATATTTTTCAGAAAATACATAGCAAAATCGCTCGTAAAAAATCCACAAGAACAGCCTCAAAACCTGCCATGACAGTCCCTTGCACACAAGTACACTGCCCTGTTTCGGGTCTGCCGCACAGCCAGCTTGCGGTGGAAGTTGAGGTAGCGTCCGGGATGATATTTTGATGCTGTTTGCGTGGTTATCTTCGTCCGGATCTCTTCGTTCCACCGGGTTTTGAATCGCCTTAATCGGACACCGTTTGCTGTGGTTTCGCGTCAGTTAATTACATGATGTACGAAATAGCCAATAACAAATTCTGCTTTAACAAAAAAAAACGAAAAAATAATCCTAGAACTCATGACATCATATATATAACGATTAATTACGCTTTTATAATCATACAATCAAATCATATAACAATAAAACAAATCATACACTCTAGATTTGTGCCTACATAATAATATATCAATAGATCAAGAATCAATAAGAAAAATAAAAAAAATTAGAAAGATGTAGTTTTTCTTTTTCTTTTGCGTATATACAAAAACTTAGAACCAGTCTCTGATACCAATTGAAGGGAGTTTTAGAAAATATTTTGATTATGGTATAACATGCGGAATTGGGTTTTAAAATTTTTTCTTATATTGAAAACCTTTTTTCAATCAGGAACGAGTTCCTGTATATACGCAGAAAAAGACTTTAGAAACTACATACTTTTTTCTTGATTTTCTTTTTTCTGATTTCTTGATCTACCACTAGATCTTCTAAGCTATGACCCGCAGTCTAACAACGTGTGTGTCGGCACGTTACAGCAATAGATGGAGCTCACGTGAAAAGAACGCCAGCCGAATCCTACAAAAGAGGGGAGAGTCAGAAAAAACTTTTTTTTTCTCTTTTCTTCTCTCTTTGGTGGCTAAATTCTCTTTCTTTTTCACTTGTGTGTTAGGTTAGGTTTTTTCTAGCTATATAACACTTATATAGGAGTCCTTTAGGGTTTTAGTTTGACCAAGTCAAAATAGGATTCTAAATCCTATTTATTTTTAGTCTCCCTAAAGACTTGAACCTGTGACCTTTTGGACTATTAAAATAATCTAATTCTTTTAATTCTTTTGTCCTAGTCATTATTTAATCACATGATCTCATATTTAATAAATAGAATTAATAATTAATAATTAATAATTTATATTATTTTATTAAATATTTAATTAATTAAATAATCACATTATTTAATTATTCTCTTTTATTTAAATTGCATTACTTTCGTAACACTATTAATTGGACCATCCAATTAATCTACCGTGATCCTCGTTACCAATAACCATAAGGGCTAGCAAGGGGACGTAATGGACCCACAGTTTTGAGCTCTAATAATACTTAGTAATATTAATTAAAACTCTTTAATTAATATTTCACTAAAAACCCGAGACTGCACTCTCAGAACTGTAGATGTGTTTATACAGTCTGAAGTCTCAGTGTCCATTGATATAGCTAATTGCATATAGTATGATCCTTCACAAATAGTTCATAACTAGAGCTAGGTCATAATGTCCGTTATACCGCTCTAAAAATATCTTTTCCTTTAAGTACCATTGATTCTCTAATGAACAATTAAATACTGTCTTCCTCACGGAAGAAGGAGAGCGCTCATAATCGTTCAAGCCCCGAATCAACCTTTAAGTAAACTACATATCTACTTCAATCAAGAAGGAGTGGATTCCATTATTGTGTTCAAACCTTCCCAGCCACAAGCCAAACCGCAACTCCAAGATACGGACGTATTGGTCGAGATTCACATCAACCTCACTCATGGTAAATCAAAAGCCACGATCCAACCTGAAGGTGTCGATAAGACACTCAGGATTAAGATCACCTATAAATAGCCATTGTTTATCGATTATATATGAATCTCATCTACTAACAGATCTTGGTGAGAGATTCATATAAATCGTGGCCCAGTCCTATATGATCTCATCATATAAAGTGCCTCTATTATCATGTCAACTACATGAGCGGTCTAGGATAAGACCACCGTACTTTACAGAATGGACCACAGCAGTAGATCAATCGCAAATAAAGTACCCAGCTTTGTTCGCTCTCTACAAATTCTTTAGATTGCACGTCTCAAAATGAATCATCTATGTATACGACCATCATATACTCATTATGAGATTACATCTTGCAATCTAAGATGTTCTTGCATAATATAAATGTATTACTGAATATAAAACTTTTATAAACTTGAATGATAATCTGAATAATTCTTATTATTGTCTTTAAACATTTACAATTACAAGTTTTAGGGTATAAATCCCAACATTCTGAATGTATTTCTACTCCCCGGTTCTCTATTTCTATCAATGGCGAGTTGAACGGTTTCTTTCCTAGTGGCCGCGGTTTGAGGCAAGGGGATCCTATGTCATTTATTTGTGCTGGCTATGGAGGTATTTTCGGGGTTGATGCGCATTATAGAGCAGGAAGGTCAATTTGCTTACCATTGGCGGTGTGGAAAAATTGGTATTTCGTATTTATGCTTTTCGGATGATCTTATGGTTTTCTGTAGGGTAGAGAGGGAGTTAGTTGCTGCGGTTAATGTTTTTCTTGGTCAGTTCCAATCTCTTTCTAGATTGATTCCTAATCCTAGTAAGAGCAATCTTTTTGTGGCTGGTGTGTCTTCTAATATTAAGTAAGAGGTGCTTGGGATTTTAGGTTTCCAGGAAGGGGTGTTACCTGTCAGATATCTTGGGGTTTCTCTGATTTCTATTAAGCTTATGGTATTGGATTGTAGGATTCTTGTTGATAGGATTATGGTGAGGGTTAAAAGTTGGACTAGTAGGAAGAGTGTGGAGTGTTGGAATAAATCTGCCATAATTAAGCATTTGTGGGCTGTCTGCAGCAAATTGAGGTCTTCTGTCTGGGTGTCTTAGGTTGGGTCTACTTTGCTTAGGGGAAGGAATTTATGGTAGGTGAGGTGCCCTGGGGATTGCTCGTGGAGTTGGAGGAAACTTCTAGGCCTTCGGTGTCTTGTGCGGCGCTTGATGCAATTTCGGATGGGTAATGGGGAGAATGTTTTCCTTTGGTTTGATTATTGGCATCCGTTGGGTCCTTTGGTGGAGGTGTTTGGGCAGCGGATTATTTATGATTATGGTCTTGGTCTTCATGCTAGGGTGGCGGATGTTATTCAAGGGAGGAATTGGGCTTGTCCTCCTTCCCTGACTGGGAATTGGATGGAAATTATTAGTGGTATCCCTGATTCCTTGAGGCTTAATTACTCTCAAATTGATACTTTGTGTTGGGTTTAGGACTCTCGTGGGTTTTCTCTATTCGTAATGCTTGGGAGTCTCTTCGGTCTCGACAACCAGCAGTGGAATGGTTTAGGTCTATTTGGCATTCCAAAGCGATTCCTAGACATGCTTTCATCTTCTGGCTGGCTATTAGGGGTGCTCTTTCTACTTAGGATAAGCTTCTTGTTTATGGCTTGATTCCGGCCATTCGTTGTGTGTTTTGCGGAGGGATTTGTGAGGATGTCCCTCATCTCTTCTTTGATTGTACTTATTCTTGCGAGGTTTGGTTTGCTCTTTTAAGGAAGTGCAGATTACCTTTGCGTGTTCGGAGCTGGGAGGCTACTATTCTTTGGCCTTACCATTTCTGTGGTCGGCAGCTTCGTGGGTGAGTGGTGCGTATTATGCTTGCGGCTGCTATCTATGCTATTTGGCATGAGCGGAATGCTAGAATGCATAGCGAGTTACCTAAGCTTGTGGCCGTGGTTGTTCATTCCATTGTTATAGATGTTTGTATGCATCTTAATTCTTTATCTGATGTGGTGCCTTCACCTTCAAATAGGTGGCTCCATCAATTTTGGGGTTTATCTGATTCTATTTTTCTGTAATTTGCTTTGTTTTTCCCTTGTTGGGGGTTTGTCCCTCTTGCTGTTGTGTTGTTGAGTTGTTCTTGTTTATGGTTCGGTTGGTAGGGGACCTGTCCCTTGTCTGACCTCGTGGTTTTCTCGCTGGGGTATGCCCATTTACTTTTGTTTTGTTTTTTTGGTTAATATACTTACATTATCCAAAAAAAGATTCAATTCTCTAGAAAATAAGTCGTTGAAACATATATAAAAAAGATATTAATCAATTACACCCAAAATCTCAATCATGGTCGATAGACCTCCTAACTATGAAATTTTTTTTTTGGATAATGTAAGTATATTAACCAAAGAAACAAAACAAAAGCAAAGGGGTATACCCCAGCGAGAAAAAATACAAGGTCAAACAAGGGACAGGCCCCCTACCAACCGAACCACAAAACAAAAAAAGCTAAGGACAAACCCCATAGAGCCACAAACAAGAACAACTCAACAAAACAACAACAAAAGGGACAAACCCCTAACAAGGCAAAACAAAGCAAACTACAGAAAAATAGAATCAGATAAATCCCAAGACTGATGGAGCCACCTATTAATAGAAGAAGGCAACACACCAGATAAGGAATTAAAACGTATACAGACATCTCTAACAATTGAATGAACAACCACGGTCACAGGCTTAAGTAATTCGCCATGTAACCTAGCATTCTGCTCATGCCAAATAGCATAGACAGCAGCCGCAAGCATAATACGCACCACCCACCCACGAAGTTGCCGACTACGGAAATGCCAAGACCAAAGAATAGTAGCCTCCCAGCTCCGAACACGCAAAGGTAACATTGCACTTCCGTAAAAGAGCAAACCAAACCTCGCAAGAATAAGCAAAAGAGATGAGGGACATCCTTACAACTCCCTCCACAAAACACACAGCAAATAGCCAGAATCAAGCCATAAACAAGACGCTTATCCCGAGTAGAAAGAGCACCTCTAATGGCCAGCCAGAAGATGAAAGCATGTTTAGGAATTACTTTAGAATGCCAAACAAACCTAAACCAATCCACCGCTGGCTGCCGGGACCGAAGAGACTCCTAAGCATTACGAATAGAGAAAGCCCCACGAGAGTCCTCAACCTAATATAAAGTATCAGCTTGGGAGTTATTAGGCTTCAAGGAATCAGGGATACTACTAATAATGTCCATCCAATTCCCAGTCAGGGAACGAGGCCAAGCCCAATCCCTCCCCTGAATAACATCCGCCACCCTAGCATGAAAACCAAGACCAGAATCATAAATAATCCAACGCCCAAACACCTTCACTAAAGGACCCAATGGATGCCAATAATCAAACCAAAGGGAAATATCCTCCCCATTACCCACCCGAAACTGCATCAACCGCCACACAAGACATCAAAGGCCCAGAATTTTCCTCCAACTCCACGAGCAATCCTCAGGGCACTTAACCTCCCACACATTCCTTCCATTAAGCAGAGTAGATCTAACCCACGATACCTAGACAAAAGACCTCAAATTGCTACATACAGCCCATAAATGCTTAGTTATGGCCGATTTATTCCAACACTCAACACTCTTAATACCCAATCCACCTTCTTCCTCTGGTAAACACACCGAAGACCAAACAACCTTTGCCCCACCTTTACCTAAATCTGAACCCCTCTAAAGAAAACTACGCAAAGTAGCTTCAACCTTAATCACTTCTAACTTAGGCAAGATAAAAATAAAGGATCAATACACCTGGATAGAGAACAATACATATTGAATGAGTTGAAGCCTCCCTGCAAAAGAAAGAACCCTACTAGTCTAACTCTTAACCCTCGCTGTAATCCTATCGATAAGAACCCTACAATTTACTGCCATAAGCTTAGTAGAAATTAGTGGAACCCTAAGATATCTGACAGGTAACATCCTTTCCTAAAAACCCAGAATCCAAAGCAACTCTTGCTTAATCTCAGAAGACACACCAGCCACAAAAAAGATTGATCTTGCTAGGATTAGGAATCAACCCAGAAAGAGCTTGGAACTGACCAAGAACAACATTAACCGCAGTAACTGACTCCCTCTCTGCCCTACAGAAAACCATAAGATCATCCGCAAAGCATAAATTTGAAATACCAATCTTCCCACACCGCCAATAGTAAGCAAACTGACCCTCCTGCTCCATAATATGCATCAACCCCGAAAAGACCTCTATAGCCAGCACAAATAAATAAGGGAATATAGGATCCCCCTGCCTTAAGCCTCGGCCACTAGCAAAGAAACCATTAAACTCTCCAAGTACACTCAGAAATCCAAGCTATTATCTGCTCCAGGAAGCCTAAAATCTGTAAAATAGCCACTAAGAAATCTCATCGCACAGAATCATAGGCTTTCATTAAATCTACCTTCAACGCACACCTAGGATGAGCCCCATCACGATGATAGTTGCTTAACAATTCCTGCGACAGTAAGATATTATCACTAATCCTCATATAATCAACAAAGGCCGACTGAAAAGGACTAACAACATCAGGCAGCACCATCTGAACATGATTCATAATAATTTTGACAATGCATTTATAGATAGTGTTACAACACGAAATAGGTCTAAAATTCCCAACCTTAGAAGGATTGGAAACCTTAGGAATAAGCGCAATCACGGTAGCATTCACTTGCTTGAGCAATCTCTTGGAGCTAAAAAACGAACGAATAGCACGAAGAACATCATCACCAACAACAGACCAAGTTTTCTTGAAGAAAGTAGCATTGTACCCATCCGGACCAGGAGCTTTGTTATCTTTCATAGAGAACAAAAGATCCTTAATTTCATTATCTCTAACCTCTCTACCAAAGGTAGCACACTAATCACCAGAAATACGCTTAGGGAAAGCATGCCTCATCAAATCCTAGTCAATTCTAGGGCACCCTGCTAGCTGTCTAAGAAGTGTCTCAAAGAAGTTCACCACCATAGACTTAACTTCACTAGGCTCCTTCACACGATTACCATGCTCATTAGAAAGAGATAACACTTTACTCCTACTAAATCTCTGTCTCATCTACCGAAAAAAGAACTTTGAGTTCCTATCTCCTAAATTAATCCACTGATTTCGAGACTTTTGCCTCAAAAAACTCTTCTCATCTCGACTCAAATCACCATAAAGCTTAACCAACCGAGACTCCTCTTCAGTAAAGAAGCATTCAAAGGCTGCCTCTAAATATCCCTTTGTACAGACTCCAAATCATGCTTAGCTTGCTGTACTCGAGAAGACAAATCAGAAAAATACTCCCTATTAAGTTTCTTAAGCTCCAATTTCAATATTTTGAGCTTCTTACAAAGTTGTGTTAGAATTATGCTCAATGGCAAGAGTGTAATAGTGTAATTGACAATCTTTTCATATAAATAAAAGTGATTTCTGATATAACAAATATTATAGCAATTATATTAATTGTCAAAAGTAAATAATATAAGGTTAAGAGACTATGAGAAACAAAAGAATTTTTCGTACATCTGGATATGTATGGCGTAGACACAATTCTTTAGTTAGTCTCGAATACGCATTCACAACTTAAGATATAAGGTTAAGCGCCTTTATCTTGTTAAAGTTGTAGATTCTTTTGTTAGCATTTGAGCGGGATCAAATGTGATATGATGAGTCTAAAATCATCAAAGTGTCTTTGGACAAAAGAATCTAGTGCAGTGGGTATATTGAATAGGATCACTGTAGAAAACTTTATCCACAACCGTCAGTGGATAAAAGTATTCAACTGAGACAACCGGAGAGTCTATCTGAATCCTGAGATAAATGATGGACTTATGGTTGCACGCGTTATCATTTGAGCTGTTAATGAGTACGATTATATCGCATAGTCTATCCTCGATGCTTTGGTATTGTTCACATGTATATCGATAGAGGACATCATTTATAGAAATGATTATCGTGACTACATTTAGCAAATGTTAGTAGAATACCATCATATGGACATCATTTAAATCTTTACATAAAGTTTTCAATAGTGGTTATTGAAACATAACTTCTGGACAAGTCAAAATATTCAAGCTTGAAAACATGGTCATATGAGTAAATATGATAACTTGGAGAGCTATAGACGGTCTATGAGCTCTTGGCGATTACTGATATTTTTCATGAGGATACATTTTCTCCATTTAGGTTGTCTAGGGTACGAATTAGTATGCTTACTTATTCTATCTTTATTAAAGAGTTCAATTTTACTTCTTTAATGGAATGAACTAAAATTAATAGATAGAACCTAAGTGAATCATTTGTTAATTGTGATTAGGTTGTGTCTATTGGAGCTTAAATTTAGATAGCCTGCCAAGATCCCCAATCCATATGAACTTGAATGAATCATTAGTTATATACTACCGGTCATTTATTTGATCCATCTCATAGAATTATTTTTGGAATTCTTTCCAAAAGTTTTAAGAGGTGCGTTCTTGTATTCGATCAAGACACGCAGTAACTCGTCAAAATACCTAGGATGGGCGGCCAAGGGTGTATGATCCCTTGGGCTACCCTAAGGAATGTTTTTAATATCCTGTAAATATATTGATAATATAATTAACACATTTATTTAAATGGGGCTGTCAAATTATATTAAATATATTTATTTAAAGGCATGTGGACTTGTTTCTTTTAATAAGAATGGGTCTAGTTCACATATGGACTTTTTGTGGAGGTTCAATGAGATTAATAAAATGGAAAAACAAAATTTGGCCCATGCCAAAAGGGGTGGGCGGCAATGGCTAGATTAATTAGCCAATTATTTTGTTTTATTTTATTATTTAATTAAATGGTAATTAGTTAATTATTTATTTAATTAATTAATTGTTTAATTAAAAGTCAAATTACTTTTCTACTAAGGAATTGGATTCCTATTTTCATACTATTGATGATAGTATGATAAGAATTAAAAACCTTATTTGATAATGATAGACAATTGGAATTGTTTATCAAAATCAAATTAGGAAAGGTTTTTGATATTTATCAAAACTCTAAAGTTGACTTTTAAGTCACTTTTAGGAAAGTTTTGATAAGTCATTAATTCTTATTTATCCTTTAAATAATTATTGGATAATACACTTTAAAGTTGGGATATGATTGAACTCTTGAATTGATAGGTTTTCGGGTGAAACACAAACCCTCCAAGAAGGAGGATTCAGCCACCCTATATATATTATCAAAGGAGAGTTCGGCCAAGAGAGCTCTTAATGCTATTTTGGTGTATTTTGTGAGCTTTTGGAAGCTAAGAAAAATAGCCAAAATCCTAGCAAAGTGTGAGAATTCGCTCGAGAGAAAAGAGAGAAAGAACAACGTGTTCTTTGTTTTCTCAGGAGAGTTTTGAGTGACTAACGAAAAAAAAAAAAAATTTCTGTTTCTTATCCTCAGGTACACAATTCAAAGAAAAGGAGCACACACTCCAAGGTGATTCACATTTGTGAAGGATTAGAAGATCTTGCTGTTCATAATCGACGCAACATCAAGCCTCACGTAATTTAAAAGGTATATTACCTTTTGTTATATATTTAATTAACTATGGGTTAAGATCTCTTTTGGAAAATTTTTTATAACGTACTAATACAAAATATTTGTTTTTTGCGCCTTCCGCTGTGCCGTACTCGCCGTTTTTCTTACAAGCTAAAACATAGAAGAACCATCTGCCCTGTCCTCCCAAACCCAAGCCACTAAAGATAAAAATTTCGAATGATCAGCCCAGAAATCAAAAAACTTAAAAGGCACCCGTTGAGGAAGATCCACAATCTTAACAACCATTGGAGAGTGATCAGAAACACTGGAAGGAAGAAAATGTGCCTCTGAACCTCGGAAAGAAATATCCCACTTTAAATTGACCAAAGCTCGATCTAACTTCCGAATAATAAGATCAACTGTACGATGATTAGACCATGTATAGAAACACCCATTAAATCATAGATCATCCAACTCGGAATCAGCTAAACAATTAGAAAAGTCATCTTTCCATTGTGGCCAAGAAATTGAGCCAACACTCTCAACCGAAGACTTAATAGCATTAAAATCACCCATCACAAGCCAAGCACTATTCTCTCATTCCTCCTCACGCGCCACTAAATCAGCCCACAACGCCTCCCTACGCATATTACAATTATCACCATACACAATCAAAATCACACACTCCAAGTAGAATCAACAGAAGAAACTTTGCAATGAATAATTTGCACAGAAGAACCGATAACCAAAACAGAAACATCAAAAGGATTCCAGCAAACCCATATCCTTCCCAAAGAAGAAGAATTATAATTGCACTCTACCGTCCAAGACCGGTCAATGGTCTTAACAATAAAATCTTTATTTTTCTCCAGAACTTTCGTTTACACTAAACCACACAAAAATAATTTCTCATCTCTAATCAAACGCCCAACCTCTAGTCGCTTCAGAGGGTCATTAAGACCCCTAATATTCCAGCATCCAAAAATCATAAAAATACATAAGATGAGAAGAACACACCCACCACTACACTATCTCCACTTGCCCCCCCTAGGGGAGGAATGCTTCTTATTCTTCTTACCCTTACTGTTAGAACCTTTCTTCTTCTTTTCCAAAGAATCCTTAGCTTTAGAAGCTAAAACATTACGAGGAAGACTAGAATCGACACCATTCTCACCATGACCAATCTCGTCATTATGACAACGAGTATCCCCATCATCACAAAGAACAGCCCTATCATCACATGGAGTAGTCTTATCATTACAATGAACAGCCCTTACATCACAACCAGTATCCAAAATTGTCAATGGAGTACCTGATCGATCAATATTTGTTACATATTTACGACCCCTAAACCGTATCTTTTAATTGTATTCTTAAGTATTTTTGGTGCTTTTGATGTGTTTTCCTTGAGTTTGCAGGTTTAGGGACCTCCGTGATGCTTTTGAATATTTATGAGGAAAAAGTGTAAATTCAGTAACTTTGGGGAAGGGCATATGTGAAAGAATAGCAAACTGTTGGGGCAAAACTGCAATTACAGGAAGTTCCACCAATTTAAGTGAAACGGTGCGTTTTGGCATAAAGGAATTGACTTAAGTGGAACGGCGCCGTTTTGGACCAATGCTTTGGTCCAAAACGACGCCGTTTTGGTTAAGAAATAAAACAAAAGGCAGTTCGCCATGCAGCGCGACCTTTCTCTCTCGCCTCTCCTCGCACCCTCGCTCGCTATGAAGTCGCCCATGCCAGACCAGTGAGCTGCGCGAGCTCGACCGCGACCAGTTCCTCCTCGCGGCGCAGCTCGCGATGCAGAAGAAGAAGCCACCAGTGAGCAGCGCGAGAAGACCGAGCGCGACAGCTGCTCGCGAGAAGCTCGCGATGAAAGAAGAAAGTCCAGCAGTGAAGGTGGCGAGGGGCAGCGCGACCTGTGCTTCTCGCAATGGCAGCTCGCGTCCAGCAGCTCCCAGCAGGCCAGTGAAGGCCGCGACCAAGCCACCGCGACCACTGGTTGCGGTGAAGAAAAATGGCAGCCCTAACGGGCTGCTATAAAAAGAAAAGTGCAGAAAAGGGCAGCAGGCAGCAGGTGGCAGCAGTCATCTCGCCTAGGTGCAGCTCTCGGGCAGTGCCTCCAAGGGTGATCTCATCCATTTTACCTATCCAAAACACAACCAAACATCACACAACACCAACACATCTCTAGTTGCGATTATATCGAAGATTCGTCGGAGAGAAGACGAAGAATGAGGGAGGACGAATCTATGCGGGAAACAAGCGGGTTTCGATTCTCGACTTCATCGAATGGGTTGTATTACTTCCCTTTTCCTATCTTTATGTTTAATCGATTGTATGAGTGATTAGATTTATTGTTAGGTAGTTTTCGGAACTATGAACGGATTCGGATTTATTGACTATGAATATATTTTGTATATTATTTCATGATTTTATCCTTGAGATTATTTGAACATTATCTTATTGCATTTGATTTATGGTGTTTTGCGATTACGAACATAGATTGCATGCCTCGTGATGAGAATCGATTTGATATTTACTGTCAGAGATTATATTGATTTTGAGTGTATTATATTATTACTTTGTGTTTGATTTATGGTGTTTTGCGATTGCGAAAGTAGATTGCATGCCCCGTGATGAGAACCGATTTAATATTTATTGTAATATTATATGAGAAATCATTGAGATTGCAATCGAGCTTAATTGACTCTAAAATCAATACTGGGTTAGTTTTGATAAGAAATTACTTAAATAACCTAGGCATTAGATTAACTATGGTTTCCGATTAATTGCACTCTAGGACCAATAGGTGTGGTTGATCGAATTCACATACTATACCATTGCGGGAGCAATATAATGTGGTGTGGCCTTAGTTGAATTATTCTTATCATGTTAATAACGTGCTTCATAATAGTCAATATATTTCCTTTTTCGGAATTAGAACCGTGAGACTACCTAGCATCATTTTCCATTTAATCCGTCTAGCTTTTATTTATCGCTTTAGTAGTTAATTATATTTTAATTAAAAAACCCAAAAACCACAACTTGATTTACTTTACAGCACTACCTATTATAATCTCTAGTTTATAGAATTAGTTCCACCACTTCCTTGTGGATTCGACTCCGTACTCACGGAAATTTATTACTTCGACACATCCTGCACTTGGAATTTTATTCCCACGCGTTTGAGCGTGTCAAGTTTTTGGCGCCGTTGCCGGGGAAGTGTTTCGGTAGCTTATTCTTTAAATTAGAGATTTTTAGGTTTTATTTTTTATTAGTTTTTCTTGTTTTTAATTTTCTTTTGATTTATTTTTGTTTGTCAGGTGCTCGAGCCATTAGCCATGCAATCTAGACAGTCCCAAATGTTGGCTACTAAGGCTAGGCAAAACTGCACACGGCTAGCTTGCTATATATGTGGAGTTGGTGGACACGGTTCTTCTGTGTGTCCATCCAGGAAGACCTTTCCGGAGTATGAGTATGAACAAGCACAGGCGCTTAATTATTATCCTCCGTGGTTAGGGAATTATCCATACTCCAACAATTATAATCCAGGATGGAGTAATTATCCAGACTCCTCTTGGAGAGATAATCAGCAGCAGCCATGGCAGTATTAGGAGTGCCAACAACAGAGTTGGTTTGAGCCACTGCATCAGTACCAGTACCAGCCCAATGCACAAAGTTATTTTGATCAACCGGGTGATCAATCATCTCAGCAGGTTCAAACATCAGAAGAGGACATGCTTGACAAACTCATGCAAAAGTTGCAGCAAAACAAGCAGAGAACTGACAGGATAGAGGCACAACTCGGCCAACTGATCGAGGCATTGCAAAATAGAGTGCCAGAAGAGTTCCCCAACCAGCTAGAGCAAACAGAGGAGATTACCATTCCTCTGAATGGTATGACAGTTATTGATAGGATTGAGGATGAACTTTCTGATTCTGTTAATGTTGCTGTAGGTACAGGTACTCAGCAGGTGAGAGTAGCGGTGAAAACAGGTTTGGGGGTTAAAACGGAAATCAAACCTAGAGAGGAGCCCAAACCCGTTTCGACGAAGCCACCTGATAACGGGACTAAATATGGAGATGATAAAGATTGCTTTAAATTGAAAAATCTATTCTCCTTATTATTTCAGGTCCATAGAGAGCATGTACAATCATGCAGGCATGAGCTGATTGCAGACCATGCAGAAAGCAGAGTCTGGGATGTCTTTTGAGAGATAGCTCGAGTACGACGTCTTGCCTAGACGTTAAATAAAGCACTAGGAGGGAGGTAACCCTTTATTTTTTATTTTCTATTTTTGTCTTTTGTGTGCTTTTGAGTCTTGTTGGTGTATATAGGCTGGAAACCTAGACTTTCCTCATACGCACTGCGTTTGGAAGACTTAGGTATAACAATGCCACGTACACCAGCCTTGAGTCTTTTATTGTATCTTTCGTGTTTTGTTTTATTTGTTTTAGGATCGCAAATCATATGCAAACTTTACAGATAATTGAGTAATAATATGTAAATGCTTAGGTCATTTGAGTGTACAAAGTTGTTAGCTAGAATAATGTCGGTAATGTCTTTGCATCTAAACATATATGTCTGACATATTTGCATTGTAATATGTGAAAACTTCCAATTAATAGTCCTGATTAATAGTGGAGACTACCCTTAGTGAGTTTTGAGCTTATTGCATATTCATTCTGAGGGAATTTTTGTTTCTACTCTTAAACACTTTCTTGAGCTTATTGTCAGTAGATTGATCTCTATAGGCTTGCATTGGATGTTAATGAACTGCATTATAAAAATCTTGTATGTATGTTTTAAATGTTCAGTTTAGTAGATTTTGGAGATATGATCCAGGCATTGTGTGTGAACTCCTAAATAGCTTGATTTCCTGTCCTTAAATTGTGTGCTTCCTATCCCATTCGCGGCCAAACACTCACATATTAGCCTTTTATTGTATGAACTACATATCTAAAAATTCTAGCCGAAATTGTAAGACGTTACCTTTGATGCTTGGAAACTAGAGACAATTAAAGAGGGAATGTGTAAGTGTTGAGTGAGAAGAAGGAGTGGAGTAGAAAAGATGAAATGGATCTGGAAATGTGCAGAAAAATAAAATAATAGCCAACAGAAAATAAAAAAAATACATATATGAAAAGAGTTGGCTAAATGAGAAAAGAAGTATGATGCACAAAGTAAAAATTGAAAAAGAGTTTGAAGGAGAAAGGCGAAAAAAAAAAAATTTGGAAGAAAAGTTGAATGAATTTGGTAGTCGTGAGAGAAATTGCACGAATTGAAAATTTTATGAAGTCTCTCAATAGGTTTCCAAGTAAGTTGAACCCGATTTCCATTCTTTTTGAACCAATCACCCCAAAGCCCCATTACAACCTGAAAAAGACCTGTTGATCTCCTTAGGAAACTTAATTGTAATATTTGACATGTATGTATACTGATTTTTCTGTTCTTAGCATTTGATATCTTTCATGAGGTCCTTTGCTTAATATGTGCGTTCTTTCTAATTATTGATGCATACGACAAACTTTGAAATTCTTTGCTCATAAATTCCAGTCGTATGCAGTTGAAAGTGTGATTGCCTAGGTTCTGAGTGTCATTGAGTGAAAACTGGTGAGATTAGAGTCGAGGCGAATTACATCTGTGGTTTATTGGTATGGAAGGATTCACTATTATAAATGCGTTGCATGTCAGTGTCCTGTATGATATAGGGTGTATTAGACTAATTGACAGCATTTTAGATTTCTGATTTTGTGCTATTCTTATGCATTTGCATTTGTGTATATACTTAATTTGATATTTAGCTTTGTATGTGGTTAGCTTAGGACGTTTGTGGGTATCGTAGCTGGTAAACCCTCACGAGACTATAACTCGTCCACTAGGGTTACCTAGGGGTTTAAAGGCTTGTGGCACGTGCTAAGTGCCATCGTTTCATCCTACGAAAATGGATATAGCTTAGTTTGTTTTTGTTTGTTAAGTTTTAGTTTTGTTTTTGTTTTGCTTTTCATTGTGGTGTGTGCCAATTTGCTTGAGGACAAGCAAAAGATAGGTTTGGGGGTATTTGATCGATCAATATTTGTTACATATTTACGACCCCTAAACCGTATCTTTTAATTGTATTCTTAAGTATTTTTGGTGCTTTTGATGTGTTTTCCTTGAGTTTGCAGGTTTAGGGACCTCCGTGATGCTTTTGAATATTTATGAGGAAAAAGTGTAAATTCAGTAACTTTGGGGAAGGGCATATGTGAAAGAATAGCAAACTGTTGGGGCAAAACTGCAATTACAGGAAGTTCCACCAATTTAAGTGAAACGGTGCGTTTTGGCATAAAGGAATTGACTTAAGTGGAACGGCGCCGTTTTGGACCAATGCTTTGGTCCAAAACGACGCCGTTTTGGTTAAGAAATAAAACAAAAGGCAGTTCGCCATGCAGCGCGACCTTTCTCTCTCGCCTCTCCTCGCACCCTCGCTCGCGATGAAGTCACCCATGCCAGACCAGTGAGCTGCGCGAGCTCGACCGCGACCAGTTCCTCCTCGCGGCGCAGCTCGCGATGCAGAAGAAGAAGCCACCAGTGAGCAGCGCGAGAAGACCGAGCGCGACAGCTGCTCGCGAGAAGCTCGCGATGAAAGAAGAAAGTCCAGCAGTGAAGGTGGCGAGGGGCAGCGCGACCTGTGCTTCTCGCAATGGCAGCTCGCGTCCAGCAGCTCCCAGCAGGCCAGTGAAGAAAAATGGCAGCCCTAACGGGCTGCTATAAAAAGAAAAGTGCAGAAAAGGGCAGCAGGCAGCAGGTGGCAGCAGTCATCTCGCCTAGGTGCAGCTCTCGGGCAGTGCCTCCAAGGGTGATCTCATCCATTTTACCCATCCAAAACACAACCAAACATCACACAACACCAACACATCTCTAATTGCGATTATATCGAAGATTCGTCGGAGAGAAGACGAAGAATGAGGGAGGACGAATCTATGCGGGAAACAAGCGGGTTTCGATTCTCGACTTCATCGAATGAGTTGTATTACTTCCCTTTTCCTATCTTTATGTTTAATCGATTGTATGAGTGATTAGATTTATTGTTAGGTAGTTTTCGGAACTATGAACGGATTCGGATTTATTGACTATGAATATATTTTGTATATTATTTCATGATTTTATCCTTGAGATTATTTGAACATTATCTTATTGCATTTGATTTATGGTGTTTTGCGATTACGAACGTAGATTGCATGCCTCGTGATGAGAATCGATTTGATATTTACTGTCAGAGATTATATTGATTTTGAGTGTATTATATTATTACTTTGTGTTTGATTTATGGTGTTTTGCGATTGCGAAAGTAGATTGCATGCCCCGTGATGAGAACCGATTTAATATTTATTGTAATATTATATGAGAAATCATTGAGATTGCAATCGAGCTTAATTGACTCTAAAATCAATACTGGGTTAGTTTTGATAAGAAATTACTTAAATAACCTAGGCATTAGATTAACTATGGTTTCCGATTAATTGCACTCTAGGACCAATAGGTGTGGTTGATCGAATTCACATACTATACCATTGCGGGAGCAATATAATGTGGTGTGGCCTTAGTTGAATTATTCTTATCATGTTAATAACGTGCTTCATAATAGTCAATATATTTCCTTTTTCGGAATTAGAACCGTGAGACTACCTAGCATCATTTTCCATTTAATCCGTCTCGCTTTTATTTATCGCTTTAGTAGTTAATTATATTTTAATTAAAAAACCCAAAAACCACAACTTGATTTACTTTACAGCACTACCTATTATAATCTCTAGTTTATAGAATTAGTTCCACCACTTCCTTGTGGATTCGACTCCGTACTCACGGAAATTTATTACTTCGACACATCCTGCACTTGGGATTTTATTCCCACGCGTTTGAGCGTGTCAGTACCCACTTCCCCATCTTCCAAATCAAGATCATCATCACGAATCTTCAAAGAAACTAAAGCTAGATCATCTACTGAACCCGGAGAAAAAATAGCCTTATCATCACTATTCACACATCTATCCTCTAATCTAGCCGAACCCACATCTTTATCTTTGTTCTTCCTTTTCATCTCAACCCAAGTAGACTTCTTAGGTAAAGAAATCCCTATATGTTTTTCCTCCATACCATGAACAACGCCCTTGTCCGCTTTCGACACCACAGCCTCTTTGTTACTCATTTCTAAACCCTCATCACCCCCCAAATCTTGAGCATTTTGCATACGATTCCATGACCCATGGCCAAACACTTTACAAGCATGACACCTACCCAGAAGCCATTATAAATTGCATGGATGGTTTTCTACTCCCCATTCGCACATTGAATATCAAACTCATTAATAATATCCTTCGAAGCATCAACCTCAACACACACACGAGCAAAGCTAAGACGTTTCCTAGCCAAAGTAATATGACACGGGAGTGTTCCATAGCTTAACCGCGGCCCAAAACACAAAAGAAGTTCGAATTCTCACTATGGTTTATCAAGCAACAGAATCTGTTCGCGATGGCAAAAATCAGTTCGCGCAGTGAGTTCGCAAGAACCATAACTTTTGATTGACATGGAATCTTTGTTCGCTCCTTTATGTGTTGAAAAGATAAAAGCCTTAACTTCATTTTCGTATTTTGAAGCAAGTCCTTTGGAGCATCCAAGAGATAGTTATGACCGAATTCGTTCTAGTGGTCTGCTGGTGGCGCATTTCGGGAGATGAAGAGTTTTTCTTTGTTTTCAAGATTCCAAGTCAACTTTTGCATTTATTTCTTCTTATTATCAGATGAAAGCTTTTATGTCTTATGTTTCCCATGCTTGGAGGGTTGTTCCAAGTCATGTTTTCCTATTTGAAGTGTCATGTAAATCAGATTAAAAACAATTGATGAATATTAATGAAAATTAGAACTCTTTGAGTTTTTATTCTCCTAACTCTGTATCTCTTGGGTGGATTCCTTTGAGTGGTGAGTTTTATCATTGTTTCTGTATCTTTGGTTGATTGAGAGGGTGGTGTTGCTGTATCCCTTTATATTGGTCTTGGTGGTGAGTCGTTTGCTAATTTACTAAGGGTGGTGATTTCTGTATCCCTTGGCAAATTAGTTTTCTATCTCCATTTGTTCTTATGTGAGTGAGGCTGGTTCGTGTACTTCCCTAGTGTTTAGACTACTTGTGAGTGTGTTTGACATCCTTAAATATTGTTTAGGGCTGTTCGGCACCAGATTTGGTATCAGAGTTCGGTTCCAAACAAGTTTTGTTTGGTTGGCATGATTCCTCACTTCTTCACTTGGTTCTTGTGTGTTGAGTTGCTATAATAGCTGATCATGGTCGTTTGCCTACTGTTGAAGAAGAGATAGATCTTCAAGAAGATCCACGATGATACGAACCCCGCCAACTTGTAACGAAACTCGGAACCAGCTCTGATACCAAATGATACGAACCCCGTCAACTTGTGACGAAACCCGAAACCAGTCTCTGATACCAAATGATACGAACCCCATGAACTTGTGACGAAACCCGTAACAATGTTACTGCCTAGGACCGTTCTACTTTCAGGTTTAGAATGGAAACCGCGACCCAACACCTATAGAGAAGGTGCGAACCTTGGTATTAGGAGGACGCCACAATCAAGGATGGCAAACTTGATTGATAAGTCAAGGTACGAACGCCACAGAGTAATCTGATAAGTTCGTAGGTTCTTCAAGGAACCCAAGAGAGACTTAAACTCACATTTCTATATTGAAATTCATCTCTCCTCTATTAAATGACTTACAAATGAGTTTAAATAGAAAATGAAAATGTCTTGGAACAACCCTCCAAGCATGGGAAACGAAAACAAGTAAAGGATGGTGTGATTTTATTGACTAGGAAGCTTTGAACTCAATAAAAACGTGCAACCCAATTATCAAAGGAAGAGAACACAATTGTCAAAGTAAGACAGCTTCTGGATACTTTGAAATAACCGACCAAAACTTCCTCGTGTGGCCTCCAATTGATCTGATTCCAACATCAAAGTTGAAGATAAGATCATGAACTTTGAAAAGACCTACTCACACGCCTCCAGAAACCTAGCCGTTCACACGTTATGAATTTCCAAAGTTATCCCTCCGAATCAGCAGGTTGCCTCGCCTTTGTGCTAGATAAGTCTTCATCATTCCCCTCCTCTTGAAAAAGATTTGTCCTCAAATCAAGGTCATCACTTATTGATGTGAAACAATACGAATTACACATGAAATGATAACGAATTATACGAACTACAAACGAACAACAATATACGATGGATTTGAATAGAAAACAAAAACATAAGGATAGAGTAAACCCGAGACTAGAACCTTGGCTCTGATACCAAATGATACGAACCCCGTCAACTTGTGACGAAACCCGAAACCAGCTCTGATACCAAATGATACGAACCCCGCCAACTTTTGACGAAACCCGTAACCAGCTCTGATACCAAATGATACGAACCCCGTCAACTTGTGATGAAACCCATAACAAGCTCTGATACCAAAAGATACGAACTCCGCCAACTTGTGACGAAACCCGTAACCAGCTCTGATACCAAATGATACGAACTCTGCCAACTTGTGACGAAACCCGTAACAATGTTACTGCCTAGGACCGTTCTACTTTCAGGTTTAGGATGGAAACCGCGACCCAACACCTATAGAGAAGGTGCGAACCTTGGTATTAGGAGGACGCCACAATCAAGGATGGCAAACTTGATTGATAAGTCAAGGTACGAACGCCACAGAGTAATCTGATAAGTTCGTAGGTTCTTCAAGGAACCCAAGAGAGACTTAAACTCACATTTCTATATTGAAATTCATCTCTCCTCTATTAAATGACTTACAAATGAGTTTAAATAGAAAATGAAAATGTCTTGGAACAACCCTCCAAGCATGGGAAACGAAAACAAGTAAAGGATGGTGTGATTTTGTTGACTAGGAAGCTTTGAACTCAATAAAAACGTGCAACCCAATTATCAAAGGAAAAGAACACAATTGTCAAAGTAAGACAGCTTCTGGATACTTTGAAATAACCGACCAAATCTTCCTCGTGTGGCCTCCAATGGATCTGATTCCAACATCAAAGTTGAAGATAAGATCATGAACTTTGAAAAGACCTACTCACACGCCTCTAGAAACCTAGCCGTTCACACGTTATGAATTTCCAAAGTTAACCCTTCGAATCAGCAGGTTGCCTCGCCTTTGTACTAGATAAGTCTTCATCGCACGAGACCTCATTATAGAAGATATGAGGCAACAAATTCAACAACTCCATTTACGAATACGTATGTATGAAAATCGCAGGCAGGTGAATGGTGGACGTGATGTAGAACATGATGATGCTCACAACCATGAATCGGACAATGGTACTCCTCCTTATCCACGTGATTTGAGAGCTTTGGGGTACAGAGAACGTGACACACAGTGGGGTTTCAATGCAAAAGTGGAGATTCCAGAGCTTGAAGGCAAGTCACAACTAGATGAGTTTATGGAATGGTTGAATACGGTTGATCGAATCTTTGATTATCAAGATGTACCTGAAAACAAGAAAGTAAAGCTTGTTGCCATCAAGTTAAGGAAGCATGCATCGTTTTGGTGGGAGAATCTTAAGAGACAACGAGAAAGAGAAGGGAGAAGTAGGATCGTTATATGGGAAAAGATGAAGAAAGAGTTGAAGAGGGGTACACACCTCCCACAACCACAAGTGAAGATGGGAGAAGAACATTGAAACCCAAGTCAACTTGGACACCTACAGATTACAGTTTGGCAACTTGGAATTCAAAGGGGTTGAACGCTATTTTCTGTGGCGTTGATGACAGTCAATATAGGCATATTCAAAAATGTGAAAGTGCCAAGGAAGCATGGGAAATCCTCCAAATCACACATGAAGGAACTACAGCTGTCAAGAGGTCCAAGCTTCAAATGCTAACATCTCAATTTGAGAGTCTTCGAATGGAAGAAAATGAGACCTTTGCAGAATTTGAAGCCAAGCTCACAGACATCACCAACAAGAGTTATATGTTGGGAGAAGTCTATTCTAGCTCGAAGATTGTTAGGAAGATTCTAAGATCCTTACCCGAAAGATTTCAAGCTAAAGTCACAGCTATTGAAGAAAGCAAGGATGTTGATTCCATGAGGTAGAAGAACTTGTTGGTTCCTTGAAGACTTTTGAAATGGGATTGAAACCAGTCAAGAAACACAAGAGTATAGCCCTCAAAGCAATCAAGGAAGCTAAAAATTCAGAAGATGATAATGATCTCAATGAAGCTGAGATTGCCATATTTGCCAAAAGGTTCAAAAAATTCCTCAAGACAAACAAAAAGAAGGGTGAGAACTCCACAAGAACCAAAGATACAAAGAAAAGCGTTCCAAAGAAAGTTGACACCTTAAAAGAAAAGATCAACAAGAGAGGCGTCCAATGTTATGAATGTGGAGGCTATGGGCATATCTCAACCGAATGTGCCAACAATTTTAAGAAAAATAAGAAAGGTAAGGCAATGAAGGTATCATGGAGTGATAGTGATGAAGAAGATGATACAAGCTCTACAAGTTCAGAGGAGCTAGTGAGTAACTTCACTGCCTTTGTTGCAAGTCATCATAGCAATGAGAAAGAAGCTAGTGAAGGTGAAACGAGCATGAGTGAGAGAGAGGAATCAGATGAAGAAAGCCTTGAGGAAGCTTTTAATGAGTTATATGCAGAAAGCCTCAAGATAAAAAAGGAAAATGTTTCTTACAAGGTCAAACTCAAGATTCTTGAGAAAGAGAAGCAAGAGGCATTATCAAGGGCTCAGATTGTTAAAGAAGCCATCCAAAAACTCAAGAAAGAAAAAGAAGATGATGATCAAAGAATTATTCTAATGAAGAAGGAACTGAGTGAGAAAGAGAAGACCTTGCAAATTGTGAGACATAGGGAACAAGAATGTCTCAAGGAATTGGAGGATGCAAGGAAATCAATCGAGGGGCTGACTTTGGGTGCACTAAAGGTTGATCAAGTAATTAATCTTGGCAAGGCTTATGGAGACAAGAGAGGCATAGGCTATGAAATTGAAGAAATCACTCATTCGTCAAGCAAGACAACATGTTTCAAGGGAGAAAATTTGAAGCAAACACTTGAACAACCAAGGATAACAAGCAACCCCAAGAAGATACCTCTTAGACAACCACAAGCACAAGGTAAAGTTTCTAACACCACATCATTCCGACGCCAAAGAAATGAATGGCAACAAAATCATCAAGGTAAATTTTCTAACTTTATTCCTATTTGTCATTTTTGTAGTAGGAAAAGGCATATTAGACCTAGATGTTTTGATTACATTCTTTTTTTTTTATTACATTCAATTGTGCCATAATGAAATGGAATCTAGGGATTGTCACTTTGAAAGATTTTCTAGACAAATGCCTAATAATGTTGTTAATTCTAAACCACAAGAAAAGAACTTGAAAAAGAAAATGAGAAAAGCATGGGCTAGAAAAGATGATTTCATATGTTATGCTGCTCATTATGCCTTGAAAGCCATTAATGAAAATTCTTGGTACCTTGATAGTGGTTGTTCTAGGCACATGTCTGGAAATAAAAATGTTTTTGAAAATCTTGTGATGAAGGATGGAGGATGGGTCACTTTTGGTAATGGTTCTAAGAAGAAAGTGATAGGTAAAGGGTCAATTAAAATTTCTGGTTTACCTAGTCTTAATGATGCTCTTCTTGTTGATGGATTGCAGGCAAACTTGATTAGCATTACACACTTGTGTGAAAGTGTACATGCTGTCAACTTTTTTAAAGATACTTGTGCAATCTTGGACTCTAAAGGAAATGTTATTTTGCAGGGAAAGAGAACTGATGATAATTGTTATTGTATTGATGTTAAAACTCTTAAATGCAATTTGACTAACCATGAACAGGCTGAACTTTGGCATCAAAGACTTGGTCACTTGAATTTCAAGGACCTAAAGAAACTTGGAAAGATAAAGGCTGTGAGAGGTCTTCCTGAGCTAGGAAAGAAACAGGAAGGTGTATGTGGACCATGTCAAATTGTGAGAGTTATGGAAAGGAAAGAAGCCGAATATAAGCTACTTTCACACATTTGGGAGTAAGTGCTACATTTTAAATGATCGTGACCAACTTGGTAAGTTTGATGCTAAAAGTGATGAAGGTATTTTTCTAGGATACTCTTCTAACAGTAGAGCATATAGGGTATTCAATTCAACTACTCATATTATTATGGAATCATCTAATGTAGTTGTGGATGATGCAGGAATTGTGTCTAATATTGATGATGAGTATGTTGTTGAGAATTCTGAATGTGCAGGTTTGGACTCAAATGTGAAAAAAGAGGAGACTGAAGAAATGCCAAATCAAACAGATCCTGCTCCTTGGGTTAGGAGGTCTCATAAAAAGGATGACATCATAGGAGATGTGAGTGAAGGAGTACGAACAAGAAGACAACTAGCTAATCAAGTTAGCTATGTTTGCTACACGTCTCAGTTCGAACCTAAGAAAGTTAAAGAAGCACTTCAAGATGAGTTCTGGATTGGTGCCATGCAAGAAGAACTCAATCAATTCCAAAGGAATGATGTGTGGTTTCTCGTCCCTAGACCTGAGAGTACCAATGTCATTGGTACAAAGTGGATTTTCAAGAACAAATCGGATGAAAATGGAAATATAGTGAGGAACAAAGCAAGACTAGTTGCTCAAGGCTACACACAACTTGAGGGAGTAGACTTTGATGAAAATTTTGCTCCAGTAGCTAGATTGGAATCTATTAGACTTTTATTGTGTGTTTCTTGTGTGTGCAGGTTCAAACTACATCAAATGGATGTGAAGAGTGCATTTTTAAATGGAGTTCTTCAAGAAGAAGTATACGTTGAGCAACCAAAGGGATTTGTAGATCCACATCATCCAGAGCACGTAAACAAATTAAAGAAAGCACTCTATGGATTGAAACAAGTTCCACGAGCATGGTATGAACGTCTCACCCATTACTTGCTTGAAAACAAATACATAAGAGGTAGTGTTGATAAAACCTTGTTCATCAAATGTGAAAATGGTGAGTTATTCATAGCTCAAATTTATGTTGATGATATTGTGTTTGGTTCCACTAATGAAAAGCGAGTGAGTGACTTTGTTAATGTGATGACTCGTGAGTTTGAGATGAGCATGGTAGGTGAGCTAACGTATTTCTTAGGTTTACAAATCAAGCAAATGAGTGATGGGATTTTCATTTCCCAAGCTAAATATGCTAAAAACCTAGTGAAAAGGTTTGGGTTAGAATTGGCAAAACACTATAACACACCTATGAGCACTTCATTGAAATTGAGTAAAGATTCAAATGGAAAAAGTGTTGATCAGAGTCTGTATAGAAGCATGATAGGAAGTTTGTTGTACTTAACTGCTAGTAGACCTGATATTTCTTTGAGTGTTGGTTTGTGTGCCAGGTATCAATCAAATCCGAAAGAGTCACATCTCACAGCTGTGAAAAGAATAATTCGATATGTCAATGGAACTTCGGACTTTGGAATTTGGTACTCTTTTGACACTAACCCTAACTTGGTTGGCTTTAGTGATGCAGATTGGCCAGGATGCAGTGATGATCGAAAAAGCACAACTGGAGGATGCTTTTATCTGGGAAACAATCTTGTGTCCTGGTATAGCAAAAAGCAAAACTCTATCTCCTTATCAACTGCAGAGGCAGACTACATTGCAGTAGGTAGTGGTTGTACACAACTTCTATGGATGAAACAAATGTTGGAGGATTATGGTTTGAAACAAGGTACTCTAACAATTTATTGTGACAATACCAGTGCTATAAATATTTCCAAAAATCCTGTTCAACACTCTAGGACTAAACATATTGACATTCGACATCATTTCATTAGAGAATTAGTCGAAAGCAAAGTAGTGTCCTTAGAGCATGTGTCCACAGAAAATCAACTTGCTGATTTGTTTACCAAACCTTTGGATCATGCTAGGTTTAAGTCACTTAGTAAATCCATTGGTGTATGCTCTCTTCATTGATTGTGCCATGTCATTTGTAACATGTGTTGTTCATGTCTAAGAGTGGACTAGTGTCATATTTGTGTAAAATGATCTGTATCATTTATCTACTCTTAAATTCCTGACATTAGCCCTTCAGATCTTTGTTGCAATTGACAAAATGCCCATATTTGGACTTGTATAAGCAATTGTGTGAATGTTGTGTGTCTATTAAGCTCATCCAGTTTCTGAATGTCAAAAAATTTCTCATTGCTCTCAAATGTTTTTGGAAATAGTTTTCTTGTTGAGAAATGTATAATTGGATTAATAATGGCTTGGTAAACAAAAGCTTGGAAATGGCTATGCCCTCTGGAAGAGTGAAAGCTACCTCTACAATATGCTTGAAACAATATCTTTATCTCCAAGTTAAAGGAGAAGGCTACCTCCTTAGGTGCAATGAAAGCCGCCAATGCCTTTGGAAATTAAAATTAAAGTTGAAATACAATAAAAGGAAGAAAATAAGCAAAAGAAGAAGAAGGAAAAGCTCAATAAAAAAATAAAAAAAAAAGACAAGCTTGTGTTGAATGATAATATAAAGCTGTTTTGTAGTTGATATCAAAATATTTCCTTCAAAAGCTTATTTTTGAAATTTTGCGACTTTCTTGAGACAGGATGATATATATTTATATATATGTGCTTGCGTGTATATTGGTCACTTATTGTGGGCAAATGTTAATCTGTTAATGAAGTGATGATTGTGTTTGTGTTTTTTGAAGTTGAGATGGGACTTGATATTTGTTGTGGTGCATATTTGTAACTATTGGTTCCTTAAGGATATGACTCCCATGTTACTTGTGTATGGCATTCAGGGGGAGTTGGTTCATGTATTTTCTTGTCTCTTGTGCAATTTTCCCATATCTTTGTCTACTGTGTTCTTCCTTTGCCTCTCCCGTGACAAAAATGGGGAGAAGTTTATATTGTTGTGTAGTACTCAGGGGGAGAATTTGAGGGGGAGACACTTGTGTTCATCGTTTTGTGTCTGTTGTTAATGATTATGTTTATCTACGGGCGTTTATATAAACTGCACGGTGTCTACTAACGTCTTTTGTTTTGTGTTAGTGTGCTTTCTTTTGTTTCAGGTTCACCTTGACCGGAAATGATCTCAAGCTTCAAGTTTTTAGTTTTAAGATCATTCATTGTAATTTTGTGAGGTTGTATTTGTGAGTTCAAACTTTGTATCATTTTGTATATTTGTGAGGTTTGAGGTTTTGTCACGGAATAGCCAAAGGGGGAGATTGTTAGGTCAAGTATTTTCTAGGTTGGCTAATTCCGTGCAAAACACTCTTTGGTTGTAATTGTGTTTGGGAGCTTTCGTTGAAAGCATCAAGATCATCAATTCATTTGGTAAGTTGCTCTCAATCTCACAAAGGTTTTTAGGATCTCACACACTCACAACATATCATTCATTATGTTTCTAGGCATCTCATTCATCATTGACATGGACTATGAAGCATAGTTCATTGTATTGCATTCATATGTTATGTTCTGCAGATGCATCCTATAGATGGTCCCATATCTCCACCTTCCTATCCGAATTTCAAAGCGTATTCTTCATGAACGTTGTTGGTATATGTGTGTACTTTCTTCTGTAATTTTTGTAGAATTTTCTGGGTGGCGCTTCATTAGATAATATCTGAAAACCGGACATAGGTCAGTGTTGAAAAAACAGGGGAGACAGTTTTTGTGTGTCATGTATGTGGTCCAATATGTCCCCTTTCCTGTCCGAATTTTAACTGGTGTTCTTCATGAAAGTTGTTCATATATGTGTCTACTTTCTTCAATTAGTTTTGTAGAATTTTCTGGGTGGTGTTTCTCTAGATATTAGCTTGAAACCGAACATAGGTCAGTGCAGAAAACTGCACCCGACCCAACATGTGTGTCCGACCCATTTTGTATGGCAACCCGACCCGTGGCTCTTCCTATATATAAATGCCACTTCGTCTTTTTCATCAGGAATCTAGAAAGAAGAACCCTAGCAGCTCCCTCTCTTCAGACTCTCTCAACTCCAATCTCTCAAAACTCACCCAATCTCTCTTGTATGTCCATGGAATCAAATTAGAGACTTGTGGTAAGTTTGTTTCTTGTTTGTTCAAGTTGTTTTATGATTCATTTCATTTGAATCTCTTTGTTGTTCTTGAATGAGAGTTAATGGAGTTTCATAGATATTAATTGAATGAAAGCTTGTGGGTTTTGTGTTTAATGCATGATAAGGCATTTAGGAAGTTAAATTAGTACCTAGACAACTTGATGTTGTGATTTAGAATGCATTTATCTTGCTTGAATGAATTAAGCATCTATCTTACATGTGGTTAATGGATTGGTACTAATCTAGGTTGGATCAAGAGTGTTAGTTGTTGTTATAATAATTTACTTGTTGTTAGAATCACATTCATATAAACATGTTGGCTGCCTTGTAGAGTTCATGCATTGAATATGTTTGTTTCATGACTTGAAAGTGTTGAATTTGTTGCAAAAATTGTTAGGTCTTGAAATGTGTTTATGCTAAGTGTTATTTAAGTAGATTGTGTGCACTAGTTCACTTAGCATCATAGGTTGTATTAGTCATGCATCCTAATTGTATGTTCATGCATCATTGAACACTTAGACAATAATCCTTTGTGTTATTGGAAGAGCTTGTGTGACTTTGGTGAAGTCTTGTGAACAAGCTCAAGGTTTGCTTCTTGTGCAAAAGTTGCATTTGTGTGGAATTTCACTAGTTGGCTCTTGCGAGACGATAGGTGTAGGCTCACGCCAATAGGAGTGTGAATTCTAGGATAGCTTGAGGATATACGTTTAGTCACCTAGTGGATCTTGGGAGATCATTAGGGAAAAGGCCTGCGGGTAGACTAGAACGGGATAGTCCAAGAGGAGTGAGTCCTTGTAATTTCAACTTGAGGGTGTACTGCATTTATCACTAGTGGATTGTCCATTAAGTGGCCAAGAGTGGTCCCGTGGTTTTTGATCCCTTGTTGGAAGGGGTTTTCCACGCTAAAATCCTTGTGTTGATTTTGTTTATCTCTTCCGCATTTGTTATGTGTTTATAATTGTTGAATTGATCTAATTAAATTGTTGGTAATCAAAAACTTGGGTAAGAACCTATTCACCCCCCCTCTAGGTTCATATAGACCGTTGCACTTAAACTTTCAAGCCTTAACTTCATTTTCGTATTTTGAAGTAAGTCCTTTGGAGCATCCAAGAGATAGTTATGACCGAATTCGTTCTAGTGGTCTGCTGGTGGCGCATTTCGGGAGATGAAGAGTTTTTCTTTGTTTTCAAGATTCCAAGTCAACTTTTGCATTTATTTCTTCTTATTATCAGATGAAAGCTTTTATGTCTTATGTTTCCCATGCTTGGAGGGTTGTTCCAAGTCATGTTTTCCTATTTGAAGTGTCATGTAAATCAGATTAAAAACAATTGATGAATATTAATGAAAATTAGAACTCTTTGAGTTTTTATTCTCCTAACTCTGTATCTCTTGGGTGGATTCCTTTGAGTGGTGAGTTTTATCATTGTTTCTGTATCTTTGGTTGATTGAGAGGATGGTGTTGCTGTATCCCTTTATATTGGTCTTGGTGGTGAGTCGTTTGCTAATTTACTAAGGGTGGTGATTTCTGTATCCCTTGGCAAATTAGTTTTCTATCTCCATTTGTTCTTATGTGAGTGAGGCTGGTTCGTGTACTTCCCTAGTGTTTAGACTACTTGTGAGTGTGTTTGACATCCTTAAATATTGTTTAGGGCTGTTCGGCACCAGATTTGGTATCAGAGTTCGGTTCCAAACAAGTTTTGTTTGGTTGGCATGATTCCTCACTTCTTCACTTGGTTCTTGTGTGTTGAGTTGCTATAATAGCTGATCATGGTCGTTTGCCTACTGTTGAAGAAGAGATAGATCTTCAAGAAGATCCACGAGACCTCATTATAGAAGATATGAGGCAACAAATTCAACAACTCCATTTACGAATGCGTATGTATGAAAATCGCAGGCAGGTGAATGGTTGACGTGATGTAGAACATGATGATGCTCACAACCATGAATCGGACAATGGTACTCCTCCTTATCCACATGATTTGAGAGCTTTGGGGTACAAAGAACGTGACACACAGTGGGGTTTCAATGCAAAAGTGGAGATTCCAGAGCTTGAAGGCAAGTCACAACCAGATGCGTTTATGGAATGGTTGAATACGGTTGATCGAATCTTTGATTATCAAGATGTACCTGAAAACAAGAAAGTAAAGCTTGTTGCCATCAAGTTAAGGAAGCATGCATCGTTTTGGTGGGAGAATCTTAAGAGACAACGAGAAAGAGAAGGGAGAAGTAGGATCGTTATATGGGAAAAGATGAAGAAAGAGTTGAAGAGAAAGTACCTTCCGGATAATTATCGGCAAGACATCTTTTTGAAGATTCACAATTTTCGACAAAAAGACCTTTCCGTAGCGAAGTATACTGCTGAGTTTGATAATCTCATGTTGAAGGGAGATGTTGCGGAGCCGGAAGAGCAGTCCATGGCGCGATATCTTGGCGATTTAAATTATGAGATTTCTAATGTGGTGCAACTACAACCATATTAGAATCTTAATGATGTGTGTAAACTTGCTCTTAAGGTGGAGAAGAAACAAAAAGATATGCGTAGCAGGAGTTCTAAATATGGTTCAAGGGAGGGCTTTGCTAATAAAGGAAGCACTTCAAGTTCTAAGCCTACTACAGCAAATAAATCCAACATAAAAGCTTCAACATTAAAAGGAGAAGGTGTGATGTCTAAGCAACAACAACAGCAGCCTAGTTATTCTAATACAAACTTTTGTAGGTGTTTCAAGTGCCAAGGATTTGAGCATATTGCTTCTGAATGTCCAAATCACAAGATCATTTCATTAGTTGAAGAAGAAAGTGATGAAGATGATTTAATTGCAGATTTGAAAGAAGAGGAGTTTCAGAATAAAGATGTAACCTATGGAGATAATGGTGCTTCTCTGGTCATCCAAAGGAGTTTGAGTGTGGTTAGAGAAGAGGAAGATTGGGTGAGAAAGAATGTGTTCCATACCAAGTGCACTTCTCATGGCAAGGTATGTGTTGAGATTATTGACAGTGGCAACTTTGAGAATGTAGTGTCCACTTATATGGTTGACAAGTTTGGCCTCAAAATACGACAGCACCCACATCCTTACAAACTATCTTGGCTTCAAAAGGACAATGAGATTAAGGTAAATAAACGTTGTCTTGTTATGTTTTCAATTGGTAAAAATTATAAAGATAAAGTTTGGTGTGATGCAGCTCCTATGGATGCATGTCATTATTGCTAGGAAGATCTTGGCATTATGATAGACGTGTGTTGTATGATGGTTTTAAAGATAGTTGTAAGATTGTATTGGGTCCTCGTAGGCCGGACGAAGTTCCTAAACCTTCTAAAGGGGAGGGAAATAGCTTGCTTACTCAAACTGATTGTAGGAGAGAGTTGATGCAAAGGGGTGAAGTGTATGTGCTGGTTGTGCTGGAAGAAAATGATGAAGGGAGTTTTAGAAAAGATTTTGATTATCGTATAACATGCGGAATTGGGTTTCAAAAATTTTTCTTATATTAAAAACCTTTTTTCAATCAGGAACGAGTTCCTGTATATACGCAGAAAAAGACTTTAGAAACTACATAGCTTTTTCTTGATTGTCTTTTTTCTGATTCCTCAATCTACCACTAAATCTTCCGAGCTATGACCCGCAGTCTAACAACGTGTGTGTGGGCACGTCACGGTAAGAGATGGAGGTCATATGAAAAGAACGCCGGGCGAATCCTGCAAAAGAGAGGAGAGTCAGAAAAAAACTTTTTTTTCTCTTTTCTTCTCTCTTTGGTGGCCGAATTCTCTTTCTTTTTCACTTTTGTGTTAGGTTAGGTGTTTTCTAGCTATATAACACTTATATAGTAGTCATTTAGGGTTTTAGTTTGACCAAGTCAAAATAGGATTCTAAATCCTATTTATTTTTAGTCTCCCTAAAGACTTAAACCTATGACATTTTGGACTATTAAAATAATCTAATTCCTTTAATTCTTTTGTCCTAGTCATTATTTAATCACATGACCTCATATTTAATAAATAGAATTAATAATTCATAATTATTAATTTCTATTATTTTATTAAATATTTAATTAATTAATTAATCACATTATTTAATTATTCTCTTTTATTTAAATCGCATTACTTTCGTAACACTATTAATTGGACCATCCAATTAATCTACAATGATCCTCGTTACCAACAACCATAAGGGCTAGTAAAGGGACCTAATGGACCCACAGTTTTGAGCTCCAATAATACTTAGTAATATTAATTAAAACTCTTTAATTAATATTTCACGATTATTAACCTCGGAGTTATTCCACTAAAAACCCAAGGCTGCACTCTCAGAACTGTAGATGTGTTTATACAATCTGAAGTCTCAGTGTCCATTGATATAGCTAATTGCATATAGTGTGATCCTCTACAAATAGTTCATAACTAGAGTTAGGTCATAAAGTCCGCTATATCCCTCTAGAAATATCTTTTCCTTTAAGTACCATTGATTCTCTAATGAACAATTAAATCTTGTCTTCCTCACGGAAGAAGGAGAGCGCTCATAATCGTTCAAGCCCCGAATCAACCCTTAAGGGAACTACTTATCTACTTCAATTAAGAAGGAGTGGATTCCATTATTATGTTCAAACCTTCCCAACCACAAGCCAAACCGCAACTCCAAAATACGGAGGTATTGGTCAAGATTCACATCAACCTCACTCATGGTAAATCAAAAGCTATGATCCTACTTGAAGGAGTCGATAAGACACTCAGGATTAAGATCACTTATAAATAGCCATCGTTTATCAATTATATATGAATCTCATCTACTAACGGACCTTGGTGAGAGATTCATATAAATCGTGGCCTAGTCCTATATGATCTCATCATATAAAGTGCCTACATTGTCATGTCAACTATATGAACGGTCTAGGATAAGACCACCGTACTTTAAAGAATGGACCGCAGCAATAGATCAATCACAAACAAAGTACCCAGCTTTGTTCGCTCTCTACGGACTCTTTAGATTGCATGTCTCAAAATGAATCCTCTATATATATGACCATCATATACTCATTATGAGACTACATCTTGCAATCTAGGATGTTCTTACACAATATGAATGTATTACTGAATATAAAACTTTTATAAACTTGAATGATAATCTGAATAATTCTTATTATTGTCTTTAACCATTTACAATTACAAACTTTAAGGTATAAATCCCAACAATCTCCCACTTGCACTAAAGCAGATGGGACATGTCTCGTAATCCTAGACCCTCTAGGTGACCTTTAAACATTTTAGTCGTCAAGGTCTTTGTAAATGGATTAGCCAGGCTATCTTGCGATGCAATCTTCGTCACTACCACGTCTCCTTGCTGCATTATCTCTCTGATGAGATGATATTTCCTCTCTATATGCTTCCCTCTTTTGTGGCTTCTTGGTTATTTGAAATTGGCCACGGCTCCACTATTATCACAATAAAGTGTCATGGGCCTGTCCATAACTGGAACAACTTTCAGATCACTCAAGAACTTTCGGAGCCAAACAGCCTCCTTAGCTGCTTCATAAGCTGCTACATACTCGGCTTCTATGGTGGAATCAACAATGCAAGATTGCTTGATACTCCTCCAAATTATGGCTCCACCACCAAGGGTGAATGCTTACCCAGACATGGATTTCCTTGAATCTTTGTCTGACTGAAAGTCAAAATCTGTATATTCCAATGGAATCAAATTCGGATGGTAATATATAATCATATAGTTTCTCGTTCTCCGAAGATACTTGAGAACATGCTTAATAGCAACCCAATGATCCAATCCTGGGTTGGACTGATATCTACTGGCTACTCCCACTGCGAAGCAGATATCGGGTCTTTTGCATAGCATAACATACATAAGACTACCTGCTGCAGATGCAGACGCATAGGGAATTTGTCTCATATCCTCAATTTCTTGAGGTGTCTTAGGACACTGTTCCTTAGAAAAGTGAACTCCATGTCTTGAAGGTAAACTACCTTTCTTGGAGTTCTGCATGGAGAATCGCACAAGTATCTTGTCGATATACGATGCTTAAGACAACGCTAACAGTTTGTTCTTACGATCCCTTATCAATTGTATCCCAAGAACATAACTTGCCTCTCCCAAATCTTTCATTTGGAATTGGTTAGCAAGCCAACCCTTTACCTATGAAAATATTCCTACGTCATTCCCAATGAGTATGATGTTATCTACGTAAAGAACCAGGAAAACTACTTTCTTGTCAATGATGCGCTTGTATACACAAGGCTCATCAACGTTCTGCTCAAAATCATAGGTCTTGATCGCAGTATCAAACCTAATGTTCCAAGATCTAGACGCCTGCTTAAGTCCATAAATAGACCTTTGCAGTTTGCAAACCTTTTGCTCTTGATCTTGGAATACGAATCCCTCTGGTTGCATTATATACATGCTATCGTCTAGATTGCCATTCAAGAATGCAGTCTTGATGTCTATTTGCCAGATTTCGTAATCAAAATAGGCAGCTATGGATAAGAGTATCCTAGTAGACTTAAACATAGCTACCTGGCGATAAGGTTTCATCATAATCAATGCCTTCCTTATGGGTGTAACCTTTAACCACTAGCCTTGCCTTGAAGGTCTCTCTACCTTCCTGTCTACTCCTCTCTTACGCTTGTAGATCCACTTACATCCTATAGGTTTTATCCCATCTGGTAAGTCTACAAGTTCCCAAACTGAGTTGAAGTATATGGACTCTATCTCGAGATTCATGGCATTAAGCCATTCCTCTTTATCAGAATCTTCCATTGCATGTCTAAATGTCAATGGATCATCCACACTATCATTAGAAATGACACCCTGTGCCTTTCTAATGCCTAAGTAGTGATCAGGTTGTCGAACAACCCTTCCACTATGCCTCGGCGGTAGTGTATCCTGACTAGGATTTATCTGACTATCAGATGTTTGTGGCATAATAACATTGTCTACAACTCTTGTTGACTGAGCACTGGTCATACTAGGTTCTAGCTCTTTTAACACAATCTTATTATGAGGTTTATGATTACTCATATAATCCTCCTCAAGAAACGTTGCATTTATCGATACAAACACTTTGTTTTCTTGTGGATTATAAAAGAATCCACCTCGTGTTTTAACTCTTAAAATATAATTTATTATGTCAATTTCTAATTTACATAAAACTATTTAAATAAACTAGAAATTAAATGTGAAATTACCAAGTTTTAACTATTAAAACTAAATCACATTATTTGGTTCAATTATGTCATTAATGTTTAATCAAATTAAATCTAGCATTAAATGGAACTAACTAATCTAATTAAACACTTTAATATATAGATTAGTTATTAATGAGACTTACCAAGTTTTTACTCCTAAAAACTAATCTCATTATTTTATTATTTTTAATTAAATAATTAATCTTATTAATCTTAATTAATGTAAGAACCAAACTAATCAATTTAATTAAACTCTTTAATTGGTTGATTAGTCATTAATGAAATTTACCAAGTTTTTACTCTTAAAAACTAATCTCATTATTCGATTCTTTTTAATCAAGTAATTAATCTAATTAATCTTAATTAATACAAAAAATCTAACTAATCACTTTAATTAAACACTTTAATATAGATTAGTTATTAACGAGATTTACCAAGTTTTTACTCCTAAAAACTAATCTCATTTTTTAGTTCTTTTTAATTAAGTAATTATTCTTATTAATCTTAATTAATGTAAGAACCAAACTGATCAATTTAATTAAATTATTTAATTGTTTGATTAGTCATTAATGAGATTTACCAAGTTTTTATTCCTAAAAACTAATCTCATTATTTGGTTCTTTTTAATTAACTAATTAATCCAATTAATTAACCTAACTAATCTTTTTAATTAAACTATTTAATTTGTTGATTAGTTAATTAATGGATATTACCAAGTTTTTACTCCTAAAAACTAAATTCATTATTCAATTGTCATTTATGAAATTATTTCCTATTTTAATCACATTAAAATAAAACAATATAATATGACAATTATGCATGACATATTATTATGCATGTGTAGGCACACCTAATCTAGATGACATTCATATGTATGACAATGCTTTAACATCCATATAATCATCACATGAAAATAAATAAAGCATACGTAATTGACCGAGTGACATGGGTTATCTAACTTAAACAACTCTAATTACAATTGTATTCCCAAGGCATTCCTTGGTCTTCAAAAGTTCTTCTTTCGAGTTGAATTCTTCTTGTCTTCGTTTTTTTAATCAAGTCAAACTTGATTTTTGTCAAAAATCAACATCTTTTCCAAAGGTCCACGTGTTATCTTAACACGCACCCTAGATCAAGACGAAACCCTAAACAACCCTAACACATGTGAAAGTGCGGCTGCCAGCAGCGTAGCCGCATGCAAGCAAGTTGCGCGAAGCCCTCGCGCGAGCAGCGCTTTCGCGAGCGTTCCTGGGTCGTTTCGCCCACGGTTTTCAGCTCCAATTTTATGTACTTTTTCCAGAAAATATTCAACAATATTTTTCTAGAAAAATCAGCAAAAATCGTTCGCAAAAAATACAAAAAAACGGCCCAAGGGGGGCTGTTTTTATACCTAGATCCGTTAGTAGATGAGATTCATATATAATCGATAAACGATGGCTATTTATAGGTGATATTAATCATGAGTGTCTTATCGAATTCTTCAGGTTAGATCGTGGCTTTTGATTTACCATGAGTGAGGTTGATGAGAATCTCGACCAATACCTCCGTATCTTGGAGCCGCGGTTTGGCTTGTGGCTGGGAAGGTTTGAACACAATAGTGGAATCCACTCCTTCTTGATTGAAGTAGATAAGTAGTTCCCTTAAGAGTTGATTCGGGGCTTGAACGATTATGAGTGCTCTCCTTCTTCCGTGAGGAAGATAGGATTTAATTGTTCATTAGAGAATCAATAGTACTTAAAGGAAAAGATATTTCTAGAGGGGTATAACGGACTTTATGACCCAGCTCTAGTTACGAACTATTTGTGGAGGATCACACTATATGCAATTACTATATCAATGGACACTGAGAATTCAGATTGTATAAACATGTCTACAGTTTTGAGAGTGCAGCCTCGGGTTTCTAGTGGAATAACTCCGAAGTTAATAATCGTGAAATATTAATTAAAGAGTTTTAATTAATATTACTAAGTATTATTGGAGCTCAAAACTGTGGGTCCATTAGGTCCCCTTACTAGCCCTTATGGTTGTTGGTAACGACGGTCACGGTAGATTAATTGGATGGTCCAATTAATAGCGTTACGAAAGTAATGCGATTTAAATAACAGAGAATAATTAAATAATGTAGTTATTTAATTAATTAAATATTTAATAAAATAATAGAAATTAATTATTATGAATTATTAATTCTATTTATTAAATATGAGGTCATGTGATTTTTTTTTTGATAATGTAAGTATATTAACCAAAGAGACAAAACAAAAGCAAAGGGGCATACCCTAGCGAGAAGATCACAAGGTCATGTGATTAAATAATGACTAGGACAAAAGAATCAAAATAATTAGATTATTTTAATAGTCCAAGAGGTCACAGGTTCAAGTCTTTAGGGAGACTAAAAATAAATAGGATTTAGAATCCTATTTTGACTTGGTCAAACTAAAACCCTAAAGGACTACTATATAAGTGTTATATAGTTAGGAAAAAATCTGACCTAGCACACAAGTGAAAAAGAAAGATAGTTCGACCACCAAAGAGAGAAAAAGAAGAAAAAAGTTTTTTCTGACTCTCCCCTCTTTTGCAGGATTCGGTCAGCGTTCTTTTCACGTGACACCTCCATCTCTTGCCGTGACGTGCCCACACACACGTTGTCAGACCGCGGGTCATAGCTCGGAAGATCTGGTGGTAGATCGAGGAATCAGTAAAAGGAAAATCAAGAAAAAGGTATGTAGTTCATGAAATATTGTTCTGCGTATATACAGGAACTCATTCCTAATTGAAAAAGGTTTTCAATATAAGAAAAATTTTTGAAACCCAATTCCGCATGTTATACAATAATCAAAAGCTTTTCTAACATG
This sequence comes from Xanthoceras sorbifolium, assembly GCA_003430845.1. NCBI lineage: Eukaryota > Viridiplantae > Streptophyta > Magnoliopsida > Sapindales > Sapindaceae > Xanthoceras > Xanthoceras sorbifolium. The sequence goes on along the minus strand of CM010612.1, from coordinate 5,693,296 downwards.
CGGAATTGGGTTTTAAAAATTTTTCTTATATTGAAAATATTTTTCAACCAGGAACGAGTTTCTGTATATATGCAGAAAAAGATTTCATGAACTACATAAACTTTTCTTGATTTTCCTTTTACTGATTCCTTGATCTACCACCAGATCTTCCGAGCTATGACCCGCAGTCTGACAACGTGTGTGTGGGCACGTCACAGCAAGAGATGGAGGTCACGTGAAAAGAACGTCGGCCGAATCCTGCAAAAGAGGGGAGAGTCAGAAAAAACCTTTTTTTTCTCTTTTCTTCTCTCTTTGGTGGCCGAATTCTTTTTCTTTTTCACTTATGTGCTAGGTTAGGTTTTTCCTAACTAAATAACACTTATATAGTAGTCCTTTAGGGTTTTAGTTTGATCAAGTCAAAATAGGATTCTAAATCCTATTTATTTTTAGTCTCCCTAAAGACTTGAACCTGTGACCTCTTGGACTATTAAAATAATCTAATTATTTTGAATCTTTTGTCCTAGTCATTATTTAATCACATGACCTCATATTTAGTAAATAGAATTAATAATTCATAATTATTAATTTCTATTATTTTATTAAATATTTAATTAATTAAATAATCACATTATTTAATTATTCTCTTTTATTTAAATCACATTACTTTCGTAACACTATTAATTGGACCATCCAATTAATCTACCGTGACCCTCATTACCAACAACCATAAGAGCTAGCAAGGGGACCTAATGGACCCACAGTTTTGAGCTCCAATAATACTTAGGAATATTAATTAATATTTCATTATTATTAACCTCGGAGTTATTCCACTAAAAACCCGAGGCTGCACTCTCAGAACTGTAGACGTGTTTATACAATATGAAGTCTCAGCGTCCGTTGATATAGCTAATTGCATATAGTGTGATCCTCCACAAATAGTTCATAACTACAGCTGGGTCATAAAGTCCGTTATACCCCTCTAGAAATATCTTTTCCTTTAAGTACCATTGATTCTCTAATGAACAATTAAATCCTGTCTTCCTCACGGAAGAAAGAGAGCGTTCATAATCGTTCAAACCCCGAATCAAACCTTAAGGGAACTACTTATCTACTTCAATCAAGAAAGAGTGGATTCCACTATTGTATTCAAACCTTCCCAGTCACAAGCCAAGCCGCAACTCCAAGATACAGAGGTATTGGTCGAGATTCTCATCAACCTCACTCATGGTAAATCAAAAGCCACGATCCAACTTGAAGGAGTTGATAAGACACTCAGGATTAAGATCACCTATAAATAGCCATCGTTTATCGATTATATATGAATCTCATATACTAACGGATCTTGGTGAGAGATTCATATAAATCGTGGTCCGGTCCTATATGATCTCATCATATTAGGTGCCTCCATTCTCATGTCAACTACATGAGCGGTCTAGGATAAGACCACCTGTACTTTACAGAATGGACCGCAGCAGTAAATCAATCACAAACAAAGTACCCAGCGTTGTTCACTCTCTACGGACTCTTTAGATTGCACGTCTCAAAATGAATCCTCTCTGTATATGACCATCATATACTCATTATGAGATTACATCTTGCAATATAGGATGTTCTTGCACAATACGAATGTATTACTAAATATAAAACATTTTATGAAATTGAATGATAATCTGAATAATTCTTATTATTTTCTTTAACCATTTACAATTACAAGCTTTAGGGCATAAATCCCAACAAATGAAGGGAACAATGATCCTTCATTGATTATGAAGACTATTCTCAAAGAATTCTTTAAGTGTGATTCCGGATGAATTACCACCTGGTTTGCCACCATTGAGAGACATTCAACATTGTATGATTTTGTTCCGGGTGCAACACTTCCCAACAATGCAGCTTATCGAATGAGTCCTAAAGAGCATGAAGAGTTGCAATGTCAAGTGGAAGAGTTGTTAGCTAAGGGAATGGTGTGATAAAGCATGAGTCCATGTGTTGTTCCAGCTCTTTTGGTGCCTAAGAAAGATGGTACATGGCGCATGTGTGTTGATAGTATGGCTGTGAACAAGATAACGGTTGATTATCGCTTTCCAATTCCAAGGCTTAATGATTTGCTTGATCAACTTCATGGGGCAGCAATATTTTCAAAGATTGATTTACATAGTGGTTACCATCAAATTAGAATGAGACAAGGTGATGAGTGGAAGACAGCCTTCAAGACTAGAGATGGCCTCTATGAGTGGATGGTGATGCCATTTGGAGTTATCTAATGCTCCTAGCACTTTCATGACATTCATGAACCATATCCTTAAACCTTGCATTGGGCATTTTATTGTTGTTTATTTTGATGATATTCTTGTGTACAGCAAAGGTGAAGGAGAGCATTTGAACCATTTGAGACAGCTCTTTGACATTTTGAGAAAGCAAAAGCTCTATGCAAATTTGAAGAAATGCAAGTTCTTTACGGAGAGCCTAATTTTCTTGGGGTATGTAGTATCTAAAAATGGAATTAAGATGGATCCTAGCAAGGTGAAAGCTATTCTTAATTGGTCAGAGCCAAAAATAGTCCATGACATCCGTAGTTTTCATGGACTTGCTTCTTTTTATCGACGTTTTATCAAGGGATTCAGTTCTATTGTGGCTCATATTACCGAAAGCTTGAAAGGGAATGGTTTCAAGTGGACGGAAGAGGCTAGAAGAAGCTTTGAGCTGATCAAGAGAAAAGTTACCGAAGCTCCAATCCTATCACTTCCAGATTTTGCAAAGGTGTTTGAAGTTGAGTGTGATGTATCAAATGAGAGTATTAGTGTTGTTCTAAGTCAAGAAGGGAAGCCAATTGCCTTCTTTAGTGAAAAGCTGAATGATTCTCGCAAGAAATATTCCACTTATGATAAGGCGTTCTATGCAATCTATAGAGCTTCGAGTCATTGGAGTCAATATCTTCTTGCTAAACTGTTTGTTCTTTATTCAGATCATGCAGCCTTGAAGTTCATCAACAGCCAACATAAGCTCAATCGTAGACATGCAGTATGGGTGGAATTTCTTCAAGCTTACAACTTCACAATTAAACACAAAGCGGGTGTTCAAAATGTGGTGGCTGATGCTTTGAGTAGAAATAATTCCTTGCTATCCACAATGGAAGTTAAAGTGGTGGGGTTTGAGATCTGGAAAGAATTGTATGAAGATGATCCATACTTTGGTAGCATTTGGCAAGAGTGTGAAAAAGGAATCATTTAAGCAGTTCTTGAAGCATGATGGGTATTTATTCAAGGCCAATCATTTATGTGTTCCTCAATGTTCACTTCGGCAAATCATTATTATGGAAGCTCATGACAACGGAATAGGTGGTCATTTTGGGAGAGATAAGACTTTTGCTCTTGTCGACGAAAAGTTTTATTGGCCTAAGATGATGAGAGATGTAGCTAGACATGTGCAGCAATGTAGGGTATGTCATGTGGCAAAAACTCATGGGAAAAATATAGGGTTGTACATACAGCTACCAGTAGCTCTTGCTCCTTGGGAAGATGTTAGTTTGGATTTTGTGATGGGGCTGCCAAGAACTCAAAGGAACAAAGACTCTATCATGGTGGTAGTTGATCGATTCTCAAAGATGGCTCATTTTGTTCCTTGCAACAAGACTAATGATGCTTCTTATAGTTCAGATTTGTACTTCAAAGAGATTGTGAAGCTTGATAGTGTTCCAAAGACAACTGTTTCTAATCGTGATTCAAAGTTTTTAAGTCATTTTTGGCATACACTTTGGAGGAAGCTTAATATTAGCCTCAACTTCAGCTCATCTTATCATCCACAATCCGATGGACAAACGAAAGTTGTTAATCGTAGCTTGGGAAATCTTTTGAGGTGTTATGTGGGAAAAAATTTTAGACAATGGGATTTGATCATACCTTAAATCGAGTTTGCTTACAATTGCTCAAAAAGCCAAAGTACCAATCATAGCCCATTTGAGGTGGTGTAGGGTAAGAATCCTATCAGCTCTTTGGATTTGATTCCTATTGTTTATAACAAAGATTTTAGTGGAGATGCTGATGCTAGAGCTGGAGAGATTAAGAAATTGCATGCTCAAGTTCGAGAGAAGATTGTGAAACAAAATGAGAAGTACAAGAAAGCTAAGAACAAGCACCGCAAGCATTTTGAATTCAAAGAAGGAGATTTGGTATGGATTCATCTTAGTAAAGACCGTTTCCTAAAAGGAAAATATGGTAAGCTAAAGCCAAGAGCTGATGGTCCATTCAAAGTACTTCAACACATTGGAGAGAATGCATACAAGATCGAGCTACCAGATTCTTATGGTGTGTCACCAACTTTCAATATGGCTGATTTATCACCTTATCATAGTGATGATAACATTTCAGATTTGAGGTCAAATCTTTTTCAACCTAGGGAGATTGACACGGGAGTGTTCCATAGCTCAACCTCGGCCCAAAACACAAAAGAAGTTCGAATTCTCACTATAGTTTATCAAGCAACATAATCTGTTCACGGTGGCAAAAATCAGTTCGCGCAGTGAGTTCGCGAGGACCATAACTTTTGATTGACATGGACTCTTTGTTTGCTCCTTTATGTGTTGGAAAGATAAAAGCCTTAACTTCATTTTCGTATTTTGAAGCAGTCCTTTGGAGCATCCAAGAGAGAGTTATGACCGAATTCGTTCTAGTGGTCTGCTGGTGGCGCATTTCAGGAAATTAAGAGTTTTTCTTTGTTTTCAAGATTCCAAGTCAACTTTTGCATTTATTTCTTCTTATTATTAGATGAAAACTTTTATGTCTTATGTTTCCCATGCATGGAGGGTTGTTCCAAGTCATGTTTTCCTATTTAAAGTGTCATGTAAATCAGATTAAAAACAATTGATGAATATTAATGAAAATTAGAACTCTTTGAGTTTCTATTCTCCTAACTCTGTATCTCTTGGGTGGATTCCTTTGAGTGGTGAGTTTTATCATTGGTTCTGTATCCTTGGCTGATTGAAAGGGTGGTGTTGCTGTATCCCTTTAGATTGGTCTTAGTGGTGAGTCGTTTGCTAGTTTTACTAAAGGTGGTGATTTCTGTATCCCTTGGCAAATTAGTTTTCTATCTCCATTTGTTCTTGTGTGAGTGAGGCTGGTTCGTGTACTTCCCTAGTGTTTAGACTACTTGTGAGTGTGTTTGACATCCTTAAATATTGTTTAGGGCTGTTCGGCACCATAATATGATCGGCATGCAAAGGAATTCCCAAAGCACTACCAACAAAACTCAACCCCTTAGTAGTCCAAAATTCAAAAGGTAAATTATGAAGTTTCACTCATAAAAGAATATTACGTAACTCTTCTTTAGATAAGATAAACCAGACTGCCACCTTTTAAGAACAAGTAACTTATTCACTATATACCGTGGGCCTTTTTCAAGAACTTCACATGCATGGTCAACACTCCTCCCCTAAGGGGGGTAAGTGGAGATAGATTTGTAGGGGTTTCTTCTTATCTTTGTGTATTTATTATGATTTTTGGGTGCTGGAATATTAGGGGTCTTAATGACCCTTTGAAGCAAAGAGAGGTTCGCAATTTGATTAAAGATGAGAAATTGTCTTTGTGTGGTTTAGTGGAAACGAAAATTCTGAAGAAAAATAAAGATGTTATTCTTAAGACCATTGACCGGTCTTGGAAGGTGGAGTACAATTATAATTTTGCCTCTTTGGGGAGGATTTGGGTTTGTTGGAATCTGTTCGACGTTACTGTTTTGGTTGTCGGATCTTCTGAACAAGTTATCCATTGTAGAGTTTCTTCTATTGATTCTACTTGGGAGTGTATGATATCGATTGTGTACGGTGATAATTGTAATGTTCGTAGGGAGGCGTTGTGGGCTGATTTAGTAGCGCGCGGAGTGGAATGGGAGAATAGTGCTTAGATTGTGATGGGTGACTTTAATGCTATTAAGTCTTCGGTTGAGAGTGTTGGAGGATCCAATTCTTGGCCACATTGGAAAGACGACTATTCTAATTGTTTAGCTGAGTCTGGGTTGGATGATCTGCGATTTAATGGGTGCTTCTATACATGGTCTAATCATCGTACGGTTGATCCTATTCTTCGAAAGTTAGATCGAGCTTTGGTCAATTTGAAGTGGGATATTTCATTTCGAGGTTTAGAGGCGCATTTTTTTCCTTCCAGTGTTTCTGATCACCCTCCTATGATTGTTAAGATTGTGGATCTCCCTCGGCGAATGGGTGCCTTTTAAGTTTTTTGATTTCTGGGCGGATCATCTAGAATTTTTATCCTTGGTGGATCGAGTTTGGGCGGACATGGTGGATGGGTCTCCTATGTTTCAGCTATGTAAGAAGCTAAAAAGATTGAAAGTGGAGCTTAAGAAACTTAATAGGGAGTGTTATTCTGACTTGTCTTCTAGGGTGTAGCAAGCTAAGCATGATTTAGAGTCTGTACAATGGGATATTCAGAGGCAGCCTACGAACATTTCTTTACATGGGGAGGAGTCTCGGTTGGTGAAGCTTTATGGTGATTTGAGTAGAGATGAGAAGAGTTTTTTGAGACAAAAGTCCCGGGTTCAGTGGATTAATTTGGGAGATAGGAATTCTAAGTTCTTTTTTCGATCGATGAGACAAAGATGTAGTAGGAGTAAGGTATTATCTCTTACCGATGAGCATGGTAATCGTGTGGAGGAGCCTAGTGAAGTTAAATCAATGGTGGTGAACTTCTTTGAGACACTTCTGAGACAGCCTGCTGGATGCCCTAGGATTGACCTTGATTTAGTGAGGCGGGCTCTCCCGAAGCGGATTTCTGGTGATCAGTGTCCTACCTTTGGTAGAGAGGTTAGTGATGTTGAAATTAAGGCAGTTTTGTTCTCTTTAAAAGATAATAAAGCTCTTGGTCCGGATGGGTATAATGCTACTTTCTTCAAGAAAGCTTGGTCTGTTGTTGGTGATGATTTTCTTCGTGCTATTCGTTCGTTTTTTAGCTCCAGGAGATTGCTCAAGCAAGTGAATGCTACTATGGTTGCTCTTATTCCTAAGGTTCCTAATCCTTCTAAGGTTGGGGATTTTAGGCCTATTTCGTGTTGTAACACTATCTACAAATGCATTGCCAAAATTATTGCGAATCGTGTTCAGATGGTGCTGCCTGATGTTGTTAGTCCTTTTCAGTCGGCCTTCGTTGCTGGTAGGAGGATTAGTGATAATATATTACTGTCGCAGGAATTGTTAAGGAACTATCATCGTGATGGGGGTCATATAGGTGTGCGCTGAAGGTAGATTTAATGAAAGTCTATGATTCTGTGCGGTGGGATTTCTTAGTGGCTATTTTACAGATTTTAGGCTTCCTAGAACATAGGATAACTTGGATTTCTTAGTGCATTTCCACTCCCCGTTTCTCGATTTCTATCAATGGCGAGTTGAATGGTTTGTTTGCTAGTGGCCGAGGTTTGAGGCAGGGGGATCCTATGTCCCATTATTTATTTGTGCTGGCTATGGAGGTCTTCTCGGGGTTGATGCGTATTATGGAGCAGGATGGTCAGTTTGCGTACCATTGGCGGTGTGGGAAGATTGGTATTTCGCATTTATGCTTTGCGGATAATCCTATGGTTTTCTGTAGGGCAGAGAGGGAGTCAGTTGCTGAAGTTAATATTGTCCTTGGTCAGTTCCAAGCTCTTTCTGGGTTGATTCCTAATCCTAGCAAGAGCAATCTTTTTGTGGCTGGTGTGTCTTCTGACATTAAGCAAGAGTTGCTTGGGATTCTTGGTTTTCAGGAAGGGGTATTACCTATCAGATATCTTGGGGTTCCTCTGATTTCTACTAAGCTTATGGCAGTGGATTGTAGGGTTCTTGTCGACAAGATTGTAGAGAGAGTTAAGAGTTGGACTAGTAGGGTTCTTTCTTTTGCAGGGAGGCTTCAGCTCATTCAATCTGTATTGTTCTCTATCCAGGTGTATTGGTCCTCCATTTTTATTTTTCCTAAGTCAGTGGTGATTAAGGTTGAAACTACTTTGCGTAGTTTTCTTTAGGAAGGGTTCAGATTTAGGTAAAGGTGGGGCAAAGGTTGCATGGTCTTCGGTGTGTTTACCGAAGGAAGAGGGTGGACTCGATATTAAGAGTGTTGAGTGTTGGAATAAGTCTGCCATAAGTAAGCATTTGTGGGCTGTCTGTAGCAATTTAAGGTCTTCTGTCTGGGTGTCGTGAGTTAGATATACTCTGCTTAAGGGAAAGAATGTGTGGGAGGTTAGGTGCCCTGGGGATTGCTTGTGGAGTTGGAGGAAAATTCTGGGCCTTTGGTGTCTTGTACGGCGGTTGATGCAGTTTCGGGTGGCTCTATTACACCCATTCCCTGCCGACTAATTTTATTTAGTGAAGGAAAGTCATCAGCAGTCACCTTCCTTTCACAATTTTGGCTATTAATGTCAATATTAGCCACCTTATTTTGAAACCTTCGCCCATGAGAATCATCCATCCTTTGAATTATTTGCCCATTGCACATGATTTGATTTTGAAAATTCAGACCATTATTCTCTTTCTTCCCACCATTCGTAAGTCTTCAGCCACCCTTTATTATGAAGATATTGTAGAATCAGCCTCATTAGCTCCAATTTCGTGCCCAACATTACCATTACCTGAAATTGAACCCAAAGCACCAAATTTTGACTCTATTACACCCATTCCTTTCTAACTAAGTTTATTTAGTGAAAGAAAGTCATCAGCAGCCACATTCCTTTAATAATTTTGGCCATTAATGTCAATATTAGCCACCTTATTTGGAAAAACCTGCCCATGAGAATTAGCCATCCTTTGAAATGTTTGCCTATTGCACTTGATCTAATTTTGAAAATTCAGACCATTATTCTCTTTCTTCCCACCATTCAACAAGTCTCCAACCACCCGTTATTGTGAAAATGTTGTAAAATCAGCCCTATTAGCTCCAATTTTGTGCCCAAAATTATCAATACCCGAACTTGAAACAAAAGCACCAGATTTTGGCCCTATTACACCCACATTAGACCCATAAGGCAAGTTGTTTTCCATTATAGCTCCTTCTAAAAGAGAAAAAGAATTAAAATCATTCAAGATGTCTCATTCTCCATCACAACCATTATCCATTTCAAGAAACCTGCTACTTGCACCAAAATAGACATTTTCCTTTGCACCATCATCATCAAATTTAGCATTAACAACTCCAGCTGAGTCCATATCATGACAGCCCTTCTTTAGCCCTTCATGATTGCCCTTCATAATCAAAGAAAAAACATGGTCGTCACTTTTCTTGGCAACACCAACATCAGCTCCTTTTCTACCTTTGGGAACATCTCTATCACATGAACTACCATCAATTCAAAGAGACATGCTACTAACACCAAAAGAGACATTCTTCCTTGCACCACAATTACTTAAATTAGCATTAACAACCTTACTTGAGGATATATCATGATAGCCCTTCATGACAGCCCTTCACTCCACCTTCCTTTACACCACCAACAGCTGGTGAAACACCAACCATGGCTCCAGCTAACACACCAAAAAGAAGATGGTAATCACAACCCAAAAAAAAAGGACAAAACGTAGCACAAAATTACTCACAAGATTGGCCAAAGTAAAATCCTCAACCATAGCAAAAAACAAACCAGAAAACTGCCAAGAAGATTAAGGAAAAAACACGGACCAGCAAACCTAAAACTAAAAGAAAGATAAAGTTGAGCTCGTGATTATCAAAGAAATCAATGATAATCACGAAGAGAGAATAGAAAAAAAATCGAGAAGAACACTCAAAAAATTCTAGAGAGAATGCAGAGCATTTTCTCTTACTAGTTTATTATTATTGTTGTTGTTCCCTAACTATGGAATTAGTTCAACATATTGATAAATAAAACAATAAAGAAAGATAAGGAAAAGATTAAACCCATTATCAAAATACTGAATAGGAAAAACTCCAGCTTTGGTCCGGTCGAAATTCTTCTTCACCGATACTTCTTCTTTTATGATGAATTGCCGATGAAAATGCTGACTAATGATGTGTGTAGCTTGCTTCTGTGATAAAAAACGCCCTAAAAACCACTAAAACCGAACTGGAACTGAGTTTTGTAAGCCTTGGCCGTCAAAAGAACAAACCCTTAAATTTTATAAACTTTTTCCTTTTATAGTCGCAGAATAGGTCGGCCAGGTTTACACCGTCGCGACCAAGCATTGCGACCGGCAGTCGCAATGGCTTGGTCGCACTATTCACTGCTAGGTTTTTGCATCTTCTTGTCGTGACCCTTGCATCGCGAACGGAGATCATGATGGTCGGTCGTGATACTCATTGCCCAAAAGACTCCTTTTTACCGCGACCCTTCTATAACGACTCTTGGTCGTGAGACCTGGTAGCAGTACTCACTGGTCCAGAAATGCACATTTTCAACTCGAAATTCCCATTCTTCGTGTAACTCCGTGATCAACACATAAAACCTGTACAAGCTCAACAAACACATCAAAACTACCAAATTCACTTGAAAACAAGCACAAAAGACAAGGAAAGAGGGGTTTAAAATAATAACATATTTGGACCGATCATGAGCCTATGACCGTGGTTGTTTATTCCATTATTAGAGATGTTTGTATGCGTCTTAATTCTTTATCTGGTATGGTGTCTTCTCCTGCTAATAGGTGGCTCCATCAGTCTTGGGGTTTATCTGATTCTATTTTTCTATAATTTGCTTTGTTTTGCCTTGTTGGGGCTTGTTCCTTTTGCTGTTGTTTTTTTTTTTAGTTGTTCTTGTTTGTGGCTCTGTGGGGTTTGTCCTCAGCCTTTTTGTTGCTTTGTTTTGTTTTGTGATTTGGTTGGTAAAGAGCCTGTCCCTTGTCTGACCTTATGGTTTTCTCACTGGGGTATGCCCATTTGCTTTTGTTTTATTTCTTTGGTTAATATACTTACATTATCCAAAAAAAAAAAGAACATAAAGCACGATCCAACCTTTCCCAAATCTCTTTACCAATACCCCTTCTAATCATCCAAGTATACTTGGAGCCCATAAGTACAAGCCCAGACTAATTGATCCAGTCCCTAAACCCACTGTTAGAGAACCCATGTCTACCTCCCTTTTTTTCGAGTAATTAGTAATTTCATTAAAGTCCCCTATAACAACACAATAACCCTCAAAATAATCCCTAATAGCACTAAGATACCTCCATAAACCCTATCTACTACTAGCACTAGGACTAGCATAAACCACAGTTAACACCTAACAAAACTTACCATCAACAACAAGAGTAGTAATAGAATAAATAGAACTAGCAACTACTTGCAGTTTAATTCTATCCTTATTCCATAATAAACATAAACCCCTAGAAAAACCTTCTGCCTCAACTCGAAAGTGATCAATGAATACCAAATGATTAATAAATCTTAGGCTCTCCTCCAACTAATTTATAGGTTCAAAAACAACAAGCACATCAAACTTATACAAACATTTCATATCCAGCAAAGTTCTACTAAAATTCTTTTTCCCCGCCCCTCTCACATTCCAAACACACAACGTAGAAAAAGGAAAAGTAGCTAACCTGGGCTAGGGAAAACCCTACTCAACAGCAATCACCATTGCCTCCTTTAATTTGGAGACAGTTTCTTCAAAATGGGCATGCTACACAACAATTTTCTTCATAGCAGCTCCCTCATTATAATCTACCTCCATATTGTCCAGACTAACCTGATGATCCTCCATATGTTTAGTAAACTGCCCAATCTTTAAAGCTTAGTTGAAATCCATAACATCATTATAGAGCTGCTTCAACGTATCAGGCTCCTTCAACTCATCATCCAACAATCTACTCAACTATGCCTCTGATTTGGCCCCAACTTTCTACTTTTCCAGTAACCGAGTGACCTCCACCACTGTTCTTCAACAAGCTGTTGAACTCACCCTTCCCATTACCATACTTGAATTTACCTCCCACACTAGGCAATCTCTTGATTGCATAATTACCCTTGTTATTTACATCTTTAAAAATACCCTTCTTTTTAACATTAGTATACCTTGAAGAATTCACATTCCTACTAACTAGGCCTCTGACTGATGATAGCTTTCTCAACAACATCCTCTACAACCCCTTGAAGGACTTCAAACCTAGAACCCTCTCCTATTTTCAAGCTTTCCTTGTGTTTACCACTACCAGAAGACAAATTGCTTCTCATATTACCTATGAAGGCACCCCTAACAGTGTTCAAATCTGCACTTCCATTATCAGCCCTTGGTTTACTAATCTGCTCACTCAAATCCTCATTCCATCTCTTCCTAGTCTGCAAGGAAACATCATTACACCTAAACCCAGTATTAGTTCTGCCAAGCCTACCACTGTGGCCATTAAACTTTATGCTCAAACCACCAGCTTTGTTCATGTTTCTATCATTAGAAACCAGCATTCAAGGCCCAAATGGGCAATCCTCCTTCACATCCTGCTTAACTGCCTTATTATTAATCTTCTTCTCCTGCACTCCAGCCTCACCCTTATCGTAATTATCCTTTTTTTTTTTTTGTAATGTAAGTATATTAACCAAAGAAATAAAACAAAAGCAAAGAGGCATACCCCAGCAAGAAAAACCACAAAGTCAGTTAAGGGACAGGCCTCTTACCAACCGAGCCACATAACAAAAACAAAGCAAGGCTAAGGACAAACCCCACCAAGCCACAAACAATAACAACTTAACTAAGCATCAATTGGGACAAACCCCCAAACAAAGCAAAACAAAGCAAACTACATAAAAATAGAATCAGATAAACCCCAAGACTGATAGAGCTACCTATTAGCAGGAGAAGGCACCATATCAGATAAGGAATTAAGACGCATACAAACATTTCTAACAATGGAATGAACAACCATTGTCACAGGCTTAGGCAACTCGCCATGCATCCTAGCATTTCGCTCATGCCAGATAGTATAGACAGCAGCCGCAAGCATAATACGCACCACCCACCCACAAAACATCATAATTATCCTTACTGTGACCATATCTACCATAGCTAAAACAAATTAAACCTAAATTTTCGTACTCCATCCTAATCGGTCTACCCTTAACTCTTATTATACCAACCAAAGGCTTCGTAATATCTATCTTAACACAAATGCAAGCAAACCTACTTCTGGATTGATTTTGTGTGATAGGGTCTAACTTACAAGTCCTCCCTAGCATACCACCAATCTATCATAAAAGATCCGAGTTCATCCATTCCATCGAAAATCTTAAAATTCTGACCCAAATCGGCATCATCTAGGATGGCCTCGTCTCCAGGAACAAAGTTTGGCTTCCACCTCTGTACCGCCAGATACTAGTTAGCAATTACTACGGCCCTCCAGAAAGAATAGCCTCAAGATCCGCCTTCAATTGAAACCAAACAATAAATACCTGTCCTCCAAATAGTTGAGCTGCCAATGTCCAATCAAAGACCAAATTTCGCTAACATGAAGCTCAAAGTATGAGCAAGCCTCATACATTTCGAGATAAGGGCATTGGACCACGGCTTATAGAGTTGCGATTTCAGTTTCCCTGAAAGTTTCATGTCTACCTCATTCGGTTCCTCTTCTACCAAAATGTCTTCCTCCCTAATTTTCAGGCTTTCCTTCATTGAACCAAAACCTTCCTAACTACTGGGATTTGACATGTTCATCAATGTTGATTTGAAGCTTACAAAACTCGATTTCCTCCGTGTTCACCGTCAACCTCCCATCTGGCTCGCTTCGTGCTTAAAACTTCCTCTTCCTTCCTAATAACCTCATCCTTCTCTCTACCTAACACCTGTTGAGCTGAGAATACGAACATCTCATCAACCTCCATCATGATTAGAGCAAGGTCGGTGAGAAAACATAGAGAAAACAAAGAGAACAGTGATAGAATGGTGAAAAAAATGAAGAAGACGAAGCGCGGGAGATGCACTCGCACCACCCAGGCACCACGCGCTAGGCGCATTCAATAATCATCTTATCAGCTTAAATTTTTCTACCCTAGTCACATGTATTTTTAAAATTAGAGTGATGTGTTCTATTTTGTATTATGTTTTTAACTTTATATGTTAATATGTATTGATGAACTCGTAGTTAGTTTCAAACGTGAACCCCTTCATTTACTTTTGTTATTAAATACCTTGATAGAGCATGTTATAATCATTAAAGATAAAGCTTTATTTATTGTTATATGTGACATATGTTAAGGTTTTTGCGCTAAGAGCTTGTAAAAATATGTAAACGTTGTAAATATTAATAAAAACATGCATTATTCATTTCTTTTTTGTGATTTATTTACAATTTATAAATATTAAAAAAATCCATGATTACTCATATAGTCTCAAACTAAATATATAAATGTCACATACAAAAGAATTTATTTTGAGGTCAGTAATCTAAAGAGTTCGTATAGAGCAAACAAAGTTGGGTACTTTGTTTGTGGGTAAATCTACAGATGCGGCTCATTTCGTACATGATACGATGATTTTATCCATGACTATGCATGCGGTGACATAAAAATGGAAGCACCTTATATAATATGATTATATAGGACTGGGCCTTGATAAAAAATGAATCTCTTTAGAAGATCCGTCATGCAAAAGATATACATATTTATCAAATTAATAATAATATATAAGCTGATCTCAATCCTGAGTGTTTTAAGGTCCTACATGTATAGTCGTATATCTTGATTTACATAGATGAGATCGGTGTAGTATTTCCGATCAATAATTTCGTATATTGGAGATATAGTCTGACATATAGCTGGGAACGTTCTACACAATAATGGAATCCACTCTGATACGAACCCCGTCAACTTGTGACGAAACCCGAAACCAGTCTCTGATACCAAATGACACGAACCCCGCCAACTTGTGACGAAACCCGTAACAATGTTACTGCCTAGGACCGTTCTACTTTCAGGTTTAGGATGGAAACCGCGACCCAACACCTATAGAGAAGGTGCGAACCTTGGTATTAGGAGGACGCCACAATCAAGGATGGCAAACTTGATTGATAAGTCAAGGTACGAACGCCACAGAGTAATCTGATAAGTTCGTAGGTTCTTCAAGGAACCCAAGAGAGACTTAAACTCACATTTCTATATTGAAATTCATCTCTGCCTCCATTAAATGACTTACAAATGAGTTTAAATAGAAAATGAAATGTCTTGGAACAACCCTCCAAGCATGGGAAACGAAAACAAGTAAAGTAAGGTGTGATTTTGTTGACTAGAAAGGTTTGAACTCAATAAAAACGTGCAAATACAAATGTCAAAGGAAGATAACACAATTGTCAAAGTAAGACAGCTTCTGAATACTTTGAAATAACCAACCATATCTTCCTCGTGTGGCCTCCAATGGATCTAATTCCAACATTAAAGTTGAAGATAGGATCATGAACTTTGAAAAGACCTGCTCACACACCTTCAGAAACCTAGCCGTTCACACGTTATAAATTTCCAAAATTATCCCTTCGAATCAGCAGGTTGCCTTGCCTTTGTGCTAGATAAGTCTTCATCACACTCTTTCTTACGATAACTAAATGAGTAGTTTTCTTGAAGGTTGATTCGGTACTTAAACAATAAGAGTGCTCAACTTTCTGTTTAAATAAACAAAAAGATAAATACAAAAGTCGTTATGGGTATATTGTTCATTAGAGAATTAATGGTACTTTTAGGAATAAAAAAAATTAGAGAGGTAAAACGGACTTTATAACCTAGCTCTAATTATGAACTACTCGTAAAGGATCAAACCGTATGTAATTATTAGAGCAATGGACATTGAAATCAGTTTATGTAAAATATCTACAATTGTGATAGTGCAGTCCTAAGTTTTTAGAGGAGTAACATTAAAGCTAATAATGGTGAATTACTGATTAAAAAGTTTAATAAATAATTCTAATATTATTGGAGCTCAAAACTGTACATCCATTTGGTCCACTTGTTAGCTCACGTACACTAGAAATTAGTCATGGATACAAATGATACGAACCCCGTCAACTTGTGACGAAACCCGAAACCAGTCTCTGATACCAAATGATACGAATCCCGCCAACTTGTAACGAAACTCGGAACCAGCTCTGATACCAAATGATACGAACCCCGTCAACTTGTAACGAAACTCGGAACCAGCTCTGATACCAAATGATACGAACCCCGTCAACTTGTGACGAAACCCGAAACCAGTCTCTGATACCAAATGATACGAACCCCGCCAACTTGTGACGAAACCCGAAACCATCTCTGATACCAAATGGTACGAACCCCGCCAACTTGTGACGAAACCCGTAACAATGTTACTGCCTAGGACCGTTCTACTTTCAGGTTTAGGATGGAAACCGCGACCCAACACCTATAGAGAAGGTGCGAACCTTGGTATTAGGAGGACGCCACAATCAAGGATGGCAAACTTGATTGATAAGTCAAGGTACGAACGCCACAGAGTAATCTGATAAGTTCGTAGGTTCTTCAAGGAACCCAAGAGAGACTTAAACTCACATTTCTATATTGAAATTCATCTCTGCCTCCATTAAATGACTTACAAATGAGTTTAAATAGAAAATGAAATGTCTTGGAACAACCCTCCAAGCATGGGAAACGAAAACAAGTAAAGTAAGGTGTGATTTTGTTGACTAGAAAGGTTTGAACTCAATAAAAACGTGCAAATACAAATGTCAAAGGAAGATAACACAATTGTCAAAGTAAGACAGCTTCTGAATACTTTGAAATAACCAACCATATCTTCCTCGTGTGGCCTCCAATGGATCTAATTCCAACATCAAAGTTGAAGATAGGATCATGAACTTTGAAAAGACCTGCTCACACACCTCCAGAAACCTAGCCGTTCACACGTTATGAATTTCCAAAATTATCCCTTCGAATCAGCAGGTTGCCTTGCCTTTGTGCTAGATAAGTCTTCATCAACAAATAATTGTATTTTCCAATTATAATGTTCGTATAATTAATTGAATAATATTGATTATTCAAATTAATAAATTAATAATATTTTAATTAATAATTATGAATTATGAATTATGGAATTATTAATGGAAACAGAGACCATGAGTTCGAATCCTAATAAGAGCAGAAGGTTAAAAATAATTATGATTCATTTAACTTGCAGGTCACAGGTTCAATACTTTTCAGTAGCCCAAGCATTTTATTTTATAAATATGGGTTACAGATTTAAACAATTATAAAGTAATTATATGGATAATTATTTAAATTAATAATTAAGATAAATGTTATAGATTATTATTCAAATAATAATAATGATAATTATATTGATAATTATTTAATTATTTAAATAATAATTGAGATAAGGAGAGAGAAAGGCTACGCTTTATTTTTTTTGTTGAGGGCGTCGTTCTTTAAACCTTCTTCATCTATCTCTTTGTGAAAAAAAAAAAAAAACCACCTTTAGGGTGTAGACGCAGTGATATAATACCGAGAGAAGGAAAATTCAATTTCTTTTCGTCTCTTTATAATCACACTTTAATCACTCACCTTTGTTTTGATTGTTTCATTTTGGAAAATAATAAATATCAGATAAATGCCCACACGTCGATTTCCTGGTGAAGAGTCATAACAAGGAAGATCAATTAGTGTGAAACTGTGATCTTATGGAAGGAAAGTAAAAATAAGGTATGTTAATACTAATTGTGCTCTGAGAATTTTTAAAAACCCTTATTTTTCCGCTGTTCACGAAAATAAGATTTTTAATATTTCTTTCAATTGGTATTAGAGCCACATTGTTAGTTTAATGTATATATTTTTCATTATTTATTTCATTTTATATGTGTCATGAGTAGGTGATCGGTCATTTATTTTCATATAATTACGACCCTTAAACCGTATCATTTAATTGTATTCTTGAGTATTTTTTGTGCTTTTGATGTGTTTGTTAAGTGTTTGTAGGTTTTAGGTGTTTCTCTCGGAACCGCGCGAAGAGTGGAATTCTCGGTCCAAAACCGTGATTTTCTGGCAGGGAGCATCGCGACCTGGCCATCGCGACCTGGCCATCGCGACCTATGGTCGCGCTGTGCTGATCGCGGTGGAAAATGTGGATCCTGGCAGTGAGCAGCGCGACCACAGGTCGCGATGAGGTGGTCGCGGTGAGAGTGAGGTTCTTAGCAGAGAGCATGGCGACCAGCCAACGGTCGCGGTGATAGGATCGCGCTGAATGATGAGGCCTTGGCAGTGAGCATCGCGACCTGACTAGCACGACCTCAGCTCGCGGTGTAGCAGTTCAAGCCAATCCAGAGAGCATGGTGACCAAGCCAGCGCGACCACAGGTCGCGGTGGTGATCGCGGCAAGGAATTTTCAGCAACCCTAAGTGCTTCTATTAATAGAAAGTGAGGAGAAAGAAAGGGGATCTGCGGGATTTTAGAGAAGAAGACAAGAAAGAGAGAGAGAAGGAGGAAGAAGAAGAGAGAAGAGGGTCTAGGAAGCTAGCCATTGGATCGATTCTCCAGACGACTTCAATCGCTCTACGGATTCGGATTCGTGCACGGAAAAGCTCTACCGATTTGGTTTAGACGAGAGTCAAGCCCCATTGAGTTTTTCTATCACAATCTTTCCTTTACTCTTGTATTATTCATGTTGTTCTTGATATATAATATTGTGTATTTTTGTTTTCTAGTGATGAACTAATTTATTACACTAGGGATGATGATGGAACTTGCTATGACTTTTGATTGAGATTAATGAATGTTAGATGAATTGAGTTATATGATTGAGTGTTGATTTAATGTTTAATTGATTGTATATTGATTGATCACCAATATTCGATATCTTGTTGTGGTGGATTAAGTACCGAAAGGAGACGCCCACCACGTGTTCAATAAATTGACACAATGACCTAGGAACCAAATAGAAATATATTGGTGTAGGTTATTTGATCTAATATGTTTCCATGTTTAATGCATTCTCATATATTTAGCATTCATCGAGAGATAGGGTGTTAGTATGTATTGAATAGGTTCGATTTACCTTGAGAAAGGATTTTGGATAATCTGTTAACATGATCATCAATCATCAACTTGGACATCCATACATGATTATCTCATATCATTAGGATTAGTAAGTGAAATCGGATTCCCTAGTTCCCATCTCCATTGATAAAAAGATATTTTAATTTCAAGTTTCTTATTCATTTAGAATATAAATCACAAATTACAACTATTGAATTGATCATCTAGATAGTATTAAGATTGGTTAATTTCAGTACTCAATATCTAAACGTCCTCGTGGGAACGATATTCGGACTTCACAAATCTATATTACTTGAGCCGACCCCGTATACTTGCGGGTACAGAAAAGGCGTGTCAAGTTTTTGGCGCCGTTGCCGGGGACGGTTTAGTCATAATTGATATTGATATCGACTTAGTCTAGTACTAATCTGGGTATTTTCTTTATTTTCTTCAAATTCTTTTTTATTTGTTTTCTTACTTGTGTGATTATTTTTGTGTGCAGGAATTTTCATTTGTGTATGAGACAGACAAGACATAGTAGTAGTTTAGAGTCTCTCGAAGCCCTTGACCCTGAAATAGAGCGAACACTTATTCAAAGAGTGAGGCAAGCACGACAGCAAGCTACAATGGAAGACCATCAACAGCAGCAAAATGAGCAGCAACAAGCACCTCCAGAAATTGCCAAGGCATTGCGAGATTATGCCATTCCTACCATGGTAGGAAATCAGTCGAGCATTCGATGACCTCCAGTTGCAGCTAACAACTTTGAAATCAAGCCTGCAATCATCCAAATGATACAAAATACTGTTCAATTTGGGGGTATGCCAATTGATGACCCAAATAGCCACCTGGAGCGATTTCTGGAAATATGCGACACCTTCAAGCAAAATGGGGTGTCTGACGATGCAATTTGGCTGCAGATATTTCCCTTTTCATTAAGGGACAGAGCTAAATTATGGTTGAATTCATTGTCACCGAACACTTTCACTATATGGGAAGGCCTAGCTCAAGCTTTCCTTGCCAAGTATTTTCCACCAGAGAAAACTGCAAAGCTTAGAAACGATATCGCTCTGTTCGCCCAAATGGAGATGGAATCGTTATATGAAGCCTGGGAGAGATACAAAGATACTTTGAGAAAGTGTCCGCATCACAGCTTACCCGATTGGCTTGTAGTGCAGACATTCTACAATGGGCTCACACTACAAAACCGAAGCATGCTAGATGCATCAGCTTAAGGTGCTTTAATGAGCAAGCCAGCTGACGTAGCTCATCAGTTAATTGAGGAAATGTCCACAAATAGCTATATGTGGGCATATGAGAGAGCATGTCACAAGAAAGCAGTTGGGTCAGCTATAGCTTATGAGGTTAACGAAATCACATCACTCAAAGCACAAGTTGCTTCTTTGTCGAGCCAAATCAACAAATGGAATGTAAATTCCATACAGTCAGCAACTCCTGGATGTGACAACTGTGGAGAACCACACGGTAATGCCGAGTGCACAATGGGTTATTCTTCTTTTGCAGGTACCAGCGGTGCTGAACAGGTACAATATGTGCAAAACTTCAGCAAGCCATACAACAACCCATACTCAAGCACTTACAATCCTGGATGGAGAAATCACCCAAATTTCTCATGGAGAGATAATCAGCAGAATAGCAATGCGAAGCCCGGCCCACCTGGTTTTCAGAATCAAGGCAATGTTCATCCGAGCCAAGGAACAAATCAGCAAGAGAGGAAACCGGCCCTAGAAGACATGCTGGTTAAATTCATGTCAAAAATTGATTCCAGGATGGATGGACAAGATGCAGCAATGAAAAAAATGGATGGGAAGATTGACCATGTGGTGCAGCAAAATCAAGCCGCTATTCAAAAGCTTGAGGTGCAGATTGGCCAGATAGCTAGAGATACACAAAACAGAGCTCATGGCACACTACCTAGCAACACGGAGGTCAATCCCAAGGAGCATTGTAAAGCAATCACTTTGAGGAGTGGAAAAGAAATAGAAAATACTGTAGGAAGCAACCACTCTCAACAAGAAGCTGAAGCAAATGAAACAAGCATTGAATCACCTTCCACACCACCAGTTCGTCACAATGAAAAGAGTGATGAACCACTTCCGCCTGTCCAAGTAGTCAAGGCATATGTGCCACCTGTACCTTTTCCGCAAAGGCTACAGAAGCACAAAGAAGATAAGAATTTTACTAAATTCCTTGAAATTTTTAAGAAACTTCATATTAACATTCCTTTTGCAGAGGCTTTAGCTCAGATGCCATCATATGTGAAGTTCTTGAAAGAAATTCTATCAAAGAAAAGACGGCTTGAAGATCATGAAACTGTCGCCTTGACTGAGGAATGCAGTGCCATCATTCAGAACAAATTACCTCAGAAATTAAAAGATCCAGGGAGTTTTACTATTCCTTACACTATTGGGAGTTCTGAATTTGTTAAAGCTTTGTGCGATCTAGGTGCTAGCATTAATTTGATGCCTTTTTCTGTTTTTAGGAAACTAGGCTTGGGGGAAGTGAAGCCAACAAGTGTAACACTCCAATTGGCAGACCATTCTGTCAAATATCCCTACGGAGTGATAGAAGATGTGCTAGTCAATGTGGACAAATTCTACTTCCCTGTGGATTTCATTGTGCTAGAGATGGAGGAAGATGTTGATATTCCTCTCATATTAGGGAGACCATTCTTGGCAACCGAGGGAGCACTAATAGATGTGCAGCAAGGGAAGTTGACACTGCACGTGGGTGATGAAGAGGCAGTCTTCAACATGTTCAAGGCCATAAAATTTGCAACTACTGCAAACACTTGCCTTAGAGTTGATGCAGTAGACTCTTTAGTTGAAGAAGTCTTTAAGAAGAGCAATCCTGAAGAGCCATTGGAAGCTTGTTTGGCTCATGGAGAGACAAAAGAAGAAGAAAATGATAGCATAGCTGAGTATGCTTTCTGTCTTGATTCAGCACCCCCTATGCCATACGGGGGCAGGAGATATTTTGAAGACTTAGGTCATGGGAAGCCAAAATACTACCTTCAATCGAGAAGCCTCCTAAACTCGAATTGAAGCAGTTACCTGAGCATTTGAGGTACGCTTATTTGGGGGAATCTAACTCCCTCCCTGTAATAATTTCAGCTACCTTAAATGAAACAGAGGAGGAGAAACTTTTAGGAGTGCTGCGGCAGCATAAGTCCGCATTGGGGTGGACTATCTCTGACATAAAGGGAATCAGCCCTACCATGTGCATGCACAAGATCTTGATGGAGGATAATTTCAAGACTTCAATAGAATATCAACGCAGGCTGAATCTGATTATGAAAGAGGTAGTCAGAGCAGAGATTCTTAAATTGCTAGATGCTGGAATCATATACCCCATCTCAGATAGTTCATGGGTGAGTCCGGTGCAAGTGGTGCCAAAGAAAAGGGGGATCACGGTAGTGAGAAATGAAAACAATAAATTGATCCCCACCAGAACAGTCACAAGTTGGAGAGTGTGCATTGATTACAGAAAGCTAAACATTGCTACAAGAAAAGATCACTTTCCGCTTCCTTTTATTGATCAAATGTTAGAGAGACTGGCAGGGCACGCGTACTATTGTTTCCTGGATGGCTACTCAGGATACAATCAGATACCTATTGCACCTGAAGATCAAGAGAAGACAACCTTCACCTGCCCTTATGGTACTTTCACTTACAGAAGAATGCCGTTTGGCCTTTGTAATATTCATGGATGATTTTTCTGTATTTTGTTCGTCTTTGATATGTGTTTGGCCAATTTGGCCTTAGTGCTTAAAAGATGTGAAGAGACGAATCTAGTACTGAATTGGGAGAAATGTCACTTCATGGTGAAGGAAGGCATTGTCTTGGGTCATAGAATCTCATCAATAGGAATTGAGGTGGACAGGGCGAAAATAGAAGTCATTGAAAAATTACCACTGCCCACTTCCGTAAGAAGAGTCCGCAGTTTTCTGGGACACGCCGGTTTCTATCGCCTGTTCATTAAAGACTTCTCCAAGATCATCAAGCCCCTCTGCAATCTATTGTCAAAAGAGGTAACATTTGAGTTCACAGAAGAATGCCATAGTGCATTCCAGAAACTGAAAAAAGAGCTCACTTCCACACCGATTATCACTGCCCTTAATTGGGAGTTACCATTCGAATTAATGTGCGATGCGAGTGATTTTGCTGTGGGGACAGTATTGGGTCAGAGAATAGACAAACGCCTTCATGTTGTCTATTATGCTAGTCGTACTTTGACAGATGCTCAAATCAACTATGCAACCACAGAAAAAGAGCTATTGACAATTGTGTTTGCTTTCGAAAAATTCAGGTCATATTTGGTGGGGGCCAAAGTAATTGTATACACTGATCATTCTGCGATCAAGTATCTCATGTCAAAGAAGGATGCCAAGCCGAGACTCATTCGATGGGTCTTACTCCTGCAAGAGTTCGACCTAGAGATCAAGGACAAGAAGGGAACAGAAAACCTGGTGGCAGACCATCTTTCTGGACTAGAACGCAGCTGCAACGAAGAGGAGGTAAGTATTCCTATCGATGATTCATTTCCTGATGAACAACTCTTTGTTTTGCAGGCTCTTATGACCCCATGGTATGCTGACTTTGTGAACTACTTGGTGAGCGAGATCATTCCACCAGACTTGACCTATCATAAGCGGAGGAAGTTCTTTGCCGACGTGAAATACTACATGTGGGAGGAACCATACTTGTTCAAGTATTGTTCAGATGGCATAATCAGGCGTTGTGTGCCAGAAACGGAAATCAGAGATATCCTCCTGCATTGTCACAGTTTGGAGTGTGGAGGGCACTTCAGCGCTTCAAAGACGTCCGCAAAAGTTCTTCAATCAGGCTTCTATTGGCCCTCAATATTTCAAGACACCCGCCACTTCATTAATTCATGTGATAGGTGTCAGAGGACAGGCAATATCAGCCGCCGAAACCAAATGCCTCAAAACCCCATCATTGAGGTCGAGCTATTTGATTTGTGGGGAGTTGATTTCATGGGACCATTTCCCATGTCGTTCAACAACCAATATATTCTGGTTGCGGTTGATTATGTCTCCAAATGGGTGGAAGCCATAGCCACTCCGACAAATGATGCAAAGGTAGTGTTGAAGTTTTTCAAGAAAAATATTTTTTGCAGGTTTGGAACACCGCGGGCAGTCATCAGTGATGGAGGATCGCACTTCTGCAACCGGCAGTTTGAAGCACTACTTAAAAGATATGGAGTGACTCACCGCATCACCACACCGTACCATCCTCAGATAAGCGGACAGGTGGAAATTTCGAATAGGGAGATCAAACAAATTCTGGAGAAAACGGTGAATAGCTCCAGAAAAGATTGGTCAGCCCGGCTAGACGATGCACTATGGGCTTACCGGACAGCTTTCAAACCCCTATTGGGATGTCTCCCTATAGGTTGGTTTATGGGAAATCATGTCATCTGCCAGTCGAGCTCCAGCACAAGGCTTATTGGGCAACGAAGGCACTTAATTATGATATGCAGCTAGGAGGTGAAAAGCGTCTTCTGCAACTAAATAAATTAGAGGAGTTCCGGTTGGATGCGTACGAGAACGCGTGAATCTACAAAGAGCGCACCAAAAGATGGCATGACAAGCATATTGTGCGAAGAGAGTTGGAGGTGGGGCAGAAAGTTCTTCTATTTAACTCTCGCCTGCGACTCTTCCTAGGAAAGTTGAAATCACGATGGTCCGGACCATTCGAGATTGTGAAAGTATATCCACATGGGGCTGTGGATATCAAGAACCCGAGTGGAGAAACGTTCAAAGTCAATGGCCAACGACTCAAGCTATACATAGAGGGAGTTGCCATTCCGCCCAAGACCTCGGTGGAGTTGCTAAGTTCCAAATGACAGGACATACAGTCGAGCTATGACTATAAACTAGCGCTTCTTGGGAGGCAACCCAAGCTCTTGAAATTTGTTTTTGGAACTATTTTGAATTTGGTTTAAGTTATTTTGATTCGATTTTTTTAAAAATTTTGATTCTTAGTTTTTAGTTTTTTTTTATTATTATTATTTATTTTGTTTTTGTTGATTCTGATTTCATTTGGTTTGTTGTTTATTTGGTTGTGAATTTTCATTTTTTGCAATTGTTTTTCTTAACAGGTGCTAGAAGGAGAATTTGTGCCTCTCACAGTGAGCACCGCGACCTGCGTCGCGACCTATGGTCGCGATGAGGCGATCGCGTTGCTCACTGCCTCAAGAAGAAAAAAATTGCCAAGGTTCACAATGAGCAACGCAATCGCCTCATCGCCACCTGTGGTCAAGGTGAGGAGGTCGTAGTGCTCACTGCCAGAGCAGTTGAGTGGTCAGCGCGAGCAGACCAACGCGACCTGTGGTCGTGGCGACGCCTCGCGCTAACCCATCACTTATTCAAACGGTGGCGTTTCGAGAAAAAAAAAAAAAAAAAACCAGCCACCGCGACCAAGTAGCGCGACCTGTGATCGCGGTGAAGCGGTCACGACGATGAAAAGGGGGTTAAATCCCTAGCGTGCGCGACAGCCTTCATTCTCTCAACAGTTCTCGCGATTGATTTTTTTCAAAATCCTCTTAACTCCGAATTCTCTCAAGAACATTGGGTGCAAGGTAATTGATTCCTCTCTTTTCAATTAAGTTGTAGAGAACTATTTTCTATTTCTTTGAGTGGATTTAGTGCCTAGAAAATTGAAGTTTATGGTGTGTTGAGATTTTTGAATTTGTATGGTGTTTTTGTGATTGGTAGTGATTGTTGAAGTGTTGGGGATTAATTAGTTGTTGTAGTGTTGTTGAAGTTTGTTATAGTATTGTTTTTACGATAGAAGTTATTGGGATTGTTGTGAAGTTGTGAAGTTGTTTTGTTGCCGTATTTTTTGTTAACTGTTGTTGAGTTGGTGGAAATTGTGTGGGTTGTGGTGCAATGCCGAGGTTGAAACGGTTTAACGAAGAGTATCCCGACCGGTTTGTGTCCTGTTCTTCAAAGGGCAAAGGCAAACAAAAGCAAAAAGGGGCTAAAAAGGCCAAAATTCTGGATAAAGAAAAGCCGAAGAATGTGGGTGACCCGAATCCAGAATTCCACGGTCGGTTGGCAGCTCAGAAGGGGAGAACCCTTCTCTTGGAGCGAGGTATTACTGTGGAGGAGTTAGCCATATCTGTTATCCCCGCCCATATTGACCAGTAGGGTTGGGGTAATTTTATACGGATGCCCAACAGGGCGAATGAGAATATCGTCCGTGAGTTTTATGCTGCGATGTATCCGCCGCACTTTCAGAACTATGGCATAGTTCCAGTCAGAGGAGTACAGATTAGGATCACTCCAGAAGTGATCAATGCTCATTTCGGCACCACTCCTCAGCCAGACCTTCGTCTTGGATACCCCGAGCTTCCATTGTTCTCAGAGCATAACTCAGACTTAGCCGGGAGTTTGCGGTTGTCAGGATCGCGAGTTTGGCAAGACGGCACTGCCCCTATTAAGCATCATGAGCTTCATATAGATGCAGCTTTTTGGCAGATATTCTCTGACTTTTCACTACGGCCAGTCCAGCATCGCACGACTCTTATCATGGAGACCGCCCGGTTGGTGCACTGTATCCGGAGCGGCGTTGCTTTAGATGTTGGGGTATTGATGAGGGATAAGATATGCCATGCAGGCCGTCGGTTACGAGGTGTGCTGCCATTTCTGTGCTTGATCACGCACATTTGTGCTTCTCATGGCATAGATGCGTATGCTGCAGATGAGCAGCAGTACCTCCGCTCGCCTCTGTAGAATTTGAACAGAGCAACTTATAATGATTTGGCCAATAGGCGAGGGCTGCCACGACTTGGCAAGCAGGAGCGTCAGCCTGCAGATGGAGATGATGATATGGAGGACATATTGGTTGCGGTTGAGGACTTTCATGGCAGTGATCATGACGACCAGGCTGCACCCAGAGTACCCACCAAGGGGACGAGAGAATCTGATCCAGGCAGTTCACGGGGGCGATCTGAGGGAGTATCTGAGGGTTCTTAGTGAGGTCAGGTATTGGGTGCTTTAGAGGATATTCAGGGGCAGATGATGGATATGCGGCTGCATATGGATCATCGGATGACGGAGCTCCAGCAGCATGTTGACCAGCGGATGGACAGACAGGATGCAGCTATTGATGAGATAAATCAGTACCTCCAGACTGTCTCTTCCGACTTGCAGAGGAGAGGCTTTACTGTTCAGTCCTACATCCGCAGATTTCCGAGAGCTTCGAGTCCACCACCACCTCCACCAGCTTGATTTGTTTTTGTGTCATTTGTGTTTTATTTTTCTGATTGTTTTATTTACTAAACTGATATTGTTTTAGATTTGGATTTTATACTGCTACATTTCTTTCATGCTTATCACTTTTGTTTCGTTTTTTTTTAATTTTTAAACATTGCGGACAATGTTTGAGATATGTTTGGGGTTGTGTTTATCTTTTGTATGTTGTTTGCTTTGTTGGTGTATACAGGCTGGAAACCTAGACTTTCCTCATACGCACTGCGTTTGGAAGACTTAGGTTGAACAACGCCACGTACACCAACTTTTGATATTTTTCCGTATTGTCGTTTTTATTGTTGTAGAATAGCGAATCATATGCATGCCTCACAGATAATTGAATAATAATATGTATTTGCTTAGTTCATGTGAGTGTGCAAAGTTGTTAGCTAGAATAATGCCGATAGTATCTTTGCATCTAAGCATACACGTCTGAAGTCTCTGCATTGTAATTTTTTTTTGGATAATGTAAATATATTAACCAAAGAGACAAAACAAAAGCGAAGGGGCATACCCCAGCGAGAAGATCACAAGGTCAGACAAGGGATAGGCCCCCTACCAATCGAAACTCAAAAAACAGCAAAGCAATAAAAGCTAAGCACAAACCCTGTCATAGGGTACAGCCAAAAGAACCCACCAGACCGACAGCAAAAGGGACAAACCCCATAAAAGGTAAAACAAGCAAATTACAACAAAATAGAATCAGATAAACCCCAAGACTGGTGGAGCCATCTATTAGTAGGAGAAGGCACCACACCAGATAAGGAATTAAGACGCATACAAACATCTCTAACAATGGAACGAACAACCATGGTAACAGGTTTAGGTAAATCGCCATGCATCCTAGCATTGCGCTCACGCCAAATAGCATAGACAGCAGCCGCAAGCATAATACGCACCACCCACCCACGAAGTTGCCGACCGCGGAAATGGCAAGACCGAAGAATAGTAGCCTCCCAGCTCCGAGCACGCAGAGGTAATCTGCACTTTCTTAAAAGAGCAAACCAAACCTCGCAAGAATAAGAACAATCAAAAAAGAGATGAGGGACATCCTCACAACTCCCTCCACAAAACACACAACGAATAGCCGGAATCAAGCTATAAACAAGAAGCTTATCCTGAGTAGAAAGAGCACCCCTAATGGCCAGCCAGAAGATGAAAGCATGTCTAGGAATTGATTTAGAATGCCAAACGGACCTAAACCAATCCACCGCTGGCTGCCGGGACCGAAGAGCCTCCCAAGCATTACGAATAGAGAAAGCCCCCCGAGAGTCTTCAACCCAACACAAAGTATCAGCTTGAGAGTTATTAGGCCTGAAGGAATCAGGGATACCACTGATAATGTCCATCCAATTCGCGGTCAGGGAACGAGGCCAAGCCCAATCCCTCCCCTGAACAACATCCGCCACCCTAGCATGAAGACCAAAACCAGAATCATAAATAATCCGTCGCCCAAACACCTCCACCAAAGGACCCAACGGATGCCAATAATCAAACCAAAGGGAAATATCCTCCCCATTACCCACCCGAAACTGCATCAACCGCCGCACAACACACCGAAGGCCCATAATTTTCCTCCAACTCCACGAGCAATCCCCAGGGCACCTAACCTCCCACACATTCTTTCCTTTAAGCAGAGTAGATCTAACCCACGAGACCCAGACAGAAGACCTCAAATTGCTACAGACAGCCCACAAATGCTTACTTATGGCAGACTTATTCCAACACTCAACACTCTTAACACCGAGTCCACCTTCTTCCTTCGGTAAACACACCGAAGACCAAGCAACCTTTGCCCCACCTTTACCTAAATCTGAACCCTTCCAAAGAAAACTACGCAAAGTAGTTTCAACCTTAATCACCACTGAATTAGGCAAGATAAAAATGGAGGACCAATACACCTGGATAGAGAACAATACAGATTGAATGAGCTGAAGCCTCCCTGCAAAAGAAAGAACCCTACTAGTCCAACTCCTAACTCTCGCTACAATCCTGTCGACAAGAACCCTACAATCCACTTCCATAAGCTTAGTAGAAATTAGAGGAACCCCAAGATATCTGACAGGTAATACCCCTTCCTGAAAACCAAGAATCCCAAGCAACTCTTGCTTAATGTCAGAAGACACACCAGCCACAAAACGATTGCTCTTGCTAGGATTAGGAATCAACCTAGAAATAGCTTGGAACTGACCAAGGACAACATTAACTGCAGCAACTGACTCCTTCTCTGCCCTACAGAAAACCATAAGATCATCCGCAAAGCATAAATGCGAAATACCAATCTTCCCATACCGCCAATGGTACGCAAACTGACCATCCTGCTCCATAATATGCATCAACCCCGAGAAGACCTCCATAGCCAGCACAAATAAATAAGGGGACATAGGATCCCCCTGCCTCAAACCTCGGCCACTAGCAAAGAAACCATTCAACTTGCCATTGATAGAAATCGAGAAACGGGGAGTGGAAATGCACTCAGAAATCCAAGTTATCATCTCTTCTGGGAAGCCTAAAATCTGTAAAATAGCCACTAAGAAATCCCACCGCACAGAATCATAGGCTTTCATTAAATCTACCTTCAGCGCACATCTGGGATGACCCCCATCACGATGATAGTTCCTTAACAATTCCTGCGACAGTAATATATTATCACTAATCCTCCTACCAACAACGAAGGCTGACTGAAAAGGACTAACAACATCAGGCAGCACCATCTGAACACGATTCGCAATAATTTTGGCAATGCATTTGTAGATAGTGTTACAACACGAAATAGGCCTAAAATCCCCAACCTTAGAAGGATTAGGAACCTTAGGAATAAGAGCAACCACAGTAGCATTCACTTGCTTGGGCAATCTCCCAGAGCTAAAAAATGAACGAATAGCACGAAGAAAATCATCACCAACAACAGACCAAGCTTTCTTAAAGAAAGTAGCATTATACCCATCTGGACTAGGAGCTTTATTATCTTTTAAAGAGAACAAAACTGCCTTAATTTCAACATCACTAACCTCTCTACCCAAGGTAGCACACTGATCACCAGAAATACGCTTCGAGAGAGCCCGCCTCACTAAATCAAGGTCAATCCTAGGGCATCCAGCAGGCTGTCTCAGAAGTGTCTCAAAGAAGTTCACCACCATTGATTTAACTTCACTAGGCTCCTCCACACGATTACCATGCTCATCGGTAAGAGATAATACCTTACTCCTACTACATCTTTGTCTCATCGATCGAAAAAAGAACTTAGAATTCCTATCTCCCAAATTAATCCACTGAACCCGGGACTTTTGTCTCAAAAAACTCTCCTCATCTCTACTCAAATCACCATAAAGCTTCACCAACCGAGACTCCTCCCCATGTAAAGAAATGTTCGTAGGCTGCCTCTGAATATCCCATTGTACAGACTCTAAATCATGCTTAACTTGCTACACCCTAGAAGACAAGTCAGAATAACACTCCCTATTAAGTTTCTTAAGCTCCACTTTCAATCTTTTTAGCTTCTTACATAGCTGAAACATAGGAGACCCATCCACCCTGTCCGCCCAAACTCGATCCACCGAGGATAAAAATTCTGGATGATCCGCCCAGAAATCAAAAAACTTAAAAGGCACCCATCGCCGAGGGAGATCCACAATCTTAACAATCATAGGAGGGTGATCAGAAACACTGGAAGGAAAAAAATGCGCCTATGAACCTCGAAATGAAATATCCCACTTCAAATTAACCAAAGCTCGATCTAACTTTCGAAGAATAGGATCAACCGTACGATGATTAGACCATGTATAAAAGCACCCATTAAATCGCAGATCATCCAATCCAGACTCAGCTAAACAATTAGAAAAGTCATCTTTCCAATGTGGCCAAGAATTGGATCCTCCAACACTTTCAACCGAAGACTTAATAGCATTAAAGTCACCCATCACAATCCAAGCACTATTCTCTCTTTCCACTCCGCGCGCCACTAAATCAGCCCACAACGCCTCCCTATGAACATTATAATTATCACCGTACACAATCGATATCATACACTCCCAAGTAGAATCAACAGAAGAAACTCTACAATGGATAACTTGTTCAGAAGATCCGACAACCAAAACAGTAACATCGAACGGATTCCAACAAACCCAAATCCTCCCCAAAGAGGAAAAATTATAATTGCACTCCACCTTCTAAGACCGGTCAATGGTCTTAAGAATAACATCTTTATTTTTCTCCAGAACTTTCGTTTCCACTAAACCACACAAAGACAATTTCTCATCTTTAATCAAATTGCGAACCTCTCTTTGCTTCAAAGGGTCATTAAGACCCCTAATATTCTAGCACCCAAAAATCATAATAAATATACAAAGATAAGAATAAACCCCCACAAATCTATCTCCACTTACCTCCCTTAGGGGAGGAGTGCTTCTTATTCTTCTTACCCTTACTACTAGAGCCTTTCTTCTTCTTTTTCTTTTCTAGAGAATCCTTAACTTTTGAAGCCAAAGCATTACGAGGAGGACTAGAATCACTACCATCCTCACTATGACCAGCCTCATCCTTATCACAAAGAGCATCCCCATCATCACAAAGAGCATCCCTGTCATCAACATAACCATTAGCCCCATCCTTACAAAGAACAGCCCCTACATCACAAACAGTGTCCAGAATTGCTAAAGGAGTACCCTCTTCCGTTACTTCCAAATTCAGAGTATGGTCATTGTCCTCCATTGGCACTAAATTAAGATGATTATCAACATTTTCCACAAACGGAACACTAGCACTGTTCCCCATAGTAGATAATTCTCCACCCTTGTTCTTTTTTTTAACCTCAACCCAAACTGGTCGTTTAGGCCCCAACGAGTCTTCGTGCCTCTTCTTCATATCATGAACATCAACCCCTCCCCTCTATTTCCTGTAACCAGATTCACATTGTCACCCAAATCTTGAACACTTGGTTTACATATACCCGACGCATGCCCAAACACCTTACAAATATTACACCTAGAAGGAAGCCACTCATAAACAGCATAAATAGTTTTCCACTCCCCATTAGCACATTGAATATCAAACTCATTAATGACATCCTTCGAAGCATCGACCTCAACACACACACGAGCAAAGCTTAGACGTTTCCTAGCTAAAGTAATGTGATCGGCATGTAATGGAATTCCCAAAGCACTAACTACAAAACTCAGGCCCTTAGAAGTCCAATATTCAAAAGGTAGATTATAAAGTTTAACCCATACAGGAATATTGCGTAACTCATCTTTAGACAAGGATAAACTAGGCTGCCACCTTTTAAGAACAAGCAATTTATTCACTATATGCCATGGACCTTTTTCAAGAACTTCACAAGCATGGTCAAGACTATCAAACTTGAAAATAAAGAACCCTTGTTCCGAAGATAAGACTTCTTTAAGGCCAAACCTACCCCAAATTTTATGAACTACTGAATTCACTACGGGGAAAGGAATTCGCTTATCCACAAAGTACCCTATCAAGGAAGTTCTCCATTCTTCACTTCCCTCAATAGCTACCTCAACCGGAGGGCTAACTTTAATTCTTCCATTTTCTTCAATAGGTTTAAAATATTGTAAGGATTCAAAGGTAGAAGATCGTACCTCACAAGCAATAGGAGAAGAATTCTGGACAGCCTTAGCATAAGATGGTTTCAGCCCTTGATAATGCATGGAAGAAAGTGTTGAAAATGGTCTCTGCATTGTAATGTGTGATAGTTATCAATTAATAGCTCTGATTAATAGTGGAGACTACCCTTAGTGAGATTTTGAGATTTTTTTTTGCGTATTTATTCTGAGGGAATTTTTCTTTTCTACTCTTATACACTTTCTTGAGCTTTATTTGTCGATAGATTGATCTCTATAGGTTTGCATTGGATGTTAATGAACTGCATTATGAAAATCTTGTGTATATGTTTTGAATGTCAATTGAATAGATTTTGGAGATATGATCCAAGCAGTGTGTGTGAATTCCTAAATAGCTTGATATCCTATCTGTAATTGCATGCTCCCTATCCCATTCGCTGCCAAACACTCGCATATTAACCTTTTATTGTATGACCTACATGTCCAAAAATCCTAGCCAAAATTGTAAGACATTACTTTTGACGCTTGGAAACTAGAGACAATTAAAAGGAAAATATGTAAGTGTTGAGTGAGGAAGAAGGAGTGGAGTAGAAAAGATGATATGGATACGGGTGATATGCAGAAAAAGAAGTTAGCCAACATAAAAATAAAATAAAATAAAAAGAGTTGGCTAAAATGAAAAAAAAAAAGGAATGGAATGCACAAAGTAAAAGTTGAAAAAGGGGTTGAAAAGAGGTTGAAGGAGAAATGTGAGAAAAAGATTTGGAATGCAAGTTGAATAAATTTGGTGGTCGTGAGAGAAATTGTGCAAATTGAAATTTTCATGAAATCTCTCAGTAGGTTTCCAAGTGCGTTGAACCCGAATTCCGTTTGTTTTGAGCCAATCTACCTAAGCCCCATTACAACCATGTAAAGTCCTGTTGATCTCCTTAGGAAACTCAATTGTAATATTTGACATGTATATGCATGAATTTTTCTGTTCTTAGCATTTGATATCTTTCATGAGATCCTTTGTCAAATCTGTGCGTTCTTTCTAAATAGTGATGCATACGACGCATTTTGAAATTATTTGCTCATAAATTCCAGTCGTATGCAATTGAAGGTGTGATTACCTAGGTTCTGAGTGTCATTGAGTGAAAACTGGTGAGACTAGAGTCGAGGCGAATTATATCAGCAGTTTATTGATATGGAGATGTCACGCTTATCAATGCATTGTATCTCAGTTTCCTGTATGAGATAGGGTGTGTAGACTTATCGGCAGCATTTTAGATTTTTGATTATTGTGCTACTCTTATGCCTTTGCATGTGCGTTTATGCTTGATTTGATGTGTAGCTATGTTTGTGATTAGCTTAGGATGTTTGTGGGTATCATAGCTGGTAAACCCTCACGAGACTATAACTCGTCCACTAGGGCCACCTAGGGGTTTAAAGGCTTGTGGCACGTGCTAAGTGCCATCGTTGCATCATACGAAAATGGATATAGCTTAGTTCGTTTTTGTTCTTAGTTTTAGCTATCTTTGTTTTTGTTTTTAGTTGTGGTGTGTTCTGATTTGCTTGAGGACAAGCAAAAGATAAGTTTGGGGGTATTTGATCGGTCATTTATTTTCATATAATTACGACCCTTAAACCGTATCTTTTAATTGTATTCTTGAGTATTTTTGGTGCTTTTGATGTGTTTGTTAAGTGTTTGTAGGTTTTAGGTGTTTCTCTCGGAACCGCGCGAAGAGTGGAATTCTCGGTCCAAAACCGTGATTTTCTGGCAGGAAGCATCGCGACCTGGCCATCGCGACCTATGGTCGCGCTGTGCTGATCGCGGTGGAAAATGTGGATCCTGGCAGTGAGCAGCGCGACCGCTCACCGTGACTATAGGTCGCGATGAGGTGGTTGCGATGAGAGTGAGGCTCTTGGCAGAGAGCATGGCGACCAGCCAACGGTCGCGGTGATGGGATCGCGCTGAATGATAAGGCCTTGGCAGTGTACATCGCAACCTGACCAGCGCGACCTCAGCTCTCGGTGTAGCAGTTCAAGCCAATCCAGAGAGCATGGCGACCAAGCCAGCGCGACCACAGGTCGCGGTGGTGATCGTGGTGATCGTGGTGAGGAATTTCCAGCAACCCTAAGTGCTTCTATTAATAGAAAGTGAGGAGAGAGAAAGGGGATCTGCGAGATTTTAGAGAAAAAGACAAGAAAGAGAGAGAGAAGGAGGAAGAAGAAGAGAGAAGAGGGTCTAGGAAGCTAGCCATTGGATCGATTCTCCGGACGACTTCAATCGCTCTACGGATTCGGATTCGTGCACGGAAAAGCTCTACCGATTCGGTTTCGACGAGAGTCAAGCCCCATTGAGTTTTTCTATCACAATCTTTCCTTTAATCTTGTATTATTCATGTTGTTCTTGATATATAATATTGTGTATTTTTGTTTTCTAGTGATGAACTAATTTATTACACTAGGGATGATGATGGAACATGCTATGACTTTTGATTGAGATTAATGAATGTTGGATGAATTGAGTTATATGATTGAGTGTTGATTTAATGTTTAATTGATTTTATATTGATTGATCACCAATATTCGATATCTTGTTGTAGTGGATTAAGTACCGAAAGGAGACGCCCACCACGTGTTCGATAAATTGACACAATGACCTAGGAACCAAATAGAAATATATTGGTGTAGGTTATTTGATCTAATATGTTTCCATGTTTAATGCATTCTCGTATATTTAGCATTCATCGAGAGATAGGGTGTTAATATGTGTTGAATAGGTTCGATTTACCTTGAGAGAGGATTTCGGATAATCTGTTAACATAATCATCAATTATCAACTTGGACATCCATACATGATTATCTCATATCATTAGGATTAATAAGTGAAATCGGATTCCCTAGTTCCCATCTCCATTGATAAAAAGATATTTTAATTTCAAGTTTCTTATTCATTTAGAATATAAATCACAAATTACAACAATTGAATTGATCATCTAGATAGTATTAAGCTTGGTTAATTTCAGTACTCAATATCTAAACGTCCTCGTGGGAACGATATTCGGACTTCACAAATCTATATTACTTGAGCCGACCCCGTATACTTGCGGGTACAGAAAAGGCGTGTCAGTAGGCACTCAAAATTATTTTTTATATGCTTTTGTTTTTTATTCATGTGATGAATGCATTATAATTTTTGCATCGATTGATCTTAATTTTGTATTGTTTTTTTGGTTCTTTTTCTATATCGGGGTTGTAAAGCTATTATTTGGGCTATTTTTAAATAATAGACTAAGTTTTATTTTTTTTCATTGTAACTGTTATGTGGCTGCTGAGAGTTTTGACATCATCGCACGTTCAAGTCCTCTACATAGCTGTCACGTCACTTGAAGGTGCCACGCAACTTAAAGGTGCCGCGCGACCTACGGTCGTTGGCTCTGCTCATGCTTTTAAGGGTTGCAGCACGAGCATGAGCGTGACCCACGGGCCATGCGTGCCCAAGGGCTACAACGCGAGCATGAGCACGACCCACTGAAATTTCTATTGTGCATGAAAATAAGATTTTCTATTATTCTTACAACATGATACATATATATTTGTTACATGACACCTACTTATGTTACATGATATTACAGAAATGTTATAGGATAAAACAAGATATGTTGCATGATAATTAACCTAGAAAAGTTACATGATATGCAGGAAAAGTCACATGATAACCTGTCTAGAAATGACTTGACTATGCTTAAAATGTTACATGATAACATCGTTATAAATTAGACGGTCAATACAAGAAATTATACACGAACTAAAGCTAATATATTACACGTTGAAGTGCATGTTAGTACCAAAAGGCTTGTAAGCTACAATTCCGGATATTGCAAAAAGGAAAGTTAAAATAACGGTAGGTATGAAAGCAAAGGAATTGCAAAGAAAGATAGGGTTTAGAGAGTGATGGGTGGTGTGGAGCCTTTTTTCTCAATACAAATTGTTAAATGGCTCACTAAATGTCAAACATAATGTGCAATTATGAGAGAGTGTCCTTGTATTTTATCTACACATACGGACCCCATTTTCCTCCTTCTCCTAACCTATTTGTGACTATGTCACTACCACCCTGTGTATTGGCTTTCTCTCACTTTTAATTTCTCATAACCAATCTAAAAGCTTCAATTTATTTCAACTTTTGTAGCTGTAAGGGCCCATTTAATTGTATTTTATAATTTTACTAAATTGTAAATATAACCCATCAATTCCATTATATATATATATATATATATATATCACTTGTCGTACTTGATTTTTGAGTTATAAATAGATGGTTGAATGATTTAAAATATACTAAAATATTTGTATGAAAAAATTATTTTAAGTTCTAATATAATTTTGACAAAATCTATCGCTATAAACTTTTTGAGTTTTAAAATTTTTGTCATACTCATAAAAGACAAAAAATGTTGAGCCATTAAATATCTGATGACATGAAAATAAAATATTTTAACTTATATTTGGTACTCAAACCAGACTAATAGTTAATACAACATTTTAAAAATATCAAATCTTTATATTTAAGAGAATTATAAAAAAAATAAATCAGATATTTTAAATTAAATATAATTATCAAATTACTTTTTTTTACTTCAAACATTTGTATTTTTTTTTTAACAATTACAATTAATTCGGGAATCGAGGAGGGGGACACGATTCGAACTCACAACATCAATCAAAATGTAAGTGTGAATGACAAATCACTCGGTCAATCTCATCTTACTTCAAACATTTGTATTAATTGTTGTTTTTGAGTTTTATAATATTTTTAATAATAGAATTAATCAAACAGTATTAGAGTGATTATTTTAAAAGTTAAACTAATATCAATATAACCCTTAAAAGAAAGAATTTTAAAATGAAAACTTTGCTCGCTTAAAGCAAAAGGTCACCTATACATAAAACGGATTCATAGTTGTTTGCTGGCCGAATATAGTTGTTGAATATACCCACCTTATTATTCAATAAATAGGTTACATTGAAACTTTTTAGCAGGAGAAAGCTGCTGCAATACTGTTAGGGCCCGTTTGTTTCATGAGATTATATTGGATTGGATTGAACAATTTTTATGGGAGTAGATTGGATTGGACTAATTAATACTGTGATGTGTTTGGTATAGTATGGATAAGATTAAAAATAGTATTGTCCCTTATTTGGTGTAGAATGAGATTAGATTAAATTAAATTAAATTAAATTAATTTCATGTAAAATAAAATTATTTTTAAATATTATATAATTAAATTAAAATTATTTAAAATAAATCTAAATAAAATTTAAATATGTTTATAATATATATTTTAGAATTCATTGTAAATAAAATATACTATGTTAATTAATTCATATTAGAAAAATTAAAAAGTTACAAGTACTGTTGATTATTCGTTGTTGTATGTTGGACGCAAAATAATTATGTTTAATATCTAAGATAATATAAAATTGATATATCAATTAATTTTAGATAAAATAAAATTATATTTAATTTAATAAAATAAAATTATTTAAATTCAATTTTAATAAAAATAAAATTATTTAGATTAAAATAAATTTAATTAAAAATTATTTAAATTAAATTAAATAATAATGTTAGAATAAAATTTATTAAAATAATTTTGATATTTTATATATAAATAATTATAATAATAATATAAAAAAAACTGTGTTAAAAGTAAGTTTGTCAAAAAAAAAATTGTTATTAAAAAAAAACAGTTGTGTTTAAAAAAAGAAAAAAAAAAGCTGTTGAAACAAAATATATATGATGGTGGGATAAATTTTGTCCCACCATATGTGGCAGGCACAGCAGGTTAAAATAGATGACACCGGACTAGATTATTTAGTCTGGTGTCATCACCAAACGATGGATTGGACTGGGATTGGTCCAATCTCAGTCCAATCCGTCGTAACAAACGGGACCTTATAGAAATAAATCAATTCAACGAGGCATGCAAATTTTTAGAGGTATTATCATTCTCTCATATAGTTTAGAATATTCTCTATTTTTTACCTTCTAATTTTATTTTTTTCTTTTTTATCCCCTGTAGTTTATGAAAATACTCAAAATTTCTCCTTTCGTTATGTTTTCGTTTGACTTTCAAGTTTAAACATTAACCGTTGAAAGATAGAAGGGTAATTACAATATAATAAATATTCAAAATATATTTAAATTAATTAAAAAATTATTTAATATAAAAAATAATATTAAAAAATATACATTAATTTTCTCTCTCCTCTCTCATGTCTCCTCATCTCATAATCATCTTCTCTCTCTTTCTCACCGCTTCTTCTTCTCTTTCCTCGTATTCTTCTTATCTTCTCTCTCTCTTCCTCATCGCATCTTCTCTCTCTTTCTCACATATATGTTTCTTTTTCTTCTTTTTTTTGTTTGTTGTTATTTGTGGTATGGTGTGGGAGGTGCGAAAATGGGCATTCCCCTCTCATAGAAGTGGAGATCCAAAGATGAATTTGGTGGAGTGGTGGAGACTAATCTCCACTGTCTTTAAAGATAAACGGTGGAGATTGATCTCCACATATTTTTCAATATTAATTTTTTTTTTTGGAGGTTTGGTGGAGATTGAACTCCACATATTTTTATTTTATTTTATTTTGTTTGTTGGAAATTTGGTGGAAAGCAATCTCCACAATTTTTTTAAAAAAAACTTTTTATCTCCACCGCCCACCTTCCAATCTTTTTCAATATATATATGTATCGAGTTTGATACTACAACTAAAATAAAAATCAAATAAAGATTGTAAGAGTTACAGAGTAGTTTTTTTTGGTCATATTTATAGTGGTTGATTTTATCGAGTCTCGATAGACCTTTGACCCATCCGGTGTCTTTTTCATAAAAATATAAATAAAAAAATAGTTGTTCTACATTGTGGTAATTGTGTAGTTCACATTGGGAATAGGAAAGATTTTTAGATTAAGTTTTATGTGCGGGATTGGATTAAACTATCTTTATAGAATATGATATGATTAGATTGAATAAAACTATATTAGTACTACAATATGTTTAGTACAATATGGATGGACTGAAAATAATATTGTTCTTGCTTGGTATAGTTTGAAATTAGACAAAAAATAGTTGTATCTTATATTTTATATGGTGTGAGATTGATTAGTATAAAATTAAATTAAATTCATTTTTAAGTAAATTAAATTTGATTAAAAAATATTTAAATTATTTTTTGAATAAAATAAAATATTTAAATTATGTTTAAAATAAAATAACATTTTAATTTTAGTTAATATTGTTGTATGAATATCAATTTTTTTTTTTAAAAAAAAAGTAGGGGTAATTGCACAAATATGCCTCAAGTTTATACCTACACATATGGCATTTTATTAAAATTGACACAAACATTCCATACCGTTAGTGATCAACTATTAAAGGATAACTGTCAAGTGGTAAAATGGTCTTTTAAATTTTAAATTAATTAAAATTATTCAATTAATTAAAATAAAATAAATATTAATAAAAAATAAAAAAATAATCTCCATCTTTATTTTCATCATCTTCTTTATCTTCATCATCTTCATCATCTTCATTGTCTTCTTCTTCTTCTTCATCTCCATCTTCATTATCTTTATCAACTCAAAATCATTAAATAAAAAAAAATAAAAAAATTCAACTTCATCACTTAAATTGAACAAATAAAACTTGAAGCTCATCACGCATCAATCATCTTCATCATTTAAATCAAAAGAAAAATAAAATAAAATTTTTACCACCCATCAAATATCAAATTTTATTATTTCAAATAAACGAATTTAATTGAAGAGAAAATTGATTTTTTTAATTATTATTTTTATTAAATAAATAAAATTACTAAATAATAAAATATATGAGAGACATTTTGAATCTTTTACATGAAAATAAAGATTCAACCGTTGGCCATTTTTGTATCAATTTCAACAAAAGGTCCATATGTGTGCAATTATGTCCAAATTTGGTGATATTTATGCAATTATCCTTTAAAATATAGTAAATTCATTTTTAAAATATTAATAATAAATATAAATATATTAAAAAAAACAACCTGAGACTCAATAGTCTAGTCTCAAGCTGTGTGGCAACATGACTATTAGTCTCACCACAATAAGACTATTGTCGGCAATAAATAAAGTATAGGATTCTGATTAGTTCAATCCCGATCTAATCATGCCGAACAAACGCACCCTTCGAATAATTAATTAGAGTAAATTTAAAAATTGTTAAATTCTAAGGGGATAGTTTTCTTTTAAAAACTAATATTACGTGGGCTTAATGTTTTTGTATCTAGTAAAATGTAAAAATTTTCACTTCTTATATTAAGAGGTTGTTTTTTTTTTTTTAATCGAAAGACTGGATAAACATGAATTTTTTAAAGACTGAACAGTTACTGAAACCTGAAACCCAAATGATATGTTTGTTATTTTCCTTCTAACTATTAAATAAAAGTGTCAATTGTTTATTTTTTTATTTTTTAAGATAGAAACATCTACATAAAGATAAATTTGGAAATATATTAATATAAGAATGATAATTTTAGAAGAAAATACTGTAATTATGATTTAGTGATTAGGTGTTAAGTGATAAGTCGTAATTTTTTATTTTTTATTTTAAGTTATTTTTTAGCATTTTTAAGTTGTTTGACCACTTGAAAAAACACTTAATCTGTTCAATTTAAACTCATTAAATAATAAGTGGAAAAAATAAACGACCCGTGATTTTAACAACATTTTTGGTAATTTATTTTACTTGAACAAACAAAAACGCTAAAAGGTCTAGTCCAAATCCATGTAGGTGATAAATGAAAGGGAAAATTAACATAAGTCCTTACCTTTTTTTTTTTTTTGGATAATATAAGTATATTAATCAAAGAGACAAAACAAAAGCAAAGGGGCATACCCTAGCGAGAAGATTACAAGGTCAGACAAGGGACAGACCCCCTACCAACCGAAACTCAAAACACAGCAA
This sequence comes from Xanthoceras sorbifolium, assembly GCA_003430845.1. Classification (NCBI taxonomy): domain Eukaryota; kingdom Viridiplantae; phylum Streptophyta; class Magnoliopsida; order Sapindales; family Sapindaceae; genus Xanthoceras; species Xanthoceras sorbifolium. Next base: position 5,651,514 of record CM010612.1, on the reverse strand, counting down.
AGCAATAAAAGCTAAGTACAAACTCTGTCATACGATACAGCCAAAAGAATCCACCAGAACGATAGGTTGGTGAATGTTATATTTTTAAATATTTTTGTCATATTCATACGTTTATTCCTCAAATTATAAAAAATATATCATTTTGGTCCTTTTGTTAATCAACTGTTAGTCAAAATTAACGTTGTAAGGGGTGTTTTTCTCTTAAAAACAACACTCCACAAAAATTAGACATGTCCAACTAAACAAAACTCAAAACATAGTTTTTTTTTTTTATATATTTGTAATAGTAAAATAATATAATAATAAAAAATTAAAATGATTACAATTATAATAGAAGAAAAAAAACTAATGAAGGCATACATTGAAGGTGATTCTATCGGAGGAAGTTGTGCTTCATCTCGAACGAAGAAGAAAGTTGTGACTTCCTCCAGTGATTGAAGGACCTGCAACTTCCTCCGACAATTTGAGGAGCCTATGATTTCCTCCATTGCATTTAGAGGAAGCCATTTCTTCATATGCGATCTAGAGGAAATCAAATTCGTCCAAATCAATGGAATAAGTATGCTTCATCATATTCCTCTGCCTCCTTCGTTGATTTGGAGGAAGCCGTTGTTTCCTCTAGCAACATGGTCTCTTCCACGAATAGAGGAGGTTTGGACCTCCTCATTTTTTTTTTAAAAAAATAATATTAAGTTTAATTTTATTTTATAGAATTTTCTATTTATGTATTTTGTAAATACTATGATTGGTTTTTATAATTTAACATTTTAGTTATATTAAAGAGTTTTTATATTTATTTTATATTTTAATTTTAATATTTCATTATTAAAATAATTTTGATTTTTAATTAAGATTAGTTTAGTTAAAGTTAATTTGTTTGAGTATAGTTTAGTTGAAACATTGCTTTAATTTGGTTTAGTTGATAATAATTTTATTTGTTAATGAAGATTTTTTATAAATTCCTAAATAATTTTTATTTCTCATTTTAGTTGTTAACGAAGATTTTTTATAAATTCCTATCTTGATCTTTGTTTTGTATGTTTTTTTTTTGGTAACTGTATAAAATCATATAAAGTTTGAGGGCATTTTGGATTAATCACCTAGAGAAATGTTAAGTTGTAATATTTAAAACGTTTTAAAAAAAAACATCATTTTAACTTAATTAGATGGTAATAATAATACAGACAAAACTGTACTTTAATTTATTATGTTACACACAATTATTAATAATTTGATTAAAAAAATATGGTGATGTATTTTTTTTTTTAAAAAAAAGAGGTATAAAAGATGTATAAAATACAGATAAAACTGTACTTCAATATATTATATCACAAATCAGTCATTTAATTAATTCTCTCCCCTAGGGTTTCTCTGAAGCTTTTAGGGTGTGAGTAGCCGTTGGGTCTTTCGACCTAATTTTTCATCCTTGTGAATGTAGTGAGAATTTTATCGTTTCTTGTTGTTATAAATCCCGAGGAGATTGATAAACTATGTCAATCCCTTTCCATCACGGAATCAGATGAACCTCTTAACAAATTGATCAAGAACCTGAAAGCTGTAGGAGAACGTAAACTAGAATTGTGTTTGGTGGGGAAAATTCTTATGAACAAAACAGTGAACCGTGATGCTTTTCGAGTGATCATTCCCCGGACATGGAGAATTGCGCAGGAGGTGGCTCTGGAAGTCATTGGGTCGAATACATTTGTGTTCACTTTCACAAGTCCTATTAATCGTAGAAGGGTACTTAGTGGACGATCGTGGGGCTTTGATAATACATTGTTGGTGTTGGAGGAACCAACTGGGGCTAGGGTTATGTTGAATATGAATTTTGAGAGGGCGATGTTTTGGGTGCAAATCCGTAACGTACCGTTGCTTTGTATGAATAGTGATACTTGTAATTTAGGAGGATTGATTAGGGATGTGGTTGAGATTGATACTGGCATGCATGCTGGGGATTGTTTTAGCAAATACTCCGAGTTCGTGTTTGGGTAGACTTGTCCAAACCTTTGAAGCGATTTTTGCGAGTGGCTATCTTGGATGATGAACCAGAAACAATCATGTTGCTCAAGTACAAAAGATTGCCCGATTTTTGCACTAATTGTAGATTTATTGGACATGTGGTGAGGGACTGTCTTTTATCCCCTCTTGGAGATCAAAGAGGGGAGGATCATAAGAAATTAGGAATCTGGCTTCGTGTGTCCTCCGCTACAAAGAGTCGGGCATCTAAAACTGCTGGCAGTGACATTGCTTCTTCATCGAAATCTTCTGTTCCTGCACATACTGTTGGGGCAGCTGTGGGGAGTAATGTTGATGGTATTCAACTGAGTGATGCAGCTACATTAAATAAGTTGGTGGGTATTTTGCATGTTGGTAGGTTCTAGAAAAGAAAACTGAGGGATTTTCGAAGAGTCTTGGTAAGCAACCTACTGGGAGAAATGATGGGGATATTTGCTTGGCTGTGAGTGCGGTGGCTCCAAGATCACAGGCTAGGCAATACGGTCAGGTGGATAATGAGGTGTTGACCTCTGGTAGTTTAAAATAGAGGCAAGTGTTGATCGGGAAACAGGTGCAGTCTTTGAAAGAGAATATCTTTGTTGTGAAGAAAGATTCGCATGGCTCTTCGGCTGTGAGTGCTAATAGGGAAAAGGTAGCTACCCATGTTCAACAGGAGTTTATAGAGGCTGATGTTTGTAGGGTAGATAAGGGTTGTGAGCCATTTATATTTTCTGCAAAAGCTACCAATAAGGTGGCTCTTGATCCTGACCCTATGGCTTTGTATCATGAGGGTGAGTTAGTAAAATTAGAGGCTACTAGGGGGAGTAAAAGGGGGCGTTGGAAAAGATTAGCTCGGGAAGGTATGGGGAAACGCGATGGTGTTGACTTTCAGGATTCGGGTTTCAATGAAAAGAAAAAGTAAGGTGGTTTCGGAATTTACATATATTTTGCTCAATATATCGGCGGATATGATTAATCTGTCCTGCTGGTCACCATAAAAATCGTATTTTGAAATGTCCAAGTTTTGGAAAGTGACCGGACATTCCAAGTCTTGCGTAGGTATATGCAGGACATTAACCCTGTTATAGTCTTTCTTTCTTAAACTACCTCTAATGTGTATCAAATTGAGTTACTTTGTGTTAAATTGTGGTTTTGTAGTAAGCTTGTGGTTGACAGAGCAGGGAGAAGCGGGGGCCTGTGTTTGTTATGGAATGATTCGGTGGATGTTTCCTTGTTTTCGTATGGTAGATTTCATATTGATGTGAAAGTTTGTTCGTATGATTGGAAGTTCATTCCTGGACCCTTCTTAAGAGACTACATGGGATGTCTTCCTTACAATGGCTGTGTGGGTGACTGGAATGAAATTCTTTATGATTCGGAGATGAGTGGTGGCGGGGTGAGGGCTTGTCTTTTGATTGATAACTTTAGGGAGGCTGTGGATTTTTATGGTCTTTAGGACGTTGGGTTTTGTGGTCCAGAGTTTACCTAGTGTAATAAACGTGAGGGTGTTGATATTATCCAGGTGCGTTTAGATCGATGTTTTTGCAACTTAGATTGGTTTCGTTTGTTTTCTGCATCTACCGTTTCTCATTTGGCTTATTGGAGGTTAGATCATTGTCTGATCTTGCTTGAAGTTCTTGAGAGAAGGGTGATGTAGGAGCCGGTGGTTTTGAGAGGGAAAAAACAGTTTCATTTCGAGTTTTGCTTGGCTGACTCCAACGAATCCAAGAATACTATTAAACAATCTTGAGTAGAGCATGGGAGTGGGTTTAATAGTGTCATTAACAATCTTAATGCTTGTAAAGATAAGTTGGGACACTGGTTTAAAAAGCAAAGGGGCAGTCTTGTTAATTCCATCCGTAGAACTCAAAGAGAATTACATGAGTTATCTTGTTTTTCTAATCCGGGTTCTTAGAGTAGTATCGGAGAGGTAGAAAATTGTTGGATGTTTTGATGCAGCGTAAGGAGGTGTTTTGGTGACAACAATCTCGAGTCAAATGGTTGAAGAATTGTGATAAAAATACAAAGTTTTTTCATGCAAAAGAAACGGATGTAAGCGAAATAATACCATTAATGGGCTTCATGATCAACTTGGGTGCTGGCATACAAGTAAAGAGAAAATCCAAGAAATAGTTTCAGTTTACTTTGCTTCTTTGTTTCTTTCGGCCAACCCTCGTCCTACTGATCTTCAGTAGGTGGTTAGTTGCGTTGGCACTCGGCTGTTCACTTTAAGCAGCATGTTTTTGAACAGCCCTTTCTCGGCCGAGGAAGTGCGTATGGCGTTGTTTGACATGGGTGCTTCTAAAGCTCCGGGATTAAATGGTTTCCTGGTCGGTTTCTTCCAATCAAATTAGGAGACAGTTGGTAGTTGTGTGGTGAAGGCATGCTTGAGTAGTATTAATGGGAATGCTTCTCTTGAGTGTATTAATAAAACATTAATTATGCTCATTTTGAAGGTTGTTAATGCGGATAAGATGACAGATTTCCATCCAATTAGCTTGTGTAATGTTATCTTTAAGATAGTGGCAAAGTCTTTGGCAAACCGGTTCGAGTAATCAGAATGCGTTTATTCCAGGGTGAGTCATTACAGACAATGCAATCGTAGGCTTCGAGTGTATGTATGCACTTAAATGCAAAGTCAAATGTCGTAAAGGTTTTATGGCATTGAAGCTGGTTATGTCCCTATGATAGGGTTGAATAGGATTTTCTGGAGAGTGTTATGTTAAAGTTAGGGCTCTTCGAGAGGTGGATTAAGAGTGTGATGCGGTGTGTTATATCAGTTTCTTATTCGTTCAACATTAATGGGGAACCGTGTGTTGATCTTCGTCCTTCTCGAGGCCTTAGACAGGGGGATCCCCTCTCTCCGTATGTGTTTCTCATTTGTGCGGAAAGGTTATCAAATATGTTGAATAAGGCGGAGAGGGACGGATTAACTTCTGGTTTTAAGTTCAGTCGAACAGGTTCGAAGTTGGAGTTGGATTCTGACCGGCGTGTTGGGACGTGATCAGAATGTTTATGTTATATTTTTAACTTCTTTTAACTTGTCTTTTGATCTTGTTTTCAAGTGAATTTGGTAGGTTTTATGTATGTATTGAGCTTGTGCGGGTTTTAGGTGATTAAGGGGAAAAGATGCCAAGTTGGAGTATGAAGTTCAAAAGAGGCATTTTTGACCAGTGTACTTCATGACCGGTGCTTGGTTGTGCCAGGGAGTTGCTCGGAAAAGCATGTTTTCAACCAGAGAGTGTCGTGACCAAGCTTCCCGACCAAGGGTCGCGCCACAAGCATCACGGCGAAGAAGACCATTTTTGGCAGAGAGTATCACGACCCAGGTTTCGTGACCATAGGTCACGACAGAGAATCGCAACGAAGAAGCCAAAACACGACAGTGAGTAACGCGACCAGACCATCGCGACCCAGGGTTGCGACACACGATCGCGACACACAGTCGCGACGGCGACCCAGACGTCTTAACTCAAGCGGCTATAAAAGGGAAAGAAAGATGAGAGAAGGGGGTTCGCCCAACAAGCAGAAAAACACGATTCTAAGGCCAAGGTTCATCACAAAATACTCAAACTTAACCATCTCTTGTGTTCTTCGGATCAAAGACACAGGCTACCATATTAGTTTCTCATTTTCATCAGTTGTTCATCAGAGAAAACGGAGTATCGAAGGAGATGAAGTTCCAGCTGGACCAAAGCAGAATTTCCTACCCTTAGTGCTTTAAGAATGGGTTGTATTTCATTCTATTCTTCTTCTTTTGTTTTGATTTGTGCTATGTGTAACTAAATTCCTAGTTAGGGGGTCAATGAACCATGACTGAATGTTAAGGTTTGTAATTGACTTCTTTATTATTTGATATATTTCAAGAACTTTGTTAGCTAGATTTTTTATTCTATTGATGTTTGATTCTTGTTGGTTGCACAACGAAAGTTTGATGCATGAATGTTGAGTTATCATTCATAAGGAAATTGTAACTTATTTTGAGAAATCATTAGGTTATAATTGTTTATATCTTAATTCTAGGGAATAATGACTAGATTAATTATGGTATAAAAGTGCTTAATTAACTTAGGGATTAGAACTAATATTGGGTTTCTAATTATTTTCACTTTAGGACTAATATGTGAATTTAACTAGAATTACAACATCAATGCATAACCAATATAATTTGATGTGCCTTTCTTTATTAGGGATAATCTACTTCTTTGAAATATTGTACTTGAATTAGTCAATTACAATACCCTTATTCATGATTGGTACCATTTGATCGCCTGACGCTTTCTTACCCTTGGCCTAATTTTAGTTTTATAAGTGTTTATTTTACATTTACTTTTGTGATTCAAAAAACACAACAATCTTGATTTTAATTTCTGAACAAGTTAGCATATTTAGTTTTAGTGTTAGTTAACCACCACTTCCTTGTGTATTCGATCCCGTACTCACGGGAAATTATTACTTCGACACATCTTGCACTTGGGATTTATCCCACGCGTTGTGAGCATGTTAGGACGGGTACTTCCATTTCACTTTATAAGGACAAATGGATTCCTCAACCTTTGACTTTTTGTGTGTTGTCCTCTCTTGTGCTCGATGATTGTGCTTCGATTTTTCAACTTAAGCACTTGTCCGGCTCTTGGAATGTGGAGCTTATCCATTCTAGTTTCTTTCTCATAGATGCTGAAGCTATTATCAGTATTCCAACAAGTGTTTCGTTTATTCCAGATTCTCTTTGTTGGCACTTCGAGAAGAATGGACTTTTTATGGTTAAAAGCGCTTATTGGGTTGGAAAGGCTACCGAATCTCGTTGTGAATCCTCGGGTCTATCTCTTTCGGAAAGTTAGTGGAAGTTTTTGTAGCGAATTCGAATTCCTTTGAAGGTCAAGTTGTTTCTTTGGAAAGCTTGCAATAATTAGCTTCCATCAAAATGTAATTTGGTTCGTAAAGGTTTGGTTTTGGATGTCTCTTATCCGTTTTGTGTTAGGTAGCCTGAAACTTCCTTACATGCTTTTTGGGGTTGTAAGGTGTTGAATCCAATTCGGTTGTTTTGGGGGTTGGGGTCCTTTTCTTGTGATCTGCAGTCTCTTTATGTTTTGGATTTCTTGATTGCGTGTAAAAAGCAGCTGAAGGTTCCTGAGTTCGAGATGTTGAGCATTGTTCTTTAGTGGGTGTGGTTTAGAAGAAATAGGGTTGTTCATGACTCTTTTGTCCTATAGGTTGAGGAGGTGGTGAATGGGCTCAATTGTTCTTAAAATATTTTCAGATTGCCACTATGTTGCAAGTCTTCCCTCAGTCGTTGTCCTCTACTGTTGTGAGGTGGAAATAACCCATTATTGGCTTGGTGAAGCTCAACACAAATGCTATAGTGGACTGTTCGAACCAGCTAATTGGGTTTAGCTTAGTGGTTAGGGATTATCTTGAACACGTTTTGGGGTCCTCTTGGCAGTGTGTGATTGCGTCTTTCTCCCCTCAGATTGCTGAAGTTGCTGCCATTCTTCATGGTCTAGTTTTTGCTCCTGATTTAGGTGTGAATCCTGCTATGATCGAAACATATACTGCCTCTATTGTCAGCCTCATCAACGGTAGCCTGTTGCCGAAGTTTGAGATTGGCATTGTTGTGAGCGATATTAGAGGGAAGCTTATTGGTTTTAATAATGCTTGTGTGTCATTCGTTCCTTGTTTAGCTAATTATGTGGCTCATGGTCTTGCTAAACTTGCTTTGTTTTCCCATTCTGATGGGTTTCTTGTTGATGTTATTCCTCCTAGGGTAGAGTCGTTTGTCTTGGCAGATTTGTCAGGATAGTTTTGTTTACTCTTTGGGGTTCTTAATATATTTTCTTCCTCTCAAAAATATATATATATATATATATATATATATATATTATATCACACATAACTATTAATAATTTGATTAAAAAAACTAAAGTGATGCATTTAAAAAAACAAAAAAAGAGGTATAAAAAATATTAATACTACGAACAAGTTTAAAAAGGTAATATATATAAGAGATTTATGTAAAATATTTCCTAAATGAAAAATACAAGACTTTAAAATTCATAAAAAGTATTATTCTTTTTACAGATTTAGACATAATATTTTTAAAATTTAGAGAGATTTATGATGAATTTGAAAATCAAGTAAATTTATATAATCTCTAATTGAAATATAATGAAAATAGGTAATATTAATCCTTCATAGTAACCTTTTTTTCTTTTTCTTTTTCTTTTTTTTTTTGTTTGTTTGAAAGTAGTCATAAATTTAAGGGATATTATCAAAAACATTCCCAACAAATTCAAATACATCGTTTTATCCTCCACAGTTTCTGTATTTGTTAAAAACCCTCCAGCATTACTTTTGTCAACTAAAACGTCAACATAGTTCGCTTGACCGTTAACTGCAAGGGTAATAAGATAATTCAATATAAAAAATGATTTAAAAATCTGATGAATTAATATTTAATGATATTTAATTTGTTGTGAGGTGTGACTGTGGCCACGTCACATTCACTGTACCGAGGCCAAAACTCATTCATGCCCTTTCAGTTTCATTTCTTCAACACTTAGAAAAAAAAAACGTTCGTGGTCCTCCTACTTCTCTTCTTTCATTTGTGTCAAAACCAAACCCCATATGTATGGAAATATATAGATGTCTACTTTCCAATGCATTTTACGGTTCGTGATTTGGAGTTTTCTAGAGGAAGTTATGGTCATTTTCGTAACAGTGCACAATTCTGAAATTTGGACCAGTGAGTACCGCGACCACGGCGTCGTGACCAGTTGTAGCAACCCACGGTCGCGCTGGCGACGCAATAAACCTTATTTCTAATGCTTATAAGTAGAAAAAGGGGCTCTAAAGAGAAGGAGTTCGGCTAGGGCTCTAAGGAGAGGACCAAGAGGAGACCAAGAGAGAAGAGAAGAGGCAGAGAGGGGAGAAGAAGATCACCTTAGAACCAAGAGGGATTGGATTCAATCCTTGAGCCAAAATCTCACCATCAAGCTTGGATTTTGAGAAAATGGAAGCTAGACAAATTCACAATGAAGATGAGGACGAAAGTTCATCACACCTAGAGTTTTTCTATCACTTTCCTTCTTTATTTTCATGCTTGTAACTCTCTTTATTAATTGGAAAACATGTTTAGTTGTAAATATTTGATTATGAACTAAATTTATAAGTTAGGGTTTTGATGGATCTTATTCTATGATAATTGAATGAATTGATTATTTAATTTGTTGTGGTTGATTATTATGTTGTTAAGCAGTATTATTGTGCTTAATGCTTTTGGATGTAAATGCCTACATTTAGATGATAAATTGGTTGTGTATTATGTACCGAGAGGAGACGCCCACAACGTGCTCGATGTAATGTCCACCACAAGTAAAATTAGATAGAGATATACTAATTTGCTTGTGTGATCATATTGGGTGTTTATTGTGACTAATGCATTTTCATGCACTTGGATATACCATCGAGAGATAGGATATTAGTGTATGTGGAATAGGTGCGATTTACCTCAAGAGGGGACTTTGGATAATTTAGATAAACACGATCATCAACATGAATAATTAAACTACAATAATGCGCTTTCATGAAATTCAATTGGATGGATTAGGTGAATTCAAATACCCTGACTCATCTCTCAATTTGGTTGTTTATTTCACGTTTTATGTTTTATATTTTTTTTATCTTTTATTTTCTTCTCTTAAACCATTTTAATTTATTCAAATAGATATAGACTTGGTTAATTTTAGTACTCAACGCCTAAATATTCCTGTGGAGACGATAATTTACTCATCATTTTATTACTTGTGCCGACCCCGTATACTTGCGGGTACAAAAAGGCATAACAAGTTTTTGGCGCCATTGCCAGGGATATTTTAGTTGTGTTGATATTAATACCGATTAGGTCTATAACTACTTTAGATTAGTATCTATTTTATTTTTATTAGTTTTGATTTTCTTTTTCTGTACAGGACATGTATTCTTGGTATGAGGCGCATGAGCTTACCGAGGAAGTGGCGACTAGAGATTATGAAGCACCTTTGGGCTGTTTCTTATGTGGGGGGCCGCATGTGAGTACTGATTGTCAGGTGGGCAATCCGTTTGCTGAGAGCCATTCTGAGCAAATGCAGTACGAGGGCTATGTACATTATCAACAGAACAACCCCTACCTGAGTTCGTACAATCCTGGGTGGAGCAATCATGCTGGCTATTCATGGAGCAACCAGCAAGAAAATAGGTCAAGACTAGAATACATGCTTGTCGACTACGTGACAAGGATGGAAATTCGGGAACAACAAGAAAAGGATGCAGCTTTGGAAGACATGATTATTAAACTCATGATAAAGCTGGATAAAAAAATGGATTCCCAAGATGAGGCCCTAAAGAAGCTGGAAGCTAAACTTGATCAAGTTGTTCAATATACTCAAGTTGCTACCCAAAGCTTGAAGATTCAAATCACCCAATTAGCTACAGAGATCCAATGGTAAGAGAACGAACCATATCTTATGGAGCAATGCAATGAAGTGGCTGTGGAAATATAAGAGCAAATTGAGCAGCAGATTTGGGTTGATCAAGTAGAGATAGAAGGGAGCAAGAGTTTGTTGCATGAAGATGACACATCTACCTTTCCAAAGCCGCTTGAGATTTGTCTAGTCCAGAGTACCACTGCAAAAGAAGAAAGCCACCAAGATATATATGTTTCTGTAGACCTCGGAGAAGGGAAGCCCAAACCGCCTCCGCTTTTTGAGCAGAACCTGCACTTGGGCCATAACAAGATACCTTCGCATTCGAGGTATGCAGGGTTGAGAGAGTTTCATTCTCTTCCAGTCATTTGGTTAGGATGGTGCGGTAAGCTGATGAGGAGATACCAATCATGAGGCAGGTGGGCGAAAGCTCAAGCGATGAGGTAAAATCTGTACATTATTTTCTTTTATTTTATTTTGATTTTTTTAAATTTAATTTCTTTTTAGTGTTTCTTAACTCTTTCCTATGAACCTTATTAGAAGTGTTGTGCCTTATGTTGAAAATTTGAGGTACGGGGGCGTGAGGTTGGATGATGTGATAGTTGTGGATATTTAGGATTATTAGTTGTGGATACTAGGACTGTTGTTCTGTGTTCATATTTTATGCGTTTTTGTTTTTGTGTCTAGTTTGATTGTTTTTAGTTTTTATTTCTAGTTTTTAATTTTTATTTCTTTGTAAGCTCCTTTTCCTCGTACGTAAGGTGTTAAAACATTGAAGACAATGTTTATCTTAGGTTTGGGGGTATTTTGATTTGTGTGTGTTTTTGTGTCATATTTTGAGTATTTAGTGTGTTTTATTGTGTTTGTGTTAGGATAGCGAAACCATATGCATGCTAAAAGAAAAATTGAGTAATAATATGTAAATACTTAGGTCATTTGAGCGTACAAAATTGTTATTTAGAATAATGCCGGTAGGTTTTTGCATCTAATCGTATAAGTCTGACGTCTTTGCATTGTAATATGTGACAACTTTCAATTAATGGCTCTGATTAATAGTGGAGACTACCCTTAGTGAGATTTTGAGATTATTGCGTATTTATTCTGAGGGAATTTTTGTTTCTACTCTTAAACACTTTCTTGAGCTTTATTGTCATTAGATTGATCTCTATAGGTTTGCATTGGATGTTAATGAACTGCATAATAAGAATCTTGTATGTTTGTGTTGAATGTTCAATTAAGTAGATTTTGGAGATATGATCCAGGCATTGTGTGTGAACTCTTAAATAGCTTTATTTCATGTCCATAAATTGTGTGCCCCCTATCTCATTCGTGGCCAAACACTCGCATATTAGCCTTTTATTGTATGACCTACATGTCCAAAAATCTTAGTTGAAATTGTAAGACGTTACCGTTGACGCTTGGAAACTAGAGACAATTAAAAGAAAAATGTGTAAGTGTTGAGTGAGAAAGAGGAGTGGAGTTAAAAAGATGAAAAGGATGTGGAAAATGTGCAGAAAAAGAGAATAGCCAACAGAAAATAATATATATATATATATATATATATATATATATATATAAAGTGTTAGCTAAAATGAGAAAAAGGAGTGAATTGCACAAAGAAAAAAAAATTCAAAAAGGTTGAAAAAGAGGTTGAAGGAGAAAAGTGTAGAAGAGGAAAGGAACAAAAGTTGAGCAAATTTGGTAGTCGTGAGAGAAATTGCACGATTTGAAAATTTTATGAAGTCTCTCAATAGGTTTCCAAGTGAGTTGAGCCCGATTTTCATTCTTTTTGAGCTAATCACCCTAAACCCCATTACAACCATATAAAGACCTGTTGATCTCCTTAGGAAACTTAATTGGAATATTTGACTTGTATATACATTGATTTTTCTGTTCTTAGTATTTGATATCTTTCATGAGATTCTTTGTTAAATTTATGCGTTCTTTCTAATTATTGATGCATACGACTCATTTTGAAATTCTTTGCTCATAAATTCCAGTCGTATGCAGTTGAAAGTGTGATAGCTTAGGTTCTAAGTGTCATTGAGTGAAAACTTGTGAAACTAGAGTCGAGGCGAATTACATCAGTGGTCTGTTAGTATGGAAGGTGTCACGATTATAAATGCGTTGCATGTCAATGTCCTGTATGATATAGGGTGTATTATTAGACTTATTGACAACATTTTGGATTTCTAATTTTGTACTATTCTTATGCCTTTGCATTTGTGTATATACTTAATTTGATGTTAAGCTATGTATGTGGTTAGCTTAGGACGTTTGTGGGTATCGTAGCTGGTAAACCCTCACGAGACTATAACTCGTCCACTAGAGACACCTAGGGGTTTAAAGGCTTGTGTCACATGCTAAATGCCATCGTGTTACCTACGAAAGTGGTTTAAGCTAGTTGTTTGTTTTCCGTTATTTGTTATTTTGTTTTCCTTTTGTTTTATTTGCATTTTTGTTTCGCTCCGATTTTGCTCGAGGACGAGCAAAAGTTAGGTTTGGGGGTATTTGTTAGTTCCATTTTTTGATTAAAAATGGACTTTCACTAGTACCTTTATTCACTTACTTATGTTCCATTCTCGGGTAATTATCGGTTGTTTTTAATGTTTTTATCTAGTGTACAGGTAATAAGGTGCTGTGCGTAATTGAAGAGCCTTGGTGGATTAAATTGAAGATTTGGGAGTGCACAGCTATCATCTTTTGGAGGCTGCCATAAATTCTACAAGATGAACTGGGTTTCGAGCTTTATATGCATGGAAATATATAGATGTCTAATTTCCAATGCATTTTACGGTTCGTGATTTGGAGTTTTTTTAGAAGAAGTTATGGTCATTTTCGTAACAGTGTGCAATCTTGAAATTTGGACCAGTGAGTACCGCGACCACGGCGTCGCGACCAGCGGTGGTGACCCACGGTCGCGCTGGCGACGCGACAAACCTTATTTCTAATGGTTATAAGTAGAAAAAGAGGCTCTAAAGAGAGGGAGTTCGGCTAGGGCTCTAAGGAGAGGACCAAGAGGAGACCAAGAGAGAAGAGAAGAGGCAAAGAGGGGAGAAGAAGATCACCTTGGAACCAAGAGGGATTGGATTCAATCCTTGAGCCAAAATCTCACCATCAAGCTTGGATTTGGAGAAAGTGGAAGCTAAACAAATTCACAATAAGGAGGAGGACAAAAGTTCATCACACCTAGAGTTTTTCTATCCCTTTCATTCTTTATTTTCATGCTTGTAACTCTCTTTATTAATTGGAAAACATGTTTAGTTGTAAATCTTTGATTATGAACTAAATTTATAAGTTAGGGTTTTGATGGATCTTATTCTATGATGATTGAATGAATTGATTGTTTAATTTGTTGTGGTTGATTATTATATTGTTAAGCGGTATTATTGTGCTTAATGTTTTTGGATGTAAAGGCCTACATTTAAATGATAAATTGGTTGTGTGTTATGTACCGAGAAGAGACGCCCACAACGTGCTCGATGTAATGTCCACCACAAGTAGAATTAGATAGAGATATACTAATTTGCTTGTGTGATCATATAGGGTGTTTATTGTGACTGATGCATTTTCATGCACTTGGATATACCATCGAGAGATATGATATTAGTGTGTGTGGAATAGGTCCGATTTACCTCGAGAGGGGACTTTGGATAATTTAGATAAACACGATCATCAACATGAATAATTAAACTACAACAATGTGCTTTCATGAAATTCAATTAGATGGATTAGGTGAATTCAAATACCCTAGCTCATCTCTCAATTTGGTTGTTTATTTCACGTTTTATGTTTTATATTTTTTTTTATCTTTTATTTTCTTCTCTTAAACCATTTTGATTTATTCAAATAGATATAGACTTGGTTAATTTTAGTACTCAACGCCTAAATATTCTTGTGGAGACGATAATTTACTCATCATTTTATTATTTGTGCCGACCCCGTATACTCGAAGCGTTAGACGATTTCGTGACAGCTTCTTTGACAACCAAAGTTAGATGATTTCGGCCATTATAGAAGCTCGAAGCGTTCATTCATATAGTTCGAAGAAGGCCACGTTGTAGTAGACGAGAAATGGTGGAAACCGGAACGGTTTTTTTCGAGAAAGGGTTGAGGTTAGTTTTTCAAACTTATTTTTGTTTTTTATCTTCTTTTTTGTCATTTCATTGCATGGTAATCTGATTTTGGTTGTACTTAAACAAGTTATCATTTTGACTTTGTTTTGATTTAGGGTTAGATAAAGTTGGGTTTTTTTTTTTATTTAGGGCATGATGTATGCAATTGATGTTGGGTATAACGTATTTTATAAAAAAAAATCTATTCAAAATGATTTGATTTTTCATTTTTAATGCATGACAGGGTGTTGTGATGAAAACAGAGTCGATGCATGTCGTCTATATTAGTGTTTTGACAGTTTGGTTTAGTTCATTTCGTTAATGTGTTTTGACAATGTGGTTGTGTTTGTTGTGTGTGTTTTTTTAATTTTTAATAGAAACTTTGTTGGTTTGTAATTTTTTTTTCCTATCATGTATATTGTCGGAAATAAATGATATATTCAGGATTATTTTTCATTTTGAAACAAATGTGATGGGGTTAGGTCATTGTGACAGAGACCACATCAACCTCATCAAACTGTTGCATGTAATGCAAGAGATGCACAGTGGGAACCCTGACCCACCTATAGAAGATTACACTGTATGTGTTCAACTTCCTTGGACCATGACGTAAGGGAAGTGCATAATGATAGTCATCTATTAGATGTTTTGAATTGTTTAGTATGCATAACAGACATATGATAGTTGTGAAGATATACCACTACCACCAGAGGGATCCTCCTCCACACCTAATGTGGGTGTTGGATATTGATAATATTAGGTCTTTAAGTGGTTTACATGAGGATGATTTAGATGGGTTAGATGAGAATTTGTGCGGTGACAATGAGGGTAATGGGGTAGAAGAGGAGCTTGATAATGAAGTAATAGAGATGAATTTATGAGAAGAATATGAGAATGTGAAATTATTTGAAAGGTATGAATCCAATTATGATGATGTATTTTATAGTGACTCTGAAGATGAAAGCCCTGAGGCTAGAATCTCTAGGATGGTTAGGGGTCAACCTTTTAAGGAGATGGTGGGAGGTGAGGTGAAATTAGAAGTTAGGCAAACACAAGACACTGTGTACAACTTGAGAGAACAACTTAGAGAGTATGCAATTGAGGAAGGGATTAACTTTGTTAGGGTTAAGAATGACAAGAAAAAAAATTATATTTAAATGCAAACCAATAAGCTGTCCTTGGAGGATATATGCATCATGGTTGCAGGATGGGATTACAATATGATTAAGTCTTACAATGATCATCATAAATGACATATAGTATACAAGAATTATGATACCAAAGTTAAGTGGATAGCTAGTAAGTATGAGGGTTTTGTGAAATCAAA
This sequence comes from Xanthoceras sorbifolium, assembly GCA_003430845.1. Classification (NCBI taxonomy): domain Eukaryota; kingdom Viridiplantae; phylum Streptophyta; class Magnoliopsida; order Sapindales; family Sapindaceae; genus Xanthoceras; species Xanthoceras sorbifolium. The sequence continues at coordinate 5,635,618 of CM010612.1, read as the reverse complement.
CCATGATGTTAAGGTTGGAGTAATTGCAAACTTGTTGAGGGAGAGGTATAGGGTTAATATAAATGTCCAAATGTTATATAAGGCCAAAAAAAGAGCACTAAATTGTTTGGGTAAGGATCATGTAGATGCATTTGGCCTTTTGAGAAAGTATGCATATGGGGACAACCAAACAAACCCTGGTTTCATTGCATACATTCATATGCAACAACACTGCCCACATTCCTCATAGGTTTATTCTTAGTTTTAAAGAAATAATGAGGATTTTTTGACTAGGTATAGGCCTTTCATTGGCTTGGATAGCTGCCATTTGAAAGAACCTTTTCTAGGTGTCCTAATTTTTGCAGTTGCATTAAATGCAAACAGTGGATTATATCCACTTGTTGTTTGTGTCTGTGAAACAAAAAACCTACACAGTTGGAGGTGGTTTTTGGAGGATTAAAGAAATTTTGCAATATCCGGAAGACAACCCTTTGACATTCATGAGTGATAAACAAAAAAAAGTGATCAAAGCTATTGAAGAGTAATTTCCATTTGCCTCTACAAAGTTTATTAATTTAGTTTTTTTATTTTTTCTGTTAATTTTCGTTTTTAAAATTTTATTTTCATGTTTGCTGTTTTTTAATAGCTGTCACTAAAATTATGTGATAGGTACTATGCAAGGTATATTTATGCTAATTTTAGGAAGAAATACTCAAGCATGAGGATGAACCGACTGTTTTGGAAGGTCAGCCGAAGCTACATTATTTATGAGTTCAATAAAGCTATGGAAGTGATAGAGGGTACTTACAAAGGTGCAAAGGTATGGTTGGATAACATCCACCCATAACACTGGTCAAGGTGGGCTTTTGATGTTGTTGTCAAGTGTGACCATGTCACTAACAACATGACTAAGTCTTTCAACAGTTTGTTAGGGGATCACAGGACTAAGACTTACCTGTATTTGTTAGAGCATATTAGGAGGTTAGTTATGAATAGGTTTTATAATGGAAAACAAGACTGTGTTAGGTAGTCCTCAGAGTTGCCACCAACTGTCAATGCAAAAATTATTAAGGCAAGTAAAGAGGGTACGTTGTTAAAAATGTTAATTACAATGAATGGAGAGTATGAATTGTTAGAGGAGACTAGGCTTATGTAACAAAGTTAAATAAATCTACTTATGAGTATGGGGTTTGGTAGCTTAGGGGTGTTCCATGCGGTCATTCATTAGCTAGAATAGACCATTTTTCCCTATTTAATACCATAAGTGAGAGTGTAGTGGACTTTGTACACCCTAGTTTGACTAGAAGGGCTTTCATGCAAACCTATTATAGGATGATTCATCCATCCCTGACAAGTGTGTATGGCCAAATATTAAAACACCACCACTAATTCCACCTCCAATCAAGACACTGCCATGGAGGCCTAAAGTCACAAAAAAGAAAGAAGCAGATGAGAAACCATGAGAAACAAGAGCTGTCACTATGGTGTGCATGAAGTATGGTGTTGCTAGGCACAACAGTAAGACATGCAATGGACCCAACGTAAGCTTGTTGGTTGCTGGTTGCTTTTATTTTCATGTAGTCAACATACTTTATTTTAGTCACTCACATACTGGTTGCTCTTGTTTGCAGAGAGAAATAATTTATTTACAACCAAGTACATAGACCAATAAGAAAAAGGTAAACTTTGTTATCTTTACATTTGGTATTGCTTTTGTTTGCTGTTTATTGTTTACTCTAGTTTGTTGTTAAATATGTGCTCAAAAATGAATATAAAACACTTTTCATTTTGCAGAAAACTGATGGAGCTTCATTTCAACCCCAGCCACTAACTCAAACACATAAGCATGACAATGCAAATTTAATATTTATATTTAGGGTTCTGTATTTAACTTATTTTTGCAGAGGCATGAACTTATTTAGTTAGGATAATATGTTTTTGGTTAAGCATTTGAATGGTTGTGAAATTGTTTCACATTTAATGTGATAGCATTTTGATACTACCTAGCATTGAAATGCTATTATACTTAGCAGCCCTTTTTTTTGGCGGAATTCTTGACATGAACAGTAGTAATGAAATGTTTACTTTGACATGGGAGATTTTGTGTTTGCTTAGCTTTTTTTTTTTTTTTTTGATAATATAAGTATATTAACTAAAGAGACAAAACAAAAGCAAAGGGGTATGCTCCAGCGAGAAGATCACAATGTCAGACAAGGGACAGGCCCCCTACCAACTGAAACTCAAAAAATAGCAAAGTAATAAAAGCTAATCACAAACCCTGCCATAGGATACAGCCAAAAGAAACCACCAGAACGACAGCAAAAGGGACAAACCCCCTAAAAGGCAAAACAAGAGAATTACAAAAAAATAGAATCAGATAAATCCTAAGACTGGTGTAGCCACTTATTAGTAGGAGAAGGCACCACACCAGATAAGGAATTAAGACACATACAAACATTTCTAACAATGGAACGAACAACCACTGCAACAGGTTTAGGTAACTCGCCATGCATCCTAGCATTCCGCTCACGCCAAGCATAATACGCACCACCCACCCACGAAGTTGCAGACCGCGGAAATGGCAAGACCAAAGAATAGTAGCCTCCTAGCTCCGAGCACGCAGAGGTAATCTGCACTTCCTTAAAAGAGCAAACCAAACCTCGTAAGAATAAGAACAATAAAAAAAAGAGATGAGGGACATCCTCACAACTCCCTCCACAAAACACACAACGAATAGCCGGAATCAAGCCATAAACAAGAAGCTTATCCTGAGTAGAAAGAACACCCCTAATGGCTAGCCAGAAGATGAAAGCATGTATAGGAATTGATTTAGAATGCCAAACGGACCTAAACCAATCCACAGCTGGCTGCCGGGACCGAAGAGCCTCCCAAGCATTACAAATAGAGAAAGGCCCTCGAGAGTCCTCAACCCAACACAAAGTATCAACTTGAGAGTTATTAGGCCTAAAGGAATCAGGGGTACCACTGATAATGTCCATCCAATTCCTGGTCAGGAAACGAGGCCAAGCCCAATCCCTCCCCTGAACAATATCTGCCACCCTAGCATGAAGACCAAAACTAGAATCATAAATAATTCGTCGCTCAAACACCTCCAACAAAGGACCCAACGGATGCCAATAATCAAACTAAAGGGAAATATCCTCCCCATTACCCACCCGAAACTGCATTAACCGCCGCACATTTTTCCTCCAACTCCAAGAGCAATCCCCAAGGCACCTAACCTCCCATACATTCTTTCCCTTAAGCAGAATAGATCTAACCCACGACACCCAGACAGAAGACCTCAAATTGCTACAGACAACCCACAAATGCTTACTTATGGCAGATTTATTCCAACACTCAACACTCTTAATACCGAGTCCACCCTTTTCCTTCGGTAAACACACCAAAAACCATGCAACCTTTGCCCCACCTTTACCTAAATTTGAACCTTTCCAAAGAAAACTATGCAAAGTAATTTCAACCTTAATCACCACTAACTTAGGTAAGATAAAAATAGAGGACTAATACACCTGGATAGAGAACAATACAGATTGAATGAGCTGAAGCCTCCCTGCAAAAGAAAGAACCCTACTAGTCCAACTCTTAAACTCTCACTACAATCCTATCGATAAGAACCCTACAATCCACTGCCATAAGCTTAGTAGAAATCAGAGGAACCCCAAGATATCTAACAGGTAATACCCCTTCCTGAAAACCTAGAATCCCAAGCAACTCTTGCTTAATCTCAGAACACACACCAACCACAAAAAGATTGCTCTTGCTAGGATTAGGAATCAAACCAGAAAGAGCTTGGAACTGACCAAAGACAACATTAGCCGCAGCAACTGACTCCCTCTCTGCCCTACAGAAAACCATAAGATCATCCGCAAAGTATAAATGTGAAATACCAATCTTCCCACACCGCCAATGGTACGCAAACTGACCCTCCTGCTCCATAATACGCATCAACCCCAAGAATACCTCCATAGCCAGCACAAATAAATAAGGGGACATAGGATCCCCCTGCCTCAAACCTCGGCCACTAGTAAAGAAACCATTCAACTCGCCATTGATAGAAATAGAGAAACGGGGAGTAGAAATACACTCAGAAATCCAAGCTATCATCCGCTCCGGGAAGCCTAAAATCTGTAAAATAGCCACTAAGAAATCCCACCGCACAGAATCATAGGCTTTCATTAAATCTACCTTTAGTGCACACTTAGGATGACCCCCATCACGATGATAGTTCCTAAACAATTCCTATGACAGTAATATATTATCACTAATCCTCCTACTAGCAACGAAGGCCAACTGAAAAGGACTAACAACATCAGGCAGCACCATCTAAACACGATTCGCAATAATTTTGGCAATGCATTTGTAGATAGTGTTACAACACGAAATAGGCCTAAAATCCCCAACCTTAGAAGGATTAGGAACCTTAGGAATAATAGCAACCACAGTAGCATTCACTTGCTTGACCAATCTCCCGGAGCTAAAAAACGAACAAATAGCACGAAGAAAATCATCACCAACAACAGACCAAGCTCTCTTGAAGAAAGTAGCATTATACCCATCCGGACCAGGAGCTTTATTATCTTTTAAAGAGAACAAAACTGCCTTGATTTCATCATCACTAACCGCTCTACCCAAGGTAGCACACTGATCACCAGAAATCCGCTTCGGGAGAGCCCGCCTCACTAAATCAAGGTTAATCTTAGGGCATCCAGCAAGCTGTCTCAGAAGTGTCTCAAATAAGTTCACCACCATAGATTTAACTTCACTAGGCTCCTCCACACGATTACCATGCTCATCGGTAAGAGATAATACCTTACTCCTACTACATCTTTGTCTCATCGATCGAAAAAAGAACTTAGAATTCCTATCTCCCAAATTAATCCACTGAACCCGGGACTTTTGTCTCAAAAAACTCTCCTCATCTCTACTCAAATCACCATAAAGCTTCACCAACCGAGACTTGTCCTCATGTAAAGAAACGTTCGTAGGCTGCCTCTAAATATCCCATTGCACATACTCTAAATCATGCTTAGCTTGCTGCACCCTAGAAGACAAGTTAGAATAACACTCCCTATTAAGTTTCTTAAGCTCCACTTTCAATCTTTTTAGCTTCTTACATAGCTGAAACATAGGAGACCCATCCACCCTGTCCGCCCAAACCCGATCCACCAAAGATAAAAATTCTGGATGATCCGCCCAGAAATCAAAAAACTTAAAAGGCACCCGTCGCCGAGGGAGATCCACAATCTTAACAATCATAGGAGAGTGATCAGAAACACTGGAAGGAAAAAAATGCGCCTCTGAACCTCGAAAGGAAATATCCCAATTCAAATTAACCAAAGCTCGATCTAACTTTCGAAGAATAGGATCAACCGTACGATGATTAGACCATGTATAGAAGCACCCAGTAAATCACAGATCATCCAACCCAGACCCAGCTAAACAATTAGAAAAGTCGTCTTTCCAATGTGGCCAAGAATTGGAGCCTCCAACACTTTCAACTGAAGACTTAATAGCATTAAAGTCACCCATCACAATCCAAGTACTATTCTCCCATTCCACTCCGCACGCCACTAAATCAGCCCACAACACCTCCCTACGAACATTACAATTATCACCGTACACAATCGAAATCATACACTCTCAAGTAGAATCAACAGAAGAAACTCTACAATAGATAACTTGTTCAGAAGATCCAACAACCAAAACAGTAACATCAAACGGATTCCAACAAACCCAAATCCTCCCCAAAAGAGGAAAAATTATAATTGCACTCCACCTTCCAAGACCGGTCAATGGTCTTAAGAATAACATCTTTATTTTTCTCTAGAACTTTCGTTTCCACTAAACCACACAAAGACAATTTCTCATCTTTCATCAAATTGCGAACCTCTCTTTGCTTCAAAGGGTCATTAAGACCCCTAATATTCCAGCACCCAAAAACCATAATAAATATACAAAGATAAGAAGAAACCCCCACAAATCTATCTCCACTTACCCCCCTTAGGGGAGGAGTGCTTCTTATTCTTCTTACTCTTACTACTAGATCCTTTCTTCTTCTTTTTTCTTTTCGAGAGAATCCTTAACTTTTGAAACCAAAGCATTACGAGAAGGATTAGAATCATTACCATCCTCACTATAACCAGCCTCATCATTATCATAAAGAGCATCCCCATCATCACAAAGAGCATCCCTATCATCAACATAAACATTAGCCCTATCATTACAAAGAACAGCTCCTGCATCACAAACAGTGTCCAAAATTGCTAAATGAGTACCCTTTTCCGTTACTTCCAAATTCAGAGTATGGTCATTACCCTCCATTGGCACTAAATTAAGATGATTATCAACATTTTCCACAAGCGGAACACTAACACTGTTCCCCATAGTAGATAATTCTCCACCCTTGTTCTTTTTTTTAACCTCAACCCAAACAGATCGTTTAGGCCCCAATGAGTCTTCTTGCCTCTTCTTCATATCATGAACATCAACCCCTCCATTTCCTGTAACCATATTCACATTATCACCCAAATCTTGAACACTTTGTTTACATATACCCGACGCATGCCCAAACACCTTACAAATATTACACCTAGAAGGAAGCCACTCATAAACAGTATAAATAGTTTTCTACTCCCTATTTGCACATTGAATATCAAACTCCTTAATGACATCCTTCGAAGCATCAACCTCAACACACACACGAGCAAAGCTAAGACGTTTCCTAACTAATGTAATGTGATCGGCATGCAATGGAATGCCCAAAGCACTAATTACAAAACTTAGGCCCTTAGAAGTCCAATATTCAAAAGGTAGATTATGAAGTTTAACCCATACAGGAATATTGCGTAACTCATCTTTAGACAAGGATAAACTAGGCTACCACCTTTTAAGAACAAGCAATTTATTCACTATATGCCATGGACCCTTTTTCAAGAACTTCACAAGCATGGTCAAGACTATCAAACTTGAAAATAAAGAACCCTTGTTCCGAAGATAAGACTTCTTTAAGGCCAAACCTACCCTAAATTTTATGAACTACTGAATTCACTACGGGAAAAGGAATCCGCTTATCCACAAAGTACCCTATCAAGGAAGTTCTCCATTCTTCACTTCCCTCAATAGCTACCTCAACCGGAGCGTTAACTTTAATTCTTCCATTCTCTTCAGTAGGTTTAAAATATTGTAAGGATTCAAAGGTAGAAGATCATACCTCACAAGCAATAGGAGAAGAATTGTGGAAAAACCTTAGCATAAGACGGTTTCAGCCCTTGATCATGCATGGAAGAAGGTGTTGAAAATGGTCCAACATCAGCCTCTCCTTGTCCAAAGCTACCAAGACCTGAAATTGAACCCAAAGCACTCGATTTCGGCCCAATTACACCCACATCAGACCCAAAATGCAAGTTACCAAGCTTTTCCTTTTTATTATCATCTCTTGCAAGCCCAAATCCACCATAATTCGAAGGAGATTCAATAACATTAATCCTTGGCCCATCTAATTTTGTAGAATATGCCCCATTAGGACCAATTTCGTGGCCAACATGACCAATACCCGAAATTGAACCCAAAGCACCAGATTTTGACTCTATTACCCCCATTCCTTACTGACTACTTTTATTTAGTGAAAGAAAGTCATCAACAACCACCTTCCTTTGACAATTTTGGCCATTAATGTCAATATTAGCATCCTTATTTTGAAAAATCCGCCCATGAGAATCATCCATCCTTTGAATTATTTGCCCATTGCACATGTCTCCAACCACCATTTGAAAATTTTATCCATTATTATCTCTATGCAACACCTCATTCAACAAGTCTTCACCATTTTCACCAATATCAACCACACCTTTCTTCTTGTCCAATCCCGAAATAGTTGAAAGACAACAAGTTCTTCCTTTGGAGACAGCTCCTACTCCATCACAATTATCATCCATTTCAAGAGACCTACTACTTACACCAAAAGAGACATTTTTCATTGCACCACCATCACCAAATTCAGCTTTAACAACTCCAGCTGAAGCTATATCATGACAGTCCTTCATACCATTGAATTTCAAAGAAGAAACATGGTCTCCATCCTTCTTCACACCACCATCTATAGATGATATATTATGACAGCCCATGACTAGCCCTTCATGATAGTCATTCACTCCATTGGAACTCAAAGAAGAAACATGGTCTCCACCCTTCTTCACACCACCATCAGCTTTATGATAGCCCTTCATTCCATTTGAGATCAAAGAAGAAACATGGTTTCCATCCTTCTTCACCCCACTAGCGGTAGGATTTCAGGTTTGATCTACCAAAACCCTACATCCCTTCATTCCATTGGTTGAAGACAATTTACAGCTCAAACTAGCCTTAAAACCACTAAGATTGGCCACATTAAAATCATCTATAGCAGTAAAACAAACTAAAACTTCTAATAAATTAAAGAAAACGGACCAGCAAACTTAAAACTAAAGAAAACAAAAATTGAGCTCGTAATCATCAAAGAAATCAATAATAATCACAAAGAGAGAATAGAAAAATTGAGAAGAACACTCAAAGAAATTCTAAAGAGAAGTCAGAGCATTTTCTCTCACTATGTTTTCTTAGCTTAATGAAATGACTGTTTTTCTTTTGAATTTGCATGTTGTTGGGAGGGGGGATTTATAAGAAAGAAAGGGAAACAACTAGTTGGAAGCAGTTGTTTTCCAAACGGTCACTTTATAAGGCTATATTTGTCTTTTTACTTACTTTTATGCTTCAAAATAATTTTTAGGTCTTTTAGGTCATTTCACATATACAAAAATGTTCTCTTATGCATTTCAAACAGTTACAAGGGCATTGTGGTCATTTTAATATTTTCTAATATTTTGCAAGATTCACAAGGGCATTGTTGTCATTTCACTTTCTGATGGTGTTTGATGGTGTCAAAATTTAACTTTTGGGATGGAAAAGTAATGGTAAGAGGGTTTTTCATAAACACAGAAACTATGAGGATAAAATGATGTATTTTAATTTGTTGGAAGTATTTTTGATAATATCCCTAAATTTAATAGTAACAAATTATAAAAGGCTTTTCAAGGTTTCAATTTTGTTAAAACACCAATGCTTTTGAAGTTAAATGTAGATTCTAACTAGTTTACTTGACAAGATGAGGTGGCTCATATTGGGATATATGCCCTAACGCTTGTAAATTTAAATGTAATAAGACTTAAATAAAGTAATGGTTTTTCATTCAAGTAAATATTTGTTTATTTATATCCATATATTTATATTATATGCGCTAAACATCCAAGATTGCATGATGTAATATCAAACTGAGTATATGAATGTCATATACAGAATAATTCAGTTTGAGACGTGTAATCTTAAAAAGTTTGTAGAGAGCAAACAAAGTTGAGTACTTTGTTTATCGTTGATCTACTGATGTAGTCTATTCTGTAATGTAAGATGGCCTTATCCTAGACTGCTCATGTAGTGACATCAGACTGTATGCATCTTATATGAGATCATATAGGACAGAGCCATAATTTATATGAATCTCTCACCAAGATCCGTTAGTTGATGAGATTCATTTATATCGACAAATGATGGTTGTATATGGGTGATATGAATCCTGAGTGTCTTATTGACTCCTTCATGTTAGATCGTGGCTTTTGACATACCATGAGTAAGATCGATGTAGTATTATCGATCAATACCTCTATATTTTAAAGTTACGGTTTAGCTAGTGGTTGGGGAGGTTCGAACACAATAGAGGAATCCACTTCTTCTTGGAGCAGTAGATGAGTAGTTCCCTTAAGAGTGTATTTGGGGCTTAAACAATTATGAGAGCTCTTATTCTTCTGTAAAGGAATATATGATTTATTATTCATTAGAGAATCAATGGTGCTTAAAGGAACATATATAAGTAGAGGGGTATAACATACATTATGATCTAACTCTAATTATGAACTACTCACGGAGGATCTTACCATATGTAATTGTTATATTGATGGACACTGAAATTTTAGATTATATAAAACATTTGCAGTTGTGATAGTACAACTTCAGATTTTTAGTGGAATAACTCTGAGGTTAATAATTATGGAATATTAATTAAAGAGTTTAATTAATACTTTTAAGTATTATTGGAACTCAAAACTGTAGTCTATTATATTAGGTCACTTTGCTAGCCCTTATAGTTAATGGTAACGAGGATCATGGTTAAATTAATTGGATAGTCCAATTAATTATATTATGAAAGTGACACGATTTAATTAAAGAGAATTAATTAAATAATATAATTATTTAATTAATGATTTAATAATTAAATAAATATTAAAAATTTAAAAATTATTAATTATTTTAATTATTAAATAGAATGTTGCAAGTTCAAACCGTGACTAATATAAAAGGGATTTAAATAATAAGATTATTTAAAAAATCCTAAGAGGTCAAGGGTTCAAACTCTAGAATAGACCAAAACCAAATAGGATTTAGAATCCTATTTGACCGGGTCAACCTTAAACCCTATAGACTTATGTATATATACATATATATATATGTATATATATATATATATGAATGATATTATATTAAAAAAGAAAAAGAAAAAATGCAAACCCTAGACAAGAAAGAGTGGTGCGGCAAACACAAAGAGATAAAGAAAAAAGAAAATTTCTTCTTCTTTGCTTGTGCAGGTTTGGCCGGCCATAGTTAAGTGGTAAGGAGTTGTCTTCTCCACTTGTCTATGACCTCCATCTCAATAACCGTGATTTGCCCACACACGCTTTGTCAAGACCGCGGGTCATAACTCATAAGACTTGGTGGTGAATCAAGATCTCAAGAATCAAGAAAATCAATAAAGGTAATTATAGTTTAGAGTTCTACGCGCATGTATACATGAACATGATCGTGTTGAAAATAGTTTTCTAATAAAAGGAAAAATTTAAAAACCTCATGATTCCTTCCGCTATGTATTTATGAAAAACCAAACTCGATTTTTCCTATAGCTCAGGGTATACTCCTCACATTTACACTTAGAGATTATAAGTTCAAGTAGTGTCCTCTTTCCCATAATTTTAATTTTAAAGTAGATTTCAATATTTGTATTAGATTGTCAACCTTAAACCCTATAGACTTATATACATATATATATATATATATGTATATATATATATATATGAATGATATTATATTAAAAAAGAAAAAGAAAAAATGCAAACCCTAGACAAGAAAGAGTGGTGCGGCAAACACAAAGAGATAAAGAAAAAAGAAAATTTCTTCTTCTTTGCTTGTGCAGGTTTGGCCGGCCATAGTTAAGTGGTAAGGAGTTGTCTTCTCCACTTGTCTATGACCTCCATCTCAATAACCGTGATTTGCCCACACACGCTTTGTCAAGACCGCGGGTCATAACTCATAAGACTTGGTGGTGAATCAAGATCTCAAGAATCAAGAAAATCAATAAAGGTAATTATAGTTTAGAGTTCTACGCGCATGTATACATGAACA